>JAJJWW010001956.1:0-340609 GCA_023531295.1 Papaver armeniacum | reverse complement strand
GGTTATCTTGTATCTTTAAACTCCTTGATGAATGCATTTAGCTTTGGCTTTATGATTGCATCTAAATAAGATGATGTGTGTTTCTTTCTTTTGGTAATGAAATGTCTCTTTCGGAAATTTCATTAGGATCCCGTTCTTGTACCTTTGCCTATTTTATTGACAAAAAGGGGGAGAAATTAATATGTTGTTCACACTACAAATACATATGGTTTTTCGGACCATTATGTAAGGGGGAGTGGTTTCCATGTGAGATGGAGTATTGACTAAGGGGAGTGATACATATCACCATAGTATTGTTGTTGAAGTTGTGATACAATTGAACTTTGACGTTGTGTAATGATACTATGACACTGTATAACAATGATTGAGAACTCTTGTTTTCTTGTTGTTATAGCTATGGATTTTCAACAACGATGATGCTAAACTTACAACCTTTGGGATCATTGGAGTACTTGGAAATGACGAAGATTTCGAGTAATGTTGAAGATTAGACATGTGGAATAGGAGCTACAAAAAGTATATTTATTTATTTTTGTATTCCATATGTATTAATAGTTTTGCCACTAAAATTGACAAATGGGTAGATTGTTAGAGCATTGCTCGGTCGAACTCGCATGCGTTGCTATCTCAAGCATGTTTGTCAATGTTAGTGATCAAAACTATAAGTCTTGATTTCTAGCCTTTGTAGCTAAAGGTCTCGGACTAGGATAGAAAGTGTAGTTGAGCTCAAGAACTCCATGGAAATCATCATATAAGACGAAGGACTACTCGAGGAACCGGTGAAACTTCATCGACTAAAAGGTATATGGAGACTTGAACTTATCTGTCACTCAAATGTCTATTTACTCTATCTACTACTCTTGAGACAAAAGTCGTTTAGACGTATAGACTTTCATTATACACATTTTCTATTTCGAACCGAGTTTAACTCGCCTATCTATTTCTCGAAATATGTGTTGGTAAGCTTTAAGCTTTAACCAATTCATCTTTACCTAGTGACGAAAGTCATGATATGTTTCAATCACTTTGGAAATTGCTCTGACGAAAAATGGTCTGTGAATAACGGCTATATAACGTTCTTTGAGAATGTTTCAATGATTGAAATGAGAGTTTAGATTACATAACCATTGGTAGGATATAAGCATTGTTGTGGAAACACATATATGTATAAGTCCTTATTTCTTGAACCAAAATTTGCGAACTTTGTTGATCAAGATAAATGGAAGTGGCGCAAGCCAAGTCCATGAACGCGAAGTTCTCACCCGAGAATTTCTGCTTTGGGTTTGTGTACTCCTTCCATGAGCTTAAGTCCGCTAACCCAATCCGCGAACTTGAGTAGGTTATATCTAAAACCGGTTGTTCTTGAACTAATGTTTATATAAACTAAGGAATGCTTTTGCAAACCGTGGCTATAAAGTTCATGAACCGATTCGAGTGAATCAAACCGTTTTTGCTTCGATTGTGTCTTGTGCAGTTACATAAGATCTAAGCAATTGAAAAACTCTCTAACTAGTTCATTTGAGCCATTTGAACTAGTTATGGTGAAGAAGAATGTGGTTGATATGAGAGTGATCATATGGCTAACCATTTGGTTGACTATTGTTGAACCAACAAATGTTAATGTTTGGGTACGGTTCATAAACCCAAAATTGAACATTTCATTTGTGTGTAACAAGCTAAGTTTTCGATCCAACGGTTGAGAAATATTAGCCAGAATCTAATCAGGTTTTCATCTAATGGTGAATATTGAATGCTTTGTTACCAAGCTAACATTGATTGCAAACCCTAATTTGAAAGACTATATAAGGGAGAACTCTAGCAACTTGGAAACCTAATCCCCACACTTTACGTGTGATACTATTTTTACTAAGCTAGAGTCGATTCTCCTTTAACCTTTGATTTTCTTCTTCTAAAACCGGGATAACGACTTAAAGACTTCATTAGGATTGTGAAGCCATACCGATACTACTTTTCTTGTAGTTGTGTGATCTGATCTTGTTGTTTCTATCGTACGAGTATAATTGAAATAATTGGCTTGAGACTTATATCTCCGATAGGCAAGATAGAAAAGAAATCACAAACACTTCATCTCATCGTTTGTGATTCCACAATATCTTTTTTCGCTGCGTCGATTAAGATTATTGTGAGGTGATCAATAATACTAGGCTGTTCTTCGAGAATATAATTCCGGGTTATTGATTGGTTCATGTTCACCTTGATTTATCAAAAGACGGAACAAAGCTCATAGGTTTATTCGTGGGAGACGGATTTATCTATTCTGTAGACTTTTCTTTGTGATACAGATTTGTTTATTAAAGTCTTCAACTTTGAGTCGTAACAACTCTTAGTTTTGAGTGAGATCATCTAAAGGAATCAAGTACGTAGCATCCTGCTGGGATCAGAGGCGTAGGAGCATGACTGTACCTTGGATCAGTGTGAGATTGATTGGAGTTCTACTACAGTCCAAACCGAAGTTAATTTGGAGTAGGCTAGAGTCTGTAGCGGCTTAATACAGTGTGTGTTCAATCTGGACTAGGTCCCGGGATTTTCCTGCATTTGCGGTTTCCTCGTTAACAAAATTCTGGTGTGCGTGTTATTTCTATTCCGCATTATATTTGTTTATATAATTGAAATATCACAGGTTGTGCGTTGTTTAATCAATTAGAATATCCGACCTTTTGGGTTGTTGATTTAAATTGATTGACACTTGGATATTGGTCTTTGGTACCATCCAAGTTATCTCTCTTTGATAAAGACTCGCAGATTTCTATTTGCTTGAGTAAATATCAAATCGAGAGATTGAGATATAAACTCTTTGATATACTTTTTATCTTGATTGAGTCTGATTGTCTAGTTGATTCTCTAGAAAGTATATTGGAGTTTGTCCATACAGATTGCTAATCGAATTGTTGGGTGTGGTTGTTAGACCCCCGCGTTTTCACTCAATCTTATTAACAGTATATCAAAGAGTTATATTATCTCGATCTCTTGATTTAATTCTTACTCAAGCAAATAGAAATCTGTGAGTCTAATTAAATACAAGAGATATAACTTGGATGGTACCAAAGACAAATATCCAAGTGTCAATCAATGTAAATCAACAACCAAAGGTTGGATATTCTAATTGATTGAACTTAACGCACAACCTGTGATATTTCAATAATATAACAAAATATAATGCGGAAAGACACCAGAAGTTTTGTTAACGAGGAAACCGCAAATGCAGAAAAACCCTTGGACCTAGTCCAAATTGAACACACATCGTATTAATCCGCTACGAGACACTAGCCTACTACAAACTAACTTCGTGCAGGCAGTAGTTGAACCCCAATCAATCTCACACGATCCAAGATACAGTTGCGCTCCTTACGTCTCTCGATCCCGGCAGATATTATGCACTTGATTCCCTTAGCTGATCTCACCCACAACTAAGAGTTGCTACGACCCAAAGTCGAAGACTTTAATAAACAAATTTGTATCATACATAAAAGTCTACGGTAATAGATAAATCTGTCTCCCACAGAAATACCTACGAGTTTTGTTCCGTATTTTGATAAATCAAGGTGAACATGAACCAATTGATAACCCGGACTTATATTCCCGAAGAATAACCTGGTATTATCAATCACCTCATAATAATCTTAATCGACGCGGTGAAAGAAGATATTGTGGAATCACAAACGATGAGACGAAGATGTTGGTAACTACTTTTATATCTTGCCTATCGGAGATATCAATCTCAAGCCAATCATTACGATTATACTCAATACGATAGAAACATCAAGATCAGATCACACAACTACAAGAAAGTAGTATCGGTCTGGCTTCACAATCCCAATGAAGTCTTCAAGTCGTTAACCTACAGGGTCTCGATAGAAACCTAAGGTTAAAGGAGAATCGACTCTAGCTTATACAACTAGTATCACACAGGAGGTGTGGGGATTAGGTTTCCCAGTTGTTAGAGTTCTCCTTTATATAGTCTTTCAAACCATGGTTTGCAATCAATGTTAGCTTAGTAACAAAGCATTCAATATTCACCGTTAAATGAAAACCTGATTAGATTCAAGCTAATATCTTTCAACCGTTAGATCGAAAACTTAGCTTGTTACACACTAATGAAATGCATGTTTTTAGGTTTTTGTAACGGTACCCAAACATGTACATTTGTTGGTTCAACAATAGTTAACCAAATGGTTAGCCATATGAGCACTTTTGTATTAACCATATTCTTCTTCACCATAACTAGTTCAAATGACTCAAATAAACTAGTTAGAGAGTTGTTCAATTGCTTAGATCTTATAGAAGTATACAAGACACAATCGAAGCAAAAACGATTTGATTCACTCGAATCGATTCATGAACTTTATAGCCACGATTTGCAAACTTGCATTCCTTAGTTAATATGAGTATAAGTTCACGAATAATCGTTTTTAGAATATAACCAACTTAAGTACGCGGACTAGGTACGCGGACTTAAGTACCCGGAATAAGTTTGTAACAAGTTTACAAACTCCGGCCCAGTTTTCTCGGGAAGAGAACCTCACAACGATCGCGGACTGGGTTCGTGGGCTCTTGTTCCGGTTTCTGAGCAGCAAAGTAAGCATACTTTGGTTCAAGAAATAAGGACTTATACATGTATGCGTTTCCACACAATGCTTATATCCAACAATGATTATATAATCTAAACTCTCATTTCAATCATTGAAACATTCTTAGAGGACGTTATATAGTTGTTATTCACAAACTATTTTTCGTCAAAGCCATTTTCAAGTAATTGAAACATAACATGACTTTCATCACTAGATAAAGATGAACTTGGCCAAAGCTAAAGCTTACCAACACATATTTCGAGAAATAGATAAGCGAGATAAACTCGGCTCGAAATAGCAAATGTGTATAATCAAAGTCTATATAGCAAAACGACTTTTGTCTCAAGATATGAGATAGAGTAGACAGACTTTTGAGTGATTGATAAGTTCAAGTCTCCACATACCTTTTATTCGATGAAGTTCCACCAGTTCCTTGAGTAGTTATTCGTCTTGTATGATGATCGCCATGGAGTTCTCGAGCTCAACTACACTTTCTATCCTAGTCCGATACTTAGCTATAGTAGATTAGAAATCAAGACTTATAGTTTGATCACTAACATTGACAAACATGCTTGAGATAGCAACGCATGCGAGTTCGAACGAGCAGTGCTCTAACAACTACTGGTCATGTAGGCTTTGTAAATGCGTACAAATATCCCTAACTGACTTATGACCTCGAGCGGAGACATCAATGTCTCTCGCAAGCACGACTCGCCCCTATTTGAGATTAATGGTGATTTCCAGTACATCATCGCGAGATACACCGGTCACGTCTACTCTAGTCTCGTTAATCGACTTATTAAGGCTTCGGTATATTCGTAGAATATACCCTCGAGATATGCTTGTTATTCTGCCTCAGGGCCCTTTCGACGGATTTCTAGAACACTATTTCAAGACACAGTGGTCATGTCGGCCCCACTATACAGACACAATTTACTCCTAGCACATCTCTGCAAAATACACTAGTCAAAGAAAAGTGATCTAAGGTCTGGCAAAGACATTATTAGACATGCAAGCCTCTTTTTTGTCTCAAACATGTCCCAACTAACTTCAGGGAGACTCAACTGCATGAGCCAAGCCTCAACCGGCCTCATACTAATCCGATTTGAACCGCCTTGTCTAAATAGTCTTGTACAAGCACAAGACTCGTGCACAAGCCTCACCTGGGGCTCAGGCCTCTTTCCCGTCTCAAACACACTCACGACTTGTAAACTGGGCCTGAATTGTATGTGTTGATCCAAAAACTTGGATAAACTCCATTGAGGACCTCATGCTCAACAAAGGGACCCACATATAAAAATTCATCCTCCACATGACAAGTATGATGACCACAAAGAGATAGGAACCGATCTCAGCTCCTCTCACACTCTACACACGATTTCTGAGGTATTCCGTGCCTTTTCACGTGGCTCATCCTAGTCATTTGACAAGTCATAGAATATCTCTCTATCTGGACAATACCGGTCATAGATAATATTTCTCTATATCAACACATTATCACAAAATACGATTTAGACGCACAAAAATGAGGGGATATCAATTAGGGTTTTGATCTGACGGTCTACCGCACCTGTGAGAAATACCTTTCTAATTCGCACCACGGAAGAGAGTAAAGGTTCTAGAATAAATATAAACTCAGCCTAGTTTATCTCCATTTATTCCTGAAGAGACGGTAAAAATGTTCCGCACGACAAGCAATCCCTATCTTCACTAACCTGAGATTTGAGAATTCAGATATAAATAGGTCAGTTGTTTCTCCAAGCAACACACAACTTTCTCATAAACTCTCAAAGCAATTCTTCTTCAAACCCTAGTATTTTTTGATCTCTTTTCATCTGCTTCCCTCTTTATGACTGCTAATAAGCTTCCTTCCTGCAACTGAAGCAGCCTTTGAACGGTCATTATGTGTGGTTTAGACGAAGATTGTTCGTGCTCAACCTCCCGTAACTCATTTTCAAAACCCTGGAATCCCACTTTTAGTCTCTTATCAATTTTAGGTAACTACAAGACATAAAATTAAAAACAAACAAAATATAAAGTAACTTAAAAAAATACTCTCAATTTAGCTTATGTATTGATTCTTGTAAATTATGCACATGTCAGGAGACTAAGATGGATTTCTCGTATTTTATGATAATGTTGTATGGTTATTGCAAGTTTATCATACTTTTGGAACAACAAGATCATATGACATATTCAATTTCCGCAACAAGGATAGTCAACATATACTCAAGGTTTGCCCAATTGTCTTTGTGGTTTGCTTACTCTGATCGCGTGCTGTCAAAGTTATTAAATGTTTATAGAAGACAACCTATTTATATTGGATGTTTGTTCATAGAACTTCTTTTTTTCTTCTCGCTTCTAGTTTATGTAACAACAAGTATTTTCTACTAAACTCTTTATATTCTTGTCTATGTCATGTCTAGATGCAATGCTCATACTACAACTGTATAAGTATCACCTGTGATGTTACGTATAATTTACCAATGTTCCTTGTTTATCGTGGTTTATGAGATAACTATTAGGCAAGTAAGTTAGGATCCACCTTTCTTGTTTTTCCTGTTGTAGTTCTGTTAGGTTGAATTCTGGACCATACACGTGCGTCTTACGTGTCGTATTGAGAATTCCAGAGAATGACTTTATCTAAAGGTGTTGTGAATGCAAACAGATTGTTATTGATAAAAAAAAATGAGTCGATATGAAGAAAATATTGGTGTGACAACATGGGAGAACAAACACCCCATAGATAGCTTATATATTGTTATCTAAATGGCAGAGGTCCAGCTTATGGAGGTAGATCTACCAATTAGCTCAGTTATCTCAAACAATAGCCCCCAAATTTATATATTTTAAGAACAATCGAGTAACAATAATATTTGAGGATATGGACTAGTTTTTAACTGAGTGACCAAAAACTAATATTATTCCTTGAAAGTGTATCAAACATCAATTCCTACTAAATTAATGTATTTTATCTGTGATATTATAAAGATATATTTACATGGTAAACATTATTACAAAAATATGATCATTAAGAATCAATCAACTTTTTCCAAAAGCTTGTATATTGCTAGCATGTTTATATTGCTAAACATCGGATGATAAATGACTAAGCTATCGAGTCCTATTCTACGGAAAATTGTTAGACCATATAAAATTTATATGTAACTAACACTCCTATTCTGCGGGAGTTGTTAGACTGAATGTGTGTGTGTACATGTATTAAAATCATATAATGAAACTGTTTGTTTTCGTACGGTCAAAAACTTAATTACAACATACCAAGTCACATGTTCATAGTTACGTTAATATTAATACACATTATAATTGTAAATTAACGCAAAATTATTTTTTAAATATTTTTTGAACTAGCAAATCGTATTGGAAAATTAATTAGACCTTTCTCAAAGTTCGTCGGCAGATGCTGAAATTTGCTTTTAATAAACCAGTAAAGATAATTAAAAAAAAAAACAACTAACTATCCTCATCATATTCCTGTATTTTGGGATTTTGAGTTTAGCTCCAACCACTTATCTGTTTTTCCCATAGCTTCTTTAACCATTATTACCTCTTTCAAATCTATCTCTTTACCAACTTTAAATAATAGGTCTCCTATATCGACAATGCATTCCTCAAAACATGTACGAGCTTCCTCTTTTTCCCTCATATTCATTACCATACCTTGATAATATGGGACTACAAAATTTGGTATGACATTATATACAAACACCACAGAATATGCTCATGATCGTTGTAATTAAGGATATTATCCTCGTCTTATTCAACTTCCACCTTATTTTTAGAAATATCAAAAAATCCACTAGCCTTCTGGTTCTTATCTACCCAATATATATCGATCCCCTTTGACCGAATCCCTTTTTATCCTACACGTAGTACACCTTTGACGAAGTTTTATTAATGAAGTAATTATTATTATGACCAAAATAAAACCCAAAAATAACATTATTTTCAGTCACGTTGCACAAAATGTAGTTGCGGTGAGTCCGGATGCTTTTATCCTTCTTTTTTATCTTATTGCACACTAGTAATTATCAACAATCATTTACACTAAAAATAAATATAAGGTATCTTCAACAACGTATAAAAACAACATTATTAAAGCAACCTTGCGTAGGTTTAACTTAAATTCACTAAACTTAATACATTCGAATTGCTACTTCTTAGTGGCTCAGACGGATAAAATGGTAGTAAAACGTTTTCTTATCCGATAAACCAAGGAATTTGGGGGATCACACAATATTTTTTACTGTCATAAGGTTATTGACAATGCATGATTAAAACGAGATAAACAAGTATGCTAATCTAGTGATTATTTAGTAACAACTAGAGGTTCCTTTATCAACTTTAATCTTCTTAATCACCTTAGTTATTATTTTGCTTTTCTATTCGAAACATCCCTCGGTTACTTCTAACAATTTTCGCTCACTATTGTTCGAGTACACTAAAGGTTAGTGTATTGGAAAGTTATGTGTTATTCTCTAGAAACCAAATTCCAGCAAAAAATCTTAATTCTTGAAATGTTATCGATATTCCAGAGTATGTTCCTGAAATTGTCTATATTTTGATTGTTTTTTGTTCTTGTTATTTGATATAACCTTATAATCCAAACTTGTAGTTATTTTGCTTAAAGGTTTGGTAATGCATTCCATCTTTCTTTCTTTTTTTTCTTTCTTTTTTCTTTGTCTCAAAAAGGTTTGGTATCGCATTCCATCGTATTTTTGTTATTATAGGCGGCTGATTTATAGGGTTTCATACGGATCGTGGAATTGGGTGAAAATTTTGGCAGAGTTTAAAAGTGAAATTTTCAAATTGAAATTTTTTGAACGGAACTGGGAGTAGTGGGATATTTTAACCCAATCTTTTGATATTCTTTACACCATGTGTAAGGTAAACACTAGAGTTCGTTAGGCAAACCAATGTTAGCAATGCAAAATGTTATCACTTTTTATTTTGATAGCATATAAAATGGTCTTTACACTGCTTTCTAGTTCACATAGGAATTTTTCAGGTAATTATTGGGCTCGAACCCTAACCCCCCTCATAAAAGGGAGCATGAGAACCATCGTACCACTTGATGGTTCTCCAAAATCGCCACTTTTGCATTAATAATGTCATGTATCAGTATCTACTTTTTAACTGCAATTTTGCACTCCAAATCTGGGATTACTTTGTTGATAGCTTTTACAACAACTGGAGTCACTAGATGTCTACCCTGAAGCAATTGAAATCATGATCAGTCAAAAGAATTGACGTTTGACTAGTCAATTATTTAAATTCTTAAGTTCTACATTTGGGATATAATATGTCCGTAAAAGTTAATTGTTTTCTCTAGATTTTATGAAAGTTGGGCGTCTGTTGAATTGACGCTTTCATTTGGATTTTAAGTTCCAAGAAACTTTGGAATGTGGCTTGGAAAAAAGATGAAAACCCCAATTTAGGAGCCAGGAGTTGATATCCCACACTTTTTTCAAGTTTGGAATACCATGAATTCCACCATTAGACTTGATCTTATTGACAAAGATGTTAGAGCATTGCTCGGTCGAACTTACAAGTGTTAATATCAAGCTTGTTGTCAAATTTAGTTGTTAAAACTAAACCTTGATTTCTAATCTACAATTAGTTAAGTCTCGGTCTAGGATAGAGGTAGTTGAGAAACAAGCCAGTTTTGAAACCGCAAATGCAGATAAATCCCGGGACCTAGTTCAGTTTTGAATACTCTCAGAATGAAGACGTTATACAAAATCAAATACCAACTTCGTATAGTTGAGACCAAGTAGACTATCCCTAGCTACTTAGTTTCCTCAGTATCTCTGCACCATCGACTTCTAGAGTTACGCACGTGAATAGCAAGTACTTTGGATCGTATTTCAAACATCAAAGGAAGAATCTGTTTGGTAACCACTCTAATCAATCTTTGCAAAACGATATGTGAGTTGTTGACAAAGACTCTTCCGTTTAAACTAATAAACTCCTTATTTTATTTTATTTTATCATGATAAACAAAATGAAAATCTTATTTTTATGTTGTATTGAGTCAACTCGGATGTTTAAAGTTTTCCTAATAAATAATTTTTTTTTATTATTTTTATTACAACTATTTTTTAATTCAACAAGTGGTGTTTATTTCGTGTGTTACATATGGATCGTGGATTTGAGAGAAAAGTTTGGAGTTTAAAAGGTGGATTTTTTCTGCAAATGTTTGTTATCGATTGATTACTTTTTGTGTGTGTATTCATATAATTGTGTGGATATTCATATAATTTTAATCTTGCTCAGATCTATTATAGGGATCGATTGATTACTTTTTGTTAGAACCCATGAAATGGTTTGTTGACCTAATTAAATTCTTTGGTCTTTTATTTAGGTCTGCTAACTATCTTTTTCTGCAAATGTTTCAATAGTATTTTTCTGCAAAAGTATCAAATCTAATTTTTAGAACCCCTGATTTTTTTTCTCTGATCTCCTCTCTGTTAATCTATGAAGTTTGTTAAATTCTGCAAAAGTAAATTAAAATCTCTATCAAATCTAATGCACTCTAGTCGGATTCCAGGCACTTCTTGTTACAACTGGAAAAAAAGGAAACTATTGCAAAAACCAGGGACTCAAAGAAGTACTCAAATCATTCCTATGAGCTCTGATAAGGAAATAGATCCAATCCACGACTGCACTTCTTTAGCTCTCAAGTGGTGATTTGGATCTATGTCTAGCCTTGAAAGGATTATCATGCTTTACGGAGGTAAGCCTAACCCATATTCTGTCTTATAATAAATCATGGAATCTTAGCAATCAATCCTGCAATTGTGTTGTCCATCGCAATTATTTTGATCCCTGGGAATTAATTTTATTTCATTGCAGTATTGTTATACACATCAGTTATTGTCAATTGTTTGAATTATATATTGATAAAATTGGCCTTCTTGCTTATTTGATAAAATTGGCCTTCACTGTTTCGTGTTAGTTGAATGTTTTTATCCTATAATTCTTGATAAGCGGAAAAGTAACTCTAATGACAAGAAAAATTGCATAATTTTAGTAGAATTTAGCTATCCGAAGTCTCTTACTTCGGCGGTTCATAAGTATGATTGCACAGAACGCCAAGGATTAGGAAAATTGGACACTAGAAATGTCTTATAGACATTCTAAACAAGGAAAATCCAGGACATCATATTCTTATCGGAAACTAAACAACAAAATAAGGAGATGCTTAATATTATGAGAATTGTAAATGTTCATAACTACTTTTTAGTTCCTCCTAGGGGTATTGCTGGAGGCTTGTGCCTTATTTGGAAAAACAATGTTAACATCATAATAGATGACCATGCTTTCAATCATATAAATGCTACAATCACTGATCCTATAGACAACAACAGCTGGATTCTCACTTGCCTCTATGGAAGCCCCTATAGAAAACTGAAAATTAAATCATGGAACATTATAAAACAAATGGCAGGAAATGTAGACAAACCATGGATTGTTATTGGCGACTTAAATGTTGTTCTCCATGAGGAGGAAAAGAAAAGTAGATTTGCTTTTAAGAAAAATGAGGCGAAAGTTTTTAACAATCTTATAAACAAATGCAACCTAATGGACCTAGGATTTACAGGCTACACTTATACCTGGAACAACAATAGACAAGAGGATGATAATATTGAACAGAGACTGGATAGAGCTTTAGTGAATGGTAAATGGAACAGAAAATATCCTAACTCTAGCATAAAACACCTAGGACCCTTAGCCTCTGATCATGTCCCTATAAAACTTAATATGCATAACAACTGGGATGATGTCCCTACCCCTTTCAAATTTTTTGGTGAATGGTTAAAGCATGCTGATTGTAAGAATATGATCCAAGATAGTTGGAATATAAACGTTAAAGGTTCCTCAGCCCATAAGGTGAACATAAAACTGAGTACGGTTAAACACACACTAAAAATATGGAATAGGAAAAGTTTTGGAAACATAAATAGTAATATTCAGAACATAAAGAAACAACTGATTCAAATTAATTCGTCTGTTAATTGCACTAATAAGACAAATGATATAGCTAGATTGAAAACTGAACTTGCTAAGTGGTATGCTATTACAGAAAAATTTTGGAAGGATAAAAGTAGGGACCAGAACCTAGCTCTAGGAGATAGGAACACGAGATATTTCCACACAAAAGCGAAACAAAGGTTTAGAAGAAACAGAATAGACATGATAAGAAATGAAGACAATACTTGGCTCAACACTAAAAAGAGATCTCGATTGCATAACCAACCATTTCCATAAAATTGCTACAACCTGTAAAACCCGATATAGATCGAACTTAATAAACCTCATCCCCACTAGGGTAACCCAAGCTGATAATGATATGCTATGTGCCCTGCCTCTTGAAAATGAGATAAAAAATACCCTTTTCTCTATGGACCCAGACAAGAGTCCGGGACCAGATGGCTTTCCCCCAATTTTTTTCCAACAAAATTGGGAAATTGTGGGAACTGACTTGATTAAAATGGTTCAAAGCTTTTTCGAAACTGGTTATATTTCAAAAGAATTGAATGCTTCTTTTATAACGTTAATCCCGAAAACTCTGAACCCTACTTCTCCTGTAGAATTTAGACCTATAGCTTTAGCTAATACTTGCTACAAAGTTATTTCAAAATTGATGGTGAGTCGTATGAAAAGCCTTCTAGGTAAGCCCGATCTCTCCCTATCGATGCGCCTTCGTTCCTGGAAGGCAGATTGCTGAGAACATAACGCTAGCGCACGAAATCATTCACAAAATGAAAAACTCAAAATCTACGAAAGGTTTTATGGGTCTAAAAATTGACATGTCTAAGGCTTTCGATAGGGTTGAATGGGATTTCTTAAATCAAGTAATGTCAAAAATGGGATTTAACAACAAATGGTGTAACTTAGTTCAACAATGTGTCTCTACCACTACTTTATCTGTCCTTCTTAATGGATCCCCCACTGCTTTCTTTAAACCTTCCAGAGGCTTGCGTCAGGGGGGATCCAATTTCCCCATACCTTTTTCTATTTTGTATTGAAACTCTGTCTAGATCAATCCAGGAATCTTTGAAAATCTTGGAAAGATCAAAGGCATAAAACTTGTGCACAAAGCTCCTTCCCTGAGCCACTGTTATTCGCGAGATGACCTGTCTTGTCTTAAATGCTGTTAACGAAAAAACTTGCCATAACACGATGAAATTGTTCAAAGATTTCGCCAGCCTCTGCTTGACTAATTAACCTTAGTAAATCCGGAGTTTTCTTCAGTAAGAAAACTGACACGGATTTGCGTAAGAGAATCAAAGATATTCTAGGAGTAAATGCTATCCCCCTAACCGACAAGTATTTAGGCTCCCCCTGTTTACTAATAGATCGAAATTATCCACTTTCAACCTCTTCTTGAAAATTTGAAAACTAGGATGACTGGTTGGGATGGCTTAAATCTCAACAATCTTTGGGAAAAACAGTCATGATAAAAAATATTACTTCTTACGTGTATGTTTACCAAATGAATTGCTTTAAAATCCTCAGTAAAGATCTGTAATGAAATAACTAAACTCCAAAGAAACTTTTGGTGGGGAAAAAATAACAAGGGTCTTAATGAAAATGGGAAAAAAGGGGTGTGTCTAAAAAATTGGAACTCGATTTGTAAATCTTTGAAAGAGGGAGGATTAGGTATTAAGAATGTTAGGAAGTTCAACGTAGCCATGATAGCTAGAATGGGATGGAACTTAAAACAAAATCCGATTCTATATGTGCTAAAATCTTAAAAGCTAAGTACTATCCGAATCGTGACATTCTACACACCAACGATAAACCAAAAGCTACGGATAGTTGGATTTGGAAGGGATTATTATCGAGGCATAAACCAAATTAAGAAATGTTGCTTCAGGAATTAGGAAATGGTAGAAACATTGATATCTGAACGATCTATGGATTAGGAAACTAAAACTCCAATGCCTAGAAACCCTCACTTCACTGAAGGGCTAAGTAAGGTGAGTGACCTAATAACGAGCACAAAACCTGGGACCATGATAAAGACAACAGACTTGCTTTGACAACCGAATCAGTAGCAAAAGTAATGAAAATTAGAATACCAAGAGAAGGAAAAATTGATACTCCAAGATGGACACTAAACAAACAAGGTATGTTCTCTGTTAAATCTCTGTATATTAATCTAAACTGTGATAATAATGTTGAAACTAATTGGAATAGGATATGGAATATGAAAACAACACCAGCAGTTAAAATCTTCATTTGGAAAGCTGCTCACTCTATTACTCGCCTAATAGTATGAGAGTGGCGAGCAATCTTACGACATAGACACCAAATGTAAACGTGTAATGCAAACCAAGAAAATCTATTCCACTTCTGCATTGCAATTACGCTACTCGGGTATGGATGCACTTCAATTTAGATATGGATTTTGTGAGAAATGGCACTACTACCTTTCATGATTGGTTAACAAATTGCTTGAAAACCCAAACGAGGGGAGAATACAATATAGACCGGCATGTTCTCTGCAAACAATAATCAGGCTATTTGGAAAGTGAGGTGTGATGTGGTGTTCAAAAAACAAAACACAGAATAGTGTTTTAACTGCAAACTATATAATCACTTTTATCAATAGCTACAATACTGTGAATAATCCAGGGCATAGCATAATGGAAGATTTATTCTATAATTCTAGAAATGATAATGTCCTCCAAATAAATAAGAATCCTGAAATTGTTATAGGAAGAAACTTTGATTTGAAAATTCATATTGCTATGTCTGTAGATGATAGTTCGGTGTATCTTTGGAATTGCTTTAACTTTAACCCGACCACACACAGTGCAGTCAAAGAAGCAAGAGGCTTCTACATCAATAGCACAGGACATAGAAGATCTAGAAAAAGGCGGAGCGAAAGGCGCTTTCAAATGGGCAACATGTTGGAGTGGCCACGGGATCTCCTTCATAAGTGATTCGAGAACCAACTCGGTGTCTTTGGTGGGAATGTATGCGAGGCTCGTAGTCGGCGCTACTTGATAAGTGAGGATTTTGGAAACATAACAAAATTTAATATCAACTTCCTAGTCCAGTTTACTGCGGTTAGAAATGATGTAAAATGGGTCTGTTAAACTATCTACTTTTTGTAAGAAGTATGAAATTAAAAACAAGCTGGGTTGACTATAACCTAACAACTTTATCTAATTATCTAAACATTCAAATTTGGAATGATGCTGAAATAAATGTTCATTACCCGGATTGTGGGATAACAGAACAGAACATCTCATTGTACTGAGGGATTCCTCTTTTAGTAAAAAAAAAAAAAAAAGGTGGAATTTTTTAAAATTATTTGAACAGAATTGGAAGTAGTTAGCACTAGCAGGATGTTTTAACCCCAAACATTTAAGTTCGCTTTTACACGGGTTTCTAGAAAATAAACCAGTTAAGTTTAGCAGCGACATTCACATTTTGCAGTTAAATTTGTAGGAAAGCGAATGGAATGTGACGGGACTTGCATAAAATTCAGTTTCCTGACGAATTTATGCAAAGTATCTTGGGTTGACCACAACCGAACTTGCTCTTTTGATTAGAGAACTGACTAAGAACTGATCTGTCGCCAGAAGTAGTACCTGAACTAATAACGTCGAAAAGGTACCAAGGACCCCCATTCCAATGTATTGAAAGAAAATACAGGTTCTCTCCAGTTGAGTGTAAGAACTAGTTTGGTGCTGTAGATCAAAGTGGGTAACTGAAAGAAAAAAAATAAACACTTCGCAGTTTTTATTTCTTAGCCGCTGTCAAAGATGTTGCAAAGTGGACTACCCTGTTGGTGGAACTGAACATCGTATTCCCAGATCCATAATAAAGGAAATAGGAAAAAATGCAAAATTTGAATTTTTGATATTTTGATTACTTTTTTTTTTCGTGACAAGAAACTGAAGATTACAGAATAAGATTATAACAAAAGTGTGAGAGAAAAAGCTACAAAATGAATTTCTCTTCAGAAAGTAGGCAGAAAACAAAAGATTAACTTTCACAAAAAAGGGATACAGTAGGAGTAAGATACACCCAGCAAAAAAACAATGCATTAAAAAGGAACAGGTTACTTTCATATAGTATAAAGACGCACTCTTAGAGCAAGTCTTATAAAGAAAATCTGCATCAGGTCAGTTGAAGTGGTCCTTAGGAAACCCTGAACGAAGCCAACTCCTAGTCAAGGAATTGCTCTCCTGATTAACATGGCCTTTTATAAACGCATGGGCATTGGGTCTGTGGATTAGGACTGGTAAAGAGCATACCAGAACATCTTGGGCAACAAGACTCACAAGATCCTATGCTATGGTCTATGCACTGTTCTGTCAATCAATAGGGTAAAGGAGTGGACTGAAAACCACATATTTCCTATTCAAGGATTAAGAAAAGCAACGAAAAGGAAGACATGTTGGAAAGGATAACAAAACCATGCATTATGGATACTTCAATCATGAAACTGATAACAATTAACAATCACAAGGACATGAAATTCTGCAGAGATTAACTAAACTGGAAGCAGTATTATTATTAACGGCAACTAACTATACAACATTGGATACATGATAATGTGATTCCGATAGTACTTAATACTATAGTGAGTAAGGGATTTATTTTAAGATCCTTAAGAAACCATTCACATAATTTCGAATGAGCAACTTATAGCTAATTACAGTTCAAACGTGTAAACTAGGCTCTAATTGTTTGTTTGTTGCTAATGCTAGTCTAATACTACTACCTTATCCAGGATCAAATCTGGCCATTCTGAAGTAGAGAGCGAGTGATCTCAATTCCTTAATATCAACATGCCATTTGCATTCTGTGTGAAAAAGAAAAAAAATAGAATGAAGTTAAAATCTTAAAATGAAATTCCAAATTAGTTCTACATCGCCAAAGAGTTTCTCTTAAACTTTCAAGGTTCAGAATTATAGGGACATCTTGCTTAGCCAGGTCAAGTATCCAAAACCTACAGATACGCGAGGATGCCATTCAAGTGAACAATTGCAATAGCTGATGTATATAATTGACGACCCTCTAACCAAATCTGGTATTGAACCTACTAAATTGCGCACGTCCTATGTGCACAGTATTAGAAACACAAGTACCCATGTAAGCTGTTACCTAAGTTCAACATCCTATAAGCAACAAATGAAGTTCATAATCATCAGGAGCTGAGTGACGTTGATAGATACACCCTATTAAAGTTAATCATACCAAATTGAACTATTGAAGTAATCTATTAGTGGCATTTTCTTCCCTGAAATCTAACCCTAAGCGGAGAACAAGGTCCAGAGATCGAAGAAGACAGTTAAAGATACACATAAAACACTGCATTCCCAAAATTCAACAAACCATGTTACGAGTTCCCAAACCGACAAACAACGATGCAAGAATTATAAGAAAAAATCGCTACAGAAACAGATTACTTGGTTCAAAATTCCATAATTTTTTTTCCGATAAGAACAATCCATGCATAATAGCAGGTCACATTCATATAGTATAAGGATCTGTTGCTTCGATAGAAAATCTCTTAGAGCAAGTCTTATAGTCTGGATCAGGTCAGTTGAAGTGGTCATCATTTAGGAAACTCTGAACGAAGCCAACTCCCCAGAGTTGCTCTCCTGATCACCATGCCTTTTATAAACGCATGGGCATTGGGTTTGTGGGTTAGGACTGGTAAAGAGCGTACCGGAAAATTTTGGGCAACATGAGTCACAAGACGAATGCTATGGTCTATGCACTGTTCTGTCAATCAACGGGGTAAGGGAGTGGACCGAGAGACACATATTTTCTATTCAAGTATTAAGAAAAACAAAGTCAAGAAAGGCATCTTCGAAAAGATAACAAAACCATGCATTAATGCATACTTCGATCACTAAACTGATAACAACTAACAATCAGAATGAAGATGCCCACTGCAATTCTGCAGACATTAACTAACTATACAACATTGGATACTTGATCATGTGATTCCGATACTACTTAGTCAATACTGAGTAACAGATTGATTCAAGGATTCTTAAGAAACATCTCAAATAAACTCGATGCAAGTGAGCAACTTACAGCTAATTAAGGTTTAAACGTGTAAATTAGGATTCCTTATTGTTTGTTTGTTGCTTATACTAGTCTACTACTAGTACTACTACTACCTTATCAAGGATCAAATCTGACCATTCTGAATCTGAAGTAGAGAGCGAGTGACCTCAGTTCCTTAATGTCATCCTGTCATTTGAATTCTGTGTGAAAAAAGGAAAAAAAATATAAAATGAAGTTAAAATCTTAAACTGAAATCCCGAAGTTCTAAATCATCATACAGTTTCTGTTAAATTTCAAGATTCTGAACTACAGGGACATCTTGCTTAGCCCAGTAAAGTATCAAAAACCAAGCATGCCATTTCAGTGAACAATTGCAATAGCTAATGTATAACAAAAGAGAGTATGGGACAGATAATTGACAACCCTCTAACCGAATCTGGTACCGAACCTACTGAATCCGCTTGTCCTATGTGCACCATAAAAGAAACACAAGTACTCAAGTAAGCTGTTACCTCAATTCAACATCCTATAAGCAACAATTGAAGTTCATAATCATCAGGAGCTGAGTGACGTTGATAGATACACCCTATTGAAGTTAATCATACCATATTGAACTACTGAAGTAATCTATTAGTGAACGAAGCAAGAAGTAATCTATTAGTGGCATTTTCTTCTCTGAAATCTAACCCTAAGCGGAGAACAAGGTCCAGAGATCGAAGAAGACAGTTAAAGATACACATCAAACACTGCATTCCCAAAATTCAACAAACCATGTTACGAGTTCCCAAACCGACAAACAACGATGCAAGAATTATAAGAAAAAATTGCTACAGAAACAGATTACTTGGTTCAAAATTCCACAATGTTTCTATGTTGATTTGGTGAACTTAAATTTCTCCACCTTGTAACCTATTTCTCTCTTTCTTTATCACAGTATAACTCCCACACATCATATAGTTTCAGTTGTTTTATCAATAATCAAATGCTAAATTTCCTAGTTGAATAAAATGAGTAGATGTTGCTACTGTTACCTTATCAAGGAAGATCAAATCTGAACATCGCGGAACAGCGAGCGAGTCATATGAAGACGAGTATTTGCTTCTTCATTCATTGCATCCAGTGACCTAAGCTGCTTAATCTCGTCCTGCCATTTCTCAATCTGTTCCTTGTGAATCCTTTATCAAAAAAAAATGAAGGAAAAAAATGAAATCTCGAAATTCAAAATCACGAGAGAGTTTCCTCCTGAATTTTCAATAATCTCACCCAATAATACGTTCTTCAAATTCGTTACTAAGATCTTTAAAGAGTGTTTTCCCTGCATCAAGCATCTCTGAAACCTAGACAGAAAAATCGAACGGAAATGATAGAAATACATCTGAGAAAGAGCGAATTAGGACCTTAATCTGTGAATCAACATACGAAGTTACCTGTTGAGTGAATCGGTCAATCTTTTCAAGAACTCCATTAATAAGACTTTCCATCTCTTCAGATCCTACTGCAACCGTTTCAGCTTCTTCCATTACTAAGCCGTTTTCATTTTCCTCTTCTTCTTCTTCCATCTAAACAGCAATTATGAAAAAAATAATCGAATTAGAGAATTTCTAAGAAACAATCGGAGAAGAGTAAAGTAATAAATTTAGTTAAGAAGAAGAAAGAAATCAAAACTGTTTGTTTAATTCGTTTTCCTGAAGTTTCAATCTCGTCGTCCATCTGATCAGGTTGTAATTGTTAGGGTTTCGCAGAGAAGCTTCTAGTTTTGAGATCTGGAAAACAAATCGCGGGATAATTTGAAATTTGAAATATGAAAACTGAAATTTGAGAAATGAAAATTCCCCTCATTATATATAGGAGGTTTATTTATAGAGCTGCGCAGGAAGAACCGAAGAAGTAGACGTGGCAAGTATCGGCAAAAACGGGTTGCGGAAAATTTTTGGGTCACGAAAAGAGATTCTAAGCCTCGTATAGATATTTTGTGTCTTGGTAAAGGGGCGGTAGGAATCGGCAGAGGGGCGGCAACCTAATAAAACAAAAAAGGTCATTAGAAGAAAATTCAAGTCCCTTTTAAAAAAAATGGAAATGACCAATTAACCCTTATTATTAATAATCAAGATTAGTGTTTGATAATCAATTTTCACTTATAATAACTCTAAAAATAGATTTTTAGAGTTATAAAAAAAAAAAAAAAAAATTATGTGATATTTGTGAAACCCTAGATTTTTGATTCACTCAACCAAAATGAGTGATTCAAGTGGCAAATTAGAGGTGAGTGATCAAAATTAGTTCCCATTAGCTTTTTGTTGATCAAAATTATCTAAAGTATGTAAAAAGATCAAATTTTTAAAATTTTAAAAAAGAACATACGGTTGGAAATAAGCTAGTTACCAACCAGTAATCGGTTCAATTTGGGAAAAACCCAATCGTAATACCGATTCACGGTTCTTAGAAAATCTTGGATACGAACCGTAACTAATTACGGTTCATAAAAAGGAATCGAAACCAACCGTAACTAAACTACGGTTGGTAAGTCATCTATAGTTTCGAACCGTACATCACTACTTCAAAAATTCTTAACATTCGGGATGATATACGGTTGGTAACTTTCATTAAGTTACCAACCGAACCTAGGTGCGGTTGGTAACTAAGGTTTCGTACCAACCGTACCTAAACCTAATTCTCAATTTTTTTAAAAGTACGGTTCGTATTTGGGTTGTTAGCAACCGTATGTTCTTCAACCAATACAGTGTACGGTTGGTAATTGAGTTATTACCAACCGTAACTCGCATAAACCCAGAAATTTCAATTTCAATTTTCATACAAAACCCTAATTTTTGATACAAAATTAACTTAAATTCAACACGATAAACTAAACCCTAATCTGGGTTTTTCCAAACATTTTTCAAATCGCCGATTAATCGAAGACGATGAAATTTTCGGTTTTAATGGAGGTTAGGATTGATGGAGGAGAAGAAGATGAAGAAGAAGATGAAAAAAAAAAAAACTGATTTGATTTTTTTTTTATTCATTAGGTTAAAAAAAATTGATTTGATTTTGATTGATTTAAGGTGAAAGGGTAATCTAGTCAATCTACATCCCTATAGGACACCCCCTAACCAATAAGAGGGACATTGCTATCACACTTGCCGCCCCTCTACCAATTCATGCCGCCCCTTTACCAAGCTTGGATATTTTAGCTCATGAGTCATGGGCCAATCATTTTTGAAGCCTTGTGGTTCTTTTTTTCTTTTTCGTAGGTCCCAAGGAAAATTTGGGTACTAACACCTCGTTCAAATCGGGAAAATTGGAAAGCTAAGTCCATCACGGGATAATCCAGTAGTTGGAATTGGATTCCAAGAGATTCGATTCAAATCCTAAATGTTATCAAGAAATGGATAATTCAGTAGTTGGAATTGGATTCGATTCCAAGAAATTCGATTCAAATCCTAAATGTTATTAAGAATTATCTCCTTATCGTTTTTTTGGAGGGCATGGGATTCAACAATGGCTTTTTAGAGTAACCCTAACTTATGTGGCAAACCTACAATAAGAACTTCATATATTGATACTCCATATATTAAGAGCATCTCCAACAATAGGTGTAATAAAAGTTCTACGTGGAAGTCTAATTAAGACCTTTATTTAGGAGATTTTACACATATAATAAACATATGACCCATTGGTTAAAAAACTATCTCCAATAGTGAAGGGTTTAATCCTTAGAATATTTTATACGATAAAATCTTAACCGTTTATCTTAAATTTAACTAATTTCTAAAAAAATAAAATAATTGAAAATATGATGTGGAGGTGCAAGTGAAGGTGTAAATAAGACTTCCTTTAACACCGTCATATTTATTTTTCCATCCCTCCTAGTTTGTAGGATCCAACCATTGGAGATGGGTTTTTGTTAATTGGGGGTCTAAAATCCTACGTGTCATGAAAAACAAAAAGATTCACCCTCTATTGGAGATGCTCTAATAAACTCTATATATAAATAAAAAATCATAGTCCCAATTTAGGCCAGTTATAAATAGTAATAACCTCGACATTTTAATATTAATAGCTTTTTCTAGTCCCGTTATAAGGAATTTACCTCTATATATCAATATAATCGTTACTATTGGAAACTTATAGATCTTGTTACATTAAAATTTTAATAATAAACAAAATACTTATCTATAGTTGTTGGAGGTAAGGATGTAACTTTTTGTATTCTCATCGTATTTGATTTGCGGATGCGTAAGACCTCATTACTATGAACACCTTCAGGTTCAAGCCAAAATATATACAACTTGTCGAGCATGTTTAAATCTTATTGGCACGAAACATTTGGTATCACTGTATTATCATCATCAGGATTATCTTCTTCCCCTTCTTGTCTAATTCCATCGTTTTACGATTAAAGCATATACGACTTTATTGAATTGCTCATTTGGATGATTAAGGAAGACATCCATATATATTATCATTTACATACTTTGAATTAGTAAAAATAAATAAATAAATTGGTATACCTCCCTATATTAATAAACTCCATATATTAATAATTTTCCGAAGTCCCTAAGCTATTAATATATGGAGTTTAGAAATCTGGATCTATAAACCCTAATTTTGAAAATTTCTTAGTCCTTCTTTTTGTTCCTAAAATCGCAAACCCATGAATTATAAGTATGATAATTGACGGTGCTTCCGACATTTGGTTTATAATTAGGTATAATTTAACTTTGTTGTATGAGTAGTTGATGGTAGTCTCTGCACGTTCTCAAAACCACAACATTTGAGCCATCCAATTGATATGCCTACAACATAAAATAAAAAAAAAACTTACAATAACTTGTAATAAATGTGGTATCAACGACTAAAAAAACATATTGATTTTACATGGGGAATACAATATAAAATAGAGTTTATATAATATGTGGTAAAAAGCTTATGCCTACAACATCTGAAGTTGAACTAATCAAATAATATAAGCGCTATTTACCTTTGTGATGGATGTTTTTCGATTGCTTCACTTGTACCAAGATTTACACGAGAATATACCATGGTTACCATGTTGTTTTAGTTATATGGATTTGGTACACCTAGCAATCCTTCACTTTTGTAAACCTTTGTGTTTTTTTTTTTTTTGGATCCATCATATTGTTTGCTTTGCTATTGTCTCAATATCTGCAAGCTAGTATTTTCGAAGTCTTTTTTGATTTATTTTTGTATTGCTCCTATATGTTAAGTTATTAAGGTTATTATTCTCAATTTCCTAAGAAAGAAAATATCTTATGTTTTGTCTATATTTTTCCGTTGTATGAAGATGGTGCATTCGACTTTACCTGTGGATGAAGGCCGTGATCCACCGGACCAAGATCACGGAATACCGTGGTAAGCATGGATGCTTTTGGCGCAACAACAACTTTACGTGCACCCGTGGTTCCTGTAATTATACTGGAGGTGATCTTACAGGAGATAGAGCTTGTTCGCCAGATCCGAGCAACAGCACCAGCCGCTTGCGTATGTGATGCAGTACATCTTACTCAAGTAGAAGATTTAGAAGAATGACCGACCATTTTTATTTCGTAGTCTTTCCTGAATTATGTAAACTCTATTCTTAGTTGGTCTTTACACAGTTAAGAAATTTCTGTTTTTAGTTTTAGTCGACTAGTTATGTATACTTAAAAGAGAGTTGGTGTCTTGATTTAAATTGTTATTGTTCTGAAACAAAAAAACACATAATTCATTCTCTTTTTTCTTTTACTATTGATTTCTTTCGCATCCTTCATATTAATCTTTCTGCATCTCTGCCTCCATATTGCATTCTTATTATTGTTCTATATTTTTACCCACATTTGTGTATGTCATACCACTGGTTTAGATAGTTGGCATTTCGCTCAATTATTATTTATAGCTGAGAAAAATCATTTCATTTATTCAGTTAATTTTTGTAATATACTATGGTTTTACCCACATTTCTGTATGTGATACCACATGTATCACATTTATTTTACCCATCTATAATTTAATATAACAAACTCAATAATTTATTTTACCCACATTTATTTTACATATACATAAGAGTTAAATGATCTATCTATTTAATATAACAAACTCAATAATTTCATATAATATGAGCAGTGTTATTATTCATAAATGCAAGTTTAAAAAAATTATTCATTTACAAGAGTTAAGAAATAAACCTATTCATATAATAATGAAATTGATTATTTCCATTAACCTTTTGTTAATTTTTTTTAATATATGAACAGACAAATATTGCGTCAATCATTTCTTATTTCTATCGTTTTCTTGATTGATTATTAGGCTCTAGTCAAGATGATTCAGGGTGAAGAAGTAGATGTTCCATGGGAGCATAGAGGCTTAGTTGAGGTATTTCTTTTCTTTCAATTTCACTTGAGAGTTGGTCTTGCTTGCACACAAATAGGTTAGCCAATAAGTGTATTGATGAATTAGCAAAATATGCTCGTAAAGAAGGTATCTCTAGCACCTGGCTTAGAGTTCCCCCTAATTTTATGTTAAACCTTATTCAACATGATAGTGCTTAATTAATTCAATTATTAGTTTTGCATCAAAAAATAAATAAATAAATAAATAACTAATTTAGTAATTGAAAAAGCGGGGGTACAACAACCACACCCAATATTTCGCTTAGCAATCTGTATGGACTAACTCCAATATACTTTCAAGAGAATCAACTAGACTCAATCTTAATAAAGTATATCAAAGAGTTATATTATCTCAATCTCTCGATTTAATTCTTACTCAAGCAAATAGAAATATGCGAGTCTAATTAAATACAAGAGAGATAACTTGGATGGTACCAAAGACCAATATCCAAGTGTCAATCAATGTAAATCAACAACCAAAGGTTGGATATTCTAATTGATTGAACTTAACGCACAACTTTGTGATATTTCAATTATATAACAAAATATAATGCGGAATAGAAATAACACAGACATCGAAGTTTACCGCAAATGCGAAAAACCCGGGACCTAGTCCCGATTGAACACACACCGTATTAAGCCGCTACAGACACTAGCCTACTAAAAACTAACTTCGGTCTGGACTGTAGTTGAAGCCCAATCAATCTCACACTGATCCAAGGTACAGTTGCGCTCCTTACGTCTCTGATCCCAGCAGGATACTACGCACTTGATTCCCTTAGCTGATCTCACCCACAACTAAGAGTTGCTACGACCCAAAGTCGAAGACTTTAATAAACAAATCTCTATCACACAGAAAAGTTTATGGTAATAGATAAATTTGTCTCCCATAGAAATACCTACGAGTTTTGTTCCGTACTTTGATAAATCAAGGTGAACAGGAACCAATTGATAACCCGGACTTATATCCCGAAGAACAGCATAGTATTATCAATCACCTCACAATAATCTTAATCGACGCGGCGAAAGAAGATATCGTGGAATCACAAACGATGAGACAAAGATGTTTGTGACTACTTTTATATCTTGCCTATCGGAGATATCAATCTCAAGCCAATCATTACGATTGTACTCAATACGATAGAAACAAAGAAGATCGAGATCACACAACTACAATAAAGTAGTATCGGTGCCCGCTTCACAATACCAATGAAGTCTTCAAGTCGTTAACCTACAGGGTATCGATAGAAAACTAAGGTTAAAGGAGAATCGACTCTAGCTTATACAACTAGTATCTCACAGGAGGTGTGGGGATTAGGTTTCCCAGTTGCTAGAGTTATCCTTTATATAGTCTTTCAAATCAGGGTTTGCAATCAAGGTTAGCTTAGTAACAAAGAATTCAATATTCACCGTTAGATGAAAACCTGATTAGATTCAAGCTAATATCTTTCAACCGTTAGATAAAAACTTAGCTTGTAACACACAAATGAAATGCACTTTTTTAGGTTTGTGTAGCCGTACCCAAACATGTACATTTGTTGGTTCAACAGTAGTTAACCAAATGGTTAGCCATATGAGCACTTTCATATTAACCATATTCTTCTTCACCATAACTAGTTCAAATGACTCAAATGAACTAGTTAGAGAGTTGTTCAATTGCTTATAAGCAAAAACAATTTGATTCACTCGAATCGATTCATGAACTTTATAGCCACGGTTTGCAAACTTGCATTTCGTAGTTAATATAAGTATAAGTTCACGAATAATAATTTTTAAAATATAATCAACCTAAGTACGCGGACTTAAGTACCCGGAATAAGTTTGTAAATAGTTTACAAACTCCGGCAGATTTTCTCGGGACGAGAACCTCTGACAGTACGCGGACTGGGTTCACGGACTCTTGTTCCGGTTTCCTGAGCAGCAAAGTACACAGACTTCGGTTCAAGGAATAAGGACTTATACATGTATGTGTTACCACACAATGCTTATATCCAACAATGGTTATGTAATCTAAACTCTCATTTCAATCATTGAAACATTCTTAGAGGACGTTATATAGTTGTTATTCACAAACCATTTTTCGTCAAAGCCATTTTCAAGTGATTGAAACATAACATGACTTTCGTCACTAGGTAAAGATGAACTTGGCTAAAGCGAAAGCTTACCAACACATATTTCGAGAAATAGATAAGCGAGATAAACTCAGCTCGAAATATTAAATGTGTATAATCAAAGTCTATATAGCAAAACGACTGTTGTCTCAAGATAGGAGATATAGTAGATAGACTTTTGAGTGATAGATAAGTTCAAGTCTCCACATACCTTTTAGTCGATGAAGTTCCACAAGTTCCTTGAGTAGTTCTTCGTCTTATATGATGATCGCCATGGAGTTCTTGAGCTCAACTACACTTTCTATCCTAGTCCGAGACTTAGCTATAGTAGACTAGAAATCAAGACTTATAGTTTTGATCACTAACATTGACAAACATGCTTGAGATAGCAAGGCATGCGAGTTCGACCGAGCAGTGCTCTAACAATCTCCCCCTTTGTCAATTTTAGTGACAAAACTATCAATACATATGGAATACAAAAATAGATAAATAAACTTTTGTAGCTCCTATTCCACATGCCTAATCTTCAACATTACTCGAAATCTTCGTCACTTCCAAGTATTCCAATGATACCAAAGGTTGTAAGTTTAGCATCATCGCTGTTGAAAATCCGTAGCTATAACAATGAGAAAACAAGAATTCTCAATCATTGTTATACAGTGTCATAGTATTATTGTACAACATCAAAGTTTAATTGTATCACAACTTCGACAACAATACTATGGTGATATGT
This sequence comes from Papaver armeniacum, assembly GCA_023531295.1. Classification (NCBI taxonomy): domain Eukaryota; kingdom Viridiplantae; phylum Streptophyta; class Magnoliopsida; order Ranunculales; family Papaveraceae; genus Papaver; species Papaver armeniacum. Next base: position 312,717 of record JAJJWW010001956.1, on the reverse strand, counting down.
ATCACTCCCCCTTAGTTAATACTCCATCTCTCATGGAAACCACTCCCCCTTACATAATGATCCGAAAACCATATGTATTTGTAGTGTGAACTACACATTAATTCTCCCCCTTTTTGTCAATAAAATTGGCAAAGGTACGAAAATGGGATCCTAATGAAATTTCCAAAGAGACATTTCATGACCAAAAGAAAGCACATATCAACTTATTTAGGTGCAATCATATAGCCGAGGCTAAATGCTTTCATCAAGGAGTTTATAAAGATACAAGATAACTCCTATAATGTTCCACAGCCGCACTCCCCACAAAGATTTGGCAATTAAGCACAAGTTCAATTAAGAACTCTCCCCCAAAATATGTCATTCCCGAAAGAACAACAAGAGCGACCTTAATTTTATAAGAAAATATGGATTTCTTTGGACATAAAAAATCACATACGAATAAAAATTTGAGTCCAAATAATATTCAACTAAATTAACCACAAGAAAACCCATGATTAATCTAATCGGAAATGCTCGACATAAGAGAACTTACGGATCCTCACAGTATATACATAAGATATGGATCAGGGAAGATCAATACTGCGGAATAAATAAGGATTCATTCTATTTTCCATCACTATTTGCACAATGACATACAATAGACATAATCCTTGTGAACAAAAGTTCATCATATCTTCCATCAATATTTGCATAATGACATAATAGGTTTCAAACTTTTGTGATGTCAAAAGTTCATTCATTCTTTTATCAATACATGCATATCGACATATGAAAGACTTAAATTTTGACAAAGTAAACTGTACTTCTTATGGATCTGACATATGTAACAATTTAATTGAAATATAAAACATTCAATGCTAAACATAAGCGTCATTGCAAAAATTAAAACAGTAGTTTTAAAGGTAGCATCAACATAAGAATTTCAGCAAAGATAAAAAAACTCAATCACTCAACTCATAATAGTCCCTTGCTATTTCATAAAACTTCTCAGCCAGTTCAGGGTGAGCTGTCTGAGCATAGTCCAGCTGCTCCTTCAAGACTACGTTCTCTTGCTGGAGACAAGAGAGTTCAGAGTTGGGTGCTGCGGGAGCTCTGGACATCTTTGAAATATTGTTCATGGTTAGGACTTTTGGTCCACCATGATTGGTTCCAACAGCAATAATGCCAAAATGACTGCATATCCTTGAAATGAGACAAGGAAACCCTGGAGTTTTCCTTGAAATCTGTCTGACACTTATTATCTGACGAATAACAAGGCCAAAGAAATTAATATTCCTCCCTTCAACGACAAAATACACCAGTTCTGCAAGAGGCTTGGTCCATAGTTGTCTGTCAATTGTACTTGGCATCAAGTTAGCTACCAGTAATTTTCCAGCAGCTCTGAGAAAAAGTGCAGCATCATGAATATCAATCTTTCCATCACTCCAGGAAACATCCCTTACAAGTAGGAAGTTTGAGAGCACATTTGGAGAGGGTCTCAGGTGCTCAGGAGGAGGTAAGAGAAAGTCACCATCACGAGTTAAGTTCAAGAGATTAGAAATGACTTGTCGATCCACAACAAACACTTTTCCTTGGACGATGGCCTTGAAGGTGCAATTTACATAATCAGGCTCGTGTAGGTTTGCATAAAATTGGGCAGTCATTTCCAAGTATGCGGTACCCATGGGACGATGAATAATCCCCCATTCATGATTCTCGAAGAACCTAGGAAGACCCTCTACTCTAAGTTCAACAGGATTATAAATATTTTCCATAATAAGCTTCTTAGTGCTATACTCAACATAGTATTCACGAGCTTTAGTGTTTGCGAACCTAATTCTCAAACTTGAATCATAATAGGATTCATCAAGGGATTGAGCATTTGAACATTCACCACGACTATGTCTCTTCCTAAAACTCATAGTGACGAACTAATTCACAAGGAGAGATTGAAGAACTTACTTGGTACACGAAATGATGTAAATGGTGGAATTCTGAAACTGCAAAGGAATGAGAACTGAAGACCAACTCGTGATGTAATTTCTTGTTGTGAGAACAACGATACCAAGAACGCTCGAAATGGTTGAGAAACGAGGTTTTGGGGACAAAGGTTTATGAACTGTTTGAGTTTCTCCTTCTTTGCTCAAGAACTGATGAAGAAGAGGCGAGGTGAACGAAGAGAGTTTTTCTTCTCTTTTTAAGTGTCAGGCGGTGGACCACGAACCAGTTAGGTTTGTTTTGGAACGTGATTTAAACCCGTATTGGAACAGGGTTCAACATGTGTGAACCATACGTGCGCGAATAAGGACCTGTTTGGAAGGGCACTAAACAAGGAGATAAAAGTAATAACACAACAGTCATCTCCTTGAGTAATTTCTCGTAGGGTCAGAATCACCAACAAAAAATATGCACATCATGACACCAAGAAAGAGTTTTTTTCTGGCAGCTCTTACATCTTACAGTATTGGAGAAATCCCAAGGAATCGTTTCTATAGGTTTTTTAACGAACATCCAGAGAGCACAAGAAGAATTGTGTTTCTAATTTCTTATTTTCAACCTTATGAGAAACAATTTTTGCAGATAATTTTTAGTATTTCAAAGGGACACTCTTTTGGTGAAAAGAGACATCCTTGCTTCTTTAATGAAGACAATACCATTATCTAGATAGAAAGTGTCATGAATTGAACAATGAATCAATTCATCCTTTGAGGTGATGTACTCAGATAACTGAGATTTAAACTCCTCTTGTAATGTGTTCAGTTTGTTAAAACTAGTTGGATTACACAGACAAGGAGTATTACACTCAATGATTAGCAAATCAATATCAACCTCCACATGAATATTATTCATCATAACTTGATTTAGTATGTCAAGAGAATCTTGTTCATTCTGGAGAAATAAATCAACATCAAAAGAAATATTTTCAAGTTTCTTTTCAAGTCCTGAAAACACTTCAAGGGTTTTTAAACATGGTGGAGGTTTAGCAAGAATTTCTTCTATAGATTTTATTAAATCAGTCATAGAAGAAAATTCTGCAATCCCTGGATCTGGTGGTGCATTTATTGAGATAACACTACTGTCCATAAAGTCATATCGCTACAAACACATACTTATAAGGTTTTTAAACGTGTTTGCCTTCTCTGATACCAATTGAAAAAGTGGGGGTACAACAACCACACCCAATATTTCGCTTAACAATCTGTATGGACTAACTCCAATATACTTTCAAGAGAATCAACTAGACTCAATCTTAATAAAGTATATCAAAGAGTTATATTATCTCAATCTCTCGATTTAATTCTTACTCAAGCAAATAGAAATATGCGAATCTAATTAAATACAAGAGAGATAACTTGGCTTGAGATTTATATCTCCGATAGGCAAGATAGAAAAGAAATCACAAACACTTCATCTCATCGTTTGTGATTCCGCAATATCTTTTTTCGCTGCGTCGATTAAGATTATTGTGAGGTGATTGATAATACTAGGATGTTTTTCGGGAATATAAGTCCGGGTTATCAATTGGTTCATGTTCACCTTGATTTATCAAAAGACAGAACAAAAACTCGTAGGTATATTCGTGGGAGACGGATTTATCTATTACTGTAGACTTTTTTGTGTGATACAGATTTGTTTATTAAAGTCTTCGACTTTGGGTCATAGCAACTCTTAGTTGTGGGTGAGATCAGCTAAGGGAATCAATTACGTAGCATCCTGCTGGGATCGAGAGGCGTAGGAGCATAACCGTACCTTTGTATCGGTGTGAGATTGATTGGGGTTCAACTACTGTCCCGTGACCGAAGTTAGTTTGGAGTAGGCTAGTGTCTGTAGCGGCTTAATACAGTGTGTGTTCAATCTGGACTAGGTCCCGGGTTTTTCTGCATTTGCGGTTTCCTCGTTAACAAAATTCTGGTGTCTGTGTTATTTATATTCCGCATTATATTTGTTTATATAATTGAAATATCACAGGTTGTGCGTTGTTCAATCAATTAGAATATCCGACCTTTTTGGTTGTTGATTTAAATTGATTGAGACTTGGATATTGGTCTTTGGTACCATCCAAGTTATCTCTCTTTGATAAAGACTCGCAGCTTTATATTTGCTTGAGTAAAGATCAAATCGAGAGATTGAGATATAAACTCTTTGATATACTTTTTATCTAGATTGAGTCCATTTTGTCTAGTTGATTCTCTAGAAAGTATATTGGAGTTTTTCCATACAGATTGCTAAGCGAAATATTGGGTGTGGTTGTTATACCCCCGATTTTTCACATTTGCAAAATGACCAAAACCTTTACACTTAAAGCACTGAGGCTCATCCCCGTTATCAGTTTCATAAATATCCCTATTTTTAGGAGGAACACGATTGTGGGGTTTATCTGACGACTTGGATTTATCTCTGGAAAACCGTTTACTTCTCTTCAAAAGAGGATCCCTAAACTGTCTTGTGATCAACGAGACTGACTTGTCAAGATCTTCATTTGATGAACCAGCCTCAGAAAGATCATCTTCATAGATATAAACACTTTTACTTTTATCAAGTAATTTAGTGTTCTTTAGTGCTTTGAAAGCAACATCCTTGCCAGACTTGGACGTATGCTCATGATCAAAGATCTTTAGCTTCCCAACCAGAGTAAATCTGGAAAGCGTTGCGAGAATATTTCCTTCAACGATGGTGGTTTTTAGTTCAGGGTTAAAATTGTAAAACCTTGCATTTAATAGGTCGTCATTCTGCAAAGAGACAGAGCCATGTAAAAGTGACGAGTGTTCAACCTCTTCACTAGCGCATTTATTGAATAACTCAATATATCCACATGAAATTTATCCAGAATGGTCATGTAGCAACAATCCCAGATATTCTGTAAATTTTGGTACCTTGCTTGTATTATTCAGATAATATAAGATTTTTGAATGCTTTTGTCTTTGTGTTCCTACTGAACCCTTAATATTGATATGGCATGACAATTTGTGTTCACTCGCAGCAAAGTAGCATGAATTCCCAAGTATCAAGGTTGAGGTCCTTGCATAAAAGTATTCAATCGGAAAGCATACTGCTCTCTAGCAATCACTACGGGAAAATTAGTAATCTACAACTGTAGATTGACAACTCGTAAATTAAAAGTTGTAAAATGTAGTATGTTTTACAACTTTTTCCAAAAAAAGCGTTGTCAAAGTAAAATATGTCCAACTCTTAGGACCAACGAGTTCCTAAGAGTAGTGAAGAGAATCAAAACCACAACTTGTTGTGTGAAAAGGGTTGCAGAGAGAAGTGACCACCTTTCGAATTTACGACTCATATCCTAAAGGTAGTGAATGATTTTAAAACAACACTAATAAGAGTCGTTGAAGATAAGAAAAAAAAAATTGAAAAATGTTCTTGTAGAGAATCGAACCCAAGCTTACTAGGTGTTAGTACAAGATGTCAACCATCCCGCCTTGATTCACAATCTTTTGGTAGATTTGTGCTTTTTCTTTTAATCAACATTCACAACCTTTACAAGAGTTGTAAAATGATAAATTGACTTTGAAAGAAAAAAAATGAGGCTAAGGTGAATCGAACATGAACCTCCTCTGTCTAAGACTTGGATTTCAACCACCATTCCACATTTACATGCATGTCTACTTATATTTTACATTTACTTTTATAAAAAAGTGATAAGGAAAAAACATGTTAAGGAAAAGAAATAAATGGACGATTATGATGTAAATGGATGGTTATGATGGGAAATGGAAATGATAAGAAGAAAAAGGATAAATAGACCTTCTACAACCCCCTTAAGAGTCGTCGTAAAGGTATAAACACTTCTGCTAAATTTTTCTCACTTCTGCAAAAAAAATCCCACTTCTGCTAAATTTTATTCAAAATCAAAAAACTTCTCACTACGCTAAATTTTTCTCATACTGCTAAATTTTCTTTTCATCGCTATTGACAACCTTTATAAGAGTTGTCGTTGAGGTACTTATGCTAAATTTTTCTCACTTATGCTAAATTTTATTCACTTCTGCTAAGAATATTCCCATGGAATCTTACCCGTAAATGGGTGGATTCATCGTCTTTCCGAACTTTCAGACTTATAGTAGTCGGCTCATGGCCAAGTTTTGATCCTGGTGCAAGTTTCTTTCTCAAAGTTGACGAATTTGTATGTGTTTAAGGTTTATGAGAATATTCCCATGCAATCTTACCCGTAAATGGTTGGATTCATCGTCTTTGCAAACTTTCAGACTTACGGTAGTCCGCTCATGGCCACGTTTCGATCCGGAGCCAGTTTCTTTCTCAAAGTTGACGAATTTGTGTGTGTTTAAGGTTTCTGAGAATATTCCATGGAATCTTACCCGTAAATGGTTGGATTCATCGTCTTTGCGAAATTTCAGACTTATATTAGTCCGCTCATGGCTAGGTTTCGATCTCGAAGCCAGTTTCTTTATCGAAGTTGATGAATTCATGTGTGTTGAAGGTTTCTGACAATATTCCCATGGAATCTTACCTGTAAATGGTTGTATTCATCGTTCTTACGAACTCTCAGACTTATACTAGTCCGTTCCTGGCCAGGTTTCAATCTTGGAGCCAGGGTTTGCGTACAATATGCTAGAATACGGTTTGCTTAATGTTTCGGGGAATATTACAAAAGAATATTACTTTTAAATGGATGGATTCATCGTTCTTACGAAATTTCCGACTTAAAGTAGTCCACTATCGGCCAGGTTTCGATCTCGGAGCCAGGGTTTGCATACAATATGCCAGAATAGGGTTGGTTTAATGTTTTGTGGAATATTCCAAAGGAATCTTACCGGTAAATGGATGGATTCTTCATTCTTATGAAATTTCGGACTTAGAGTAGTCCAATCACGGCCAGGTTTCGATCTCGGAGCCAGGATATGCGTACAATATGCCAGAATATGGTTTGTGTAGGATCATAATATCGCAACGTACAAGGCTCGCGGGATTAATAAACGACGGTGTCGCGAGGGAGTCGCAGAGAGTTAAGATAAACGACGCGATGAATAACGACAGACAAAACAATTGAAAGACATGAAACTTGGCGAGGGCTTAGAAGTGTCGCGAGAATAAACATTTGTGCATCTGCGACACTTCGCGAGACATTCCCGAAAATAAAGGATAGCTTAGCTGTCATCCACTATGTATTACCCTATATAAAGGGCTAAATGAATCTGTTGTAAGGGGAGATCTTTTTGGAATTGTTAAGCAAGTCATTAGGAGAGAGAAAGTTTAAGAGTGTTTTAACTTCTAAGTGTAATTCTATTTTCCTGTGTAAACATTTCATGGATTCAATCAATAAATATTCTTGATCTTACATCTTTCAATGGATTAATTAAGCAAAATTGAGTAAGGGGTGTAGTGTGGGAAATCCGGCAGCTACATATGCGCTAGAAACAGGGAGGATCATTTGTAAAAGAGAGAAGATTGCAATTAAAGTTGTTTGAATCAGGAAAATGAGAAAGGAAAATCTTAAATCGGATGAAAAAGATATGGCATGCAAAGACGAGACACAAGAGTAATGATTAGCGAATTTCATGAAAATATCGGAGGAAGAATACACAAACGAGATTTTGAAGGAAAGAAGATTACGGATAGAGAAATAACATCACCTTTGAAGGATTGGGAAAAGCAAGAGATAACATTCACGACGGCGGAAATATCCAAAGAAAATTTGGATCACACATCTCCATTGGTGATCGCAATCAACGCGTATAAGGAAGGAGAGGAATCGGAGAACACGGTGAAAACATGGGTGGTGAATGGAGTTTTAATCGATACGGGAGTCTGGTGAACATCATGTTCTATCACGCTTACAAAAAGATGGGATATAAAGACGAAGATATGACTTTCGCGGCATACAATATTCAAGGTTTTGGTAAATCCATAACAAAAGTTAAAGGGGAGATAAAAATACGTATTCCATTAGGAAGAATCGAAACACAGGTGACATTGAGCGTAGTAGATATGGAATCACCGTATAACTTATTACTAGGAAGACCATGGGTACATGCAATAAAAGCTGTGGCGTCGACGCTTCATCAATGTATCAAGTTTCCTACACCAACTGGAATCGGCGAGATCAAAGGGGATACTGCTAAAGGAAGAATATATTATCAAAATGAAGTAAAGTGTTGCGAGGAACAAGTAAACAAGCGAAAGAATATATCAAAGTACCGCAAAAAGATGGCGAGGGCGGCTAAGAAAGAAGAAGAGTTCAGAGTTTACATGATAAGAGCAAAGGAAGGAAAAGGCATACCTAGCGAGACCTCGGGAGAAGAAAATGATCTTGCGAAAGAACCAAAATGACCAACCCCCATGGGAGAACCGAAGGCCGATTACGTCGCGGCGAGAACAAACCAAAGAAGTGAATATTGGAACTAAGGAAAAACCCAAGATGCTAAAGATTGGAACTAACTTGGAAGCGGATGAAGAAAAAAGAACTGTCGATCTGTTGCGAGATTATAAAGACATCTTCGCGTGGGATATGGATGAAATGCCTGGCATAGATCCGTCGATAGCCTGTCACAAGTTAGAAATTGATAAAAATGTGAAGCCATTTAAACAAAGAATTAGAAAGATAGCAACACATATCACCCTCGAGATAGAAGAAGAAGCTAACCTAGAAGATCTTGGATGCGAGGATTATCGAGACAAGCAAAATATCCTGAATGGATAGCGAATATGGTTATAGTTCAAGAAGAACAAGGGAATAAGGATTTGCATTGATTTCACCGATTTAAATAAAGCGTGCCCTAAAGACAGTTTTCCATTGCCGGATATTCCACAACTAGTCGAATCGGCGTAGGGAATGAAAGAGTATCATCTGCGGACGGGTACAAAGGTTACAACTGATTCCTCTTGCCGAGGAAGATCAAGAGCATCTTTGCTTTCTTCGCTCCAAGAGGATTATCTTTGCTATACTAAAATGCCGTTTGGTCCGCAAAATGCTTGGAGCAACGTATCAAAGGATGGTAGAAGAGGTATTCGCAGAATGGATACATAAAACACTAGAGGTATACGTAGATGACATCTTTGGTAAAAAGTAAGAAGGCGAGAAGATCACGTGCGAGACCCGAAAGAAATTTTTTGAGCAAATGAGGCGTTTTAACATCAAAGTAAATCCGAGAAAAATGTACCTTCGGAGTTGCGTCGGGAAGTTCTTGGGTTACATTGTATCAAAGGAAGGAATACATGTTGACCGGAAAAAGTAAAAGCGATTCGCGATATGCCGACACTGCGACGGTAAAGGATGTTCAAAAAGTTTGAATGGGTTGTTAGCATCACTAGGAAGGTTCATCTCGCGGTCATCGATAAGTGTAAACACTTTTCAAAGATTTTGAAAAAGGATCGAAATTTAAGTGGACGGACGAATGTGAAAAGGCTTTACAAGGGATCAAAGAGCATTTAATGGATATATCCATTATGCAGAAGGCAGAACCAGGAGAGGAATTATTAATATACCTCGCGACAACTTCGCATGCCTTAAGTGCAGTTCTACTGCGAACGGACGCAGGAGTAGAAAAACCAATCTATTATATCAAAAAACTTTTAATGCATGCGAGAAAGAAATTATTCGAAGATCGAAAAATTAATCCTGGCATTAGTTTATGCAACATTCAAGCTTCGCATATATTTTCAAGCGCATACTATTAAAGTAGTAACGAAAATACCAATTGAGTCAGTGATGAAACACTCAAAAAGATCGGGAAGAGTTGAAAGATGGAATGCTCAAATAAGCCATTGTAAGCTCAAGTATGAGATATTATCCTCAACTAAGTCACAGGTTGTCGCAGACTTTTTAGCAGAATTTCCCTTGGAAGAAGACGAAGCGATAGATGAGATGATGGATGTAGAAGAAGAGTATGGAGACCCAAAAGACCTGCTAACTGAGCCGGATAGGTGGGAAATATTAGTAGATGGATCATCAAATGGAGAAGGAAATGGAGTGGGAATTGTTATGATTTCGCCAGAAGGCAATAAATTAGCTTTCTCTTTTAGATTGGAGTTTGAATCCACGAATAATGAAACAGTATGAAGCTATAATACATGCTCTGCGACTTGCAATAGAAATGAAATTGGAGAATATAAGGATTACCAGTGATTCGCAACTAGCAATTCACCGTAATGAGAGAAATACAGAACAAATAATCCATCTTTGAAAAAGTATAAGAAGCATGTCGAAGAATTGTCGGCACTGAATCTGAAAATAAAATGGAGGCACATATCAAGGAGAGATAATAGACTCAAGACGCTTTTGCCTTTATATCAAGTATGATGACGGACCCATTGCGAGGAATATCAAAATACAAACGCTCTCGGGCGCCATCAATTAATAAAGAGGAAGGACAAGAAGCGAGATATAATGATGGTGGTAGATGAAATGCAATGCCGCGAGGAAGACCGGAGAGTAGAACTTCATGCGTACTTAATGAAAGGAGAGGTACCAAGAAATAGATTGGAAGCACACAAGTTAAAGAGTCGGGCAACAAATTATGAATTACGAGATGGCGTGCTTTATCGGCGATCTTTTGAGGGGCCTTCGCCGATGTCTAACAAGGAAAGAAGGAGAAACCATATTGAAGATGCTTTGCATAGTGGGGATGCCGGAAATCATAGCGGCGGGAGATCTTTGGCATATAAGGCAAAGACGCAAGGATATTATTGGCCATATATGCATGAGGACGCGAGAGCAATATCCGGGCAAGATGCGAAGATTGTCAAAGACATAGGAAGAAGATACATGCACCTGGATCACCGTTAAATTCTTCGAGAAGTGTGTGGCCTTTTGGAAAATGGGGTTTAGATATTGTGGGACCATTTTTACCGGGAACAGGACAAAGAAGGTACTTAATTGTCGCAACGGACTATTTCACAAAATGGGCGGAGGTGAAAGCGGTACATCACATTCGCGATAAGGATGTTTTTACTTTCATATTTGAAAATATTATATGCAGATTTGGGATCCCCGCACAATTGGTATCTGATAATGGGAAGCAGTTTGAAGGGCAAAATATAGAGCTGCTGCTTAATGCATTTCACATAAGATGTGGAAAATCAACTCCATTATATCCACAAGCTAATGGCCAAGCGGAGGCAACAAACAAAATAATTGCCGATATATTGAAGAAAAAGTTGGAAGGACACAATAGGGGATGGTGCGAACAAGTACCCAATGCGGTATGGGCTTATAATACAACTAGAAGAGAAGCCACGGGAATGTCCCCTTTTTTGCTTAACTTACGGAGTTGAAGCGAGTACTCCCAACGAGAGGTCGTGATTCCGACAACCAAAAAAGAGGTTTGGGAGAAAAATCTTAGCGCAGGCAACATTTTAATCAAGTTGGATGAATTGGAAGAAAAACGAGAAAAGGCATTGCGACACATGGAGAATTATCAGCGAAGACTGGCTAGAGAATATAACAAGCGTGTAAAAATGCGTGAGTTCCAACCACGAGACTTGGTGTTGCGAGAAACCCCAATATATCAACGTGAAAGTGGAGGCAAGTTGGCGAGAAAATGGGATGGACCTTATATCATCAAAGAGGTAGTTGGTACAGGGGCATATAGATTGATGGATCCCGAAGGAAAAGATGTGGGACAAAAATTGGATAGACCATGGAATAGATTATATCTAAAGAAGTATTACCCGTAAAAATGGGAGAGGAAAAATGAATCAAGATGAAGTACTTCTTCGCAAAATATTTGCGACATTCAATAAAATGCGAGAGAAAATCCGCGAAGATCTCGTGACAAGAATAACAAAAAGTCATGAATGGCTTAACAAAACAACAAGAGATAATGAATGATTAAATGAATGAATCGGCGAATACCTCGCAAGCAAAATAGCAAATGATGAAGAATGATTGAATAAAAGAATGAATGAATGGGACGAACCTTTATGGCGTACACCCTAGTTCGCGAATAACATTTCGTAAGAGGCAAATGTAAGACCTAAAGTGCGTCATATAAGGGGGTATCTCTCGACATGGCTCGGGGGAAGGTTACACCGCTCCCGAAGCCTCGAGTCATGAAAATTTGGGGCCCATGAAAGCCTATCCGGGAGAGGTACCTTGGATTCCCAACTATATATATAAGGTTATACCCTGGTTGGGCGGCCGAGGGTCTCTTCCAAGGAGTCGGTGTATGCTCAAGGCGCCGAGGTACACGGTTGAGCCGAGTGCCCGGATGGATGAACCTACCCTGGCCATTCTTGGCAAGTCTTGGCATATGTTGCACTCGCCCGAAGAAAACTCCACTTAGGGTGCGGTCTCGTAACCATAAAACCTATAGGTATAAGGGACAAGAGGCTGCGAAAACAACAGTTGTTGTTAAGACCGGATGGGAGGAGCTAGTCTTGTATGGCCGATGTTTCGCCTCCTTGAAGGGGCAACCTGGAGATGATAAGGGCGATGCTCTCCATTAGGGGAGTGTCAAAACAGACGCAAATGTCATAAGGCTATGTTTTCGCAAGAGAATTTAGGCTTGTCATATTTGTGCAATGATCTGCAGAGGCAATAATACTAACGCGAGGGTAAGGCGAGATCAATGGGTCTTTACACGACGGTGTACGGACGTCTGCGATTTCGTCGCAAGACGGCAATGTCATGGGGCTTTATGTTCGCAAGGATATCTAGACCTGTCATATTGTCGCAACTAAAACATCCTGCAGAGGCAAAAATACTTGGAAAATGATAAGGCAAGATCAATGGGTCTTTACATGCAAGTGTAAAGACGTCCTGCGATTTTGTCGCGATGAAAGGTGGCAGGGGAAGACCTCTAATTAGGGAGGTCTAACTTGGAAGACCACACAAAAATGATAAGGCAAGGTCAATGGGCCATTGCATGAAAATGTAAAGGCGGCCTGCGACCTTGTCGCAACGAGAAGAGATAAAATAAAGACTACCGAAATGATAAGGCGAGAAAAGTAGATTTCTCCATTCATGGAGATACTTGCGACCTCGTCGCAATATAAAATTCGACATCGATGAAGAATACATTTCAAAATGACGATGACCGAGTAAAGATCATTTCATAAAATTGTAAGCGAATAAACTTGCGAGATTATAGTCATAGTTAAGAAGAAGAAAATAAGAGAATTATTCAACAAGGGGTTTAATCTTTCAAAACAAAAAGAAAGTCGCATGACAAAAGTTACAAAGCGCTTAATTCTCTACATCAATTTTATCATCTTCACCAATAATTTTCTCAACGGCTTGACTTCAGCGAGAGAATGGAATTTCGTCGAAATTTTTTCAAAGAAGATCTTTATTGACAACTTCGGCATTGGTGACATCATCGCCGCTTTCATAATCATAATCATCATCGGGAGAGTTGGGGACTTCATCATCACTTACTTCTAAAGGTTTGACACGAACGGAGTTCAAGAGATTTAGACAATAAAATGTCATTCACAATGACCTCGGCCTTGAGATGAAATTGACGAAGGAGCGCTTTCTGCTGATTTTTACTATCTATATCCTTACAATCGAGACATATAGTCAAATCTCCTTTCGGCACGATCGCGAGAAAGAGCAAGGGAAGTAGCAAGCGACCCATTTTCTTTGCGAAGTTTAGAGTTGTCGACTTGAGAGTAGAAATAACGGAGCGAAGCTTTTCTCCAGAATCTGCATAACAATTGAATAAGTAAAGATTAAAAGAGAATCTTAAAGATTATGGGATTCATCAATGAATTAAGGTAGTCAAATAATATGACTACCTTCCTTTTGAGAAACAAGATGCTGAATAAAAGACGAACAACTATTTCCCAATCGGTCCATGGCGTCATCGAATGTGTCCCCAACTAAGCCCTCCGCATTTGAGATCGCAAAGATTTTTCGTTGGAAATAAGTATGGCATTCTCGGTAACAAGCGAAGAATTGGATTTTTCTAGTGAGAACATTGATCCTTGAATTGGTTCGCTTTTACACTCAAGGATATTCTACCTTGAATAAGTTTATCTCTTTCTACCGTAACTTCTTCAAGTTGACTCCTCGGCGTGTGAATAGCTCGTCCTTGTTCTTCACATAATTTTTGACAAGCATTATATTGTTGCGAATAGGTCGCCACTTTGTTTAATAGAGAACGCTTTTCTTGAGAAAGAGTTCCGTTCTCATCTGATAAAGTTTCCATTTCCAAATTAACTTTATTCAAAGAATAAGAGAGGCGAGATATATCATTACTTAATGAGTCTTGACTCTGAGCTAACGCGATGTTTTCTTTAGACAAATTATTTATTTGGTCGTCAGCATATGTATGAAGACTATTTAAGTAGTTATATTGCTCCATCCAAGCGTCTCTCTCAACACGAACTTCTTCACCAATGGATTCCAATTGATATATCTCCATTATTCGTTTTAGTTTTGGGCTTGAAGAGCGGACAAGGGTTTGAGATAAAAAAAAAAAAAAAAAAAAAAAAAAAAAAAATGATGGGGTGGCGAGAGTATACCTTTTAACTCCTCATTCTTCCTGCGAAGATTATCACGGTCTAGCGAGATGTTGTGAAATTTTTGATTTTCAAGGTGGAAACTGGCCCCATCTCTCGGTCATAGATTGGAGATCATTCCTCAATCTAGTGATTTCTTGAACCAAAGATGCTTGCGAAATCCTATCGGGACCAAGATGTTTACTTAGAATCTCGCAAACATCGGACTTGACGAGGTCGATGGAAGTTTTCTTGGCATCATTCACAAGATCTGAAAGGACTCTGAGAGCCACTTCTATCCCTTCCAAATTTTCTTTGGTAAGAGGGATTTGCTCGGAGGAAGAAGCAATAATAGCAATGGAAGGAGGAGACGGGCCATCTTTCATCAAGGCAGCGTCACGAGGAAAGGAAGTCTCGGGAAGGATGATGGCTGGAGAAATGTCAGAGGCACGAATAGTAGGATTATTATGAGGCGCTTGATCTGCGAAGAGTTCAGGCATAGGAATGCTTTGTCATTAGTAATGTTCTCGCGAGAATCGGCCAAGAAATCATCTTGCGATGATCTTGCAACCGGAGAAGAAGGTGTAAAGGAGGGAAAGGAAACACTGGGAGTAACAGGCTTGGGTTGGCGAAGTCTTTTAGGAGTTTTGTCAATACTTCCATCATCCTGCGAATAACAAGTTAAATAAGAAACAGAGGCAACAATATATTGTTAATAAAAACAAATGTTTCTTAAATACCTTGTCACTCAAGGCTTTCTCTTTAAGCCATAGATTTTACTCATGAAGAGGGCTTTGATTGTGCAAGAGATTCTTGTTGCGAAGTAGATTTCGACGGCGAGCCCAAAGAAAGAAGAGGGTCCTTCACGGTAAATTTAGTTCTGGGTTGGTTCTTGCTAAACAACAATGGCAGAAAGAGAACTACAAAGTTAATCATACCAGTGTGATTTCAACAAGAAAAGCTAATCTCAAATTTAATCAACCACAAAATCAGCCAGATATGGCAAAATTAACAAACCTGGACGCCATGAGAGTAACAACTGATAGGGAATAGCAAAAGTGGTGAAGAAGACGGTAAGAGACAACAATAAGCAAACACTTGCAGAACGATGAAGAAGAAGAACACTTGCAGATTTATGAAGAAGATGAAAAGGAAAAGGAAAATTCTTCACAGGGATGCTCCTATAAATAGATGAGAAAAAATGTTATGACCGGATAACATTAAATGCACCTAAAAGAGGTAAATATAGACACGTGTAAACGGTCACTACTAAATCCAAGGAAACTCGACGAAAAGAACTTTAGTAGAATCCAAATATACAACGTATTTCCTAATAGGCGAGAAGAGCTTGCGAAATTGATTATTTTCTCGTAATTCATGAGGCAAGAAATGACACTTCGTATATATATTACAAAGAAGCTTCTAACTTCGCAAAAGAATAGAGGCAAGTACGTACTTTTCAAGTCCAAGATTCTTCCGCTCGTTCCTTCATCAACAAAGATCAAAGATTACTACAACAACGATTTTTCCTTAAAGATCGCTCTTGAAGCAATATTCAAGGAAAAAGAGGCAAGATGTAGGATCATAATATCGCAACGTACAAGGCTCGCGGGATTAATAAACGACGGTGTCGCGAGGCAGTCGCAGAGAGTTAAGATAAACGACGCAATGAATAACGGCAAACAAAACAATTGGAAGACATGAAACTTGGCGAGGGCTTAGAAGTGTCGCGAGAATAAAAATTTGTGCATCTGCGACACTTCGCGAGACATTCCCGAAAATAAAGGATAGCTTAGCTGTCATCCACTATGTATTACCCTATATAAAGGGCTAAATGAATCTGTTGTAAGGGGAGATCTTTTTGGAATTGTTAAGCAAGTCATTAGAGAGAAAAGTTTAAGAGTGTTTTAACTTCTAAGTGTAATTCTATTTTCCTGTAAACATTTAATGGATTCAATCAATAAATATTCTTGATCTTACATCTTTCAATGGATTAATTAAGCAAAATTGAGTAAGGGGTGTAGTGTGGGAAATCCGGCAACTACAGTTTGTTTAAGGTTTCAGGGAATATTTCGAAGGAATCTTACCTGTAAATGGATGTATTCATCGTTCTTACGAAGTTTATGACTTAGAGTAGTCCAATCATGACCAGGTTTCGATCTCGGAGCCAGGGTATGCGTACTATATGCCAGAATATGGTTTGTTTAAGGTTTCAGGGAATATTTCGAAGGAATCTTACTTGTAAATGGATGTATTCATCGTTCTTCCGAAGTTTATGACTTAGAGTAGTCCAATCACGGCGGAGTTTCGATCTCTGAGCCGTGGTATGCGTACATTATGCCAGAATATGGTTTGTTTAAGGTTTCAGGGAATATTTCGAAGGAATCTTACCTGTAAATGGATGTATTCATCTTACGAAGTTTATGACTTAGAGTAGTCCAATCACGGCCAAGTTTCGATCTCGGAGCCAGGGTATGCGTACATTATGCAAGAATATGGTTTGTTTAAGGTTTCGAATATTTCAAGGAATCTTACCTCGTAAATGGATGTATTCATCGTTCTTACAAAGTTTCGGACTTAGAGTAGGCTAATCACGGCGGGTTTCGATCTCGGAGCCGTGGTATGCGTACATTATGCCGAATATGGTTTGTTTAAGGTTTCGGGGAATATTTCAAGGAATCTTACAGAGTAAATGGATGGATTCTTCATTCTTATGAAATTTCGGACTTAGAGTAGTCCAATCATGGCCAGTTTCGATCTCGGAGCGGGATATGCGTACAATATGCCGAGAATATGGGTTGTTTAAGGTTTCGGGGAATATTTCAAGGAATCTTACTGTAAATGGATGTATTCATCGTTCTTACGAAGTTTATGACTTAGAGTAGTCCAATCACGACCGTGTTTCGATCTCGGAGCCGTGGTATGCGTACTATATGCCAGAATATGGTTTGTTTAAGGTTTCAGGGAATATTTCGAAGGAATCTTACTTGTAAATGGATGTATTCATCGTTCTTCCGAAGTTTATGACTTAGAGTAGTCCAATCACGGCCGTTTTCGATCTCTGGAGCCGGGTATGCGTACATTATGCCGAATATGGTTTGTTTAAGGTTTCGGGAATATTTCAAGGAATCTTACTCGTAAATGGATGTATTCATCTTACGAAGTTTATGACTTAGAGTAGTCCAATCACGGCCAAGTTTCGATCTCTGGAGCCATGGTATGCGTACATTATGCAAGAATATGGTTTGTTTAAGGTTTCGGGGAATATTCCGAAGGAATCTTACCTGTAAATGGATGTATTCATCGTTCTTACGAAGTTTCGGACTTAGAGTAGGCTAATCACGGCGAGTTTCGATCTCGGAGCCGTGGTATGCGTACATTATGCCGAATATGGTTTGTTTAAGGTTTCGGGGAATATTTCGAAGGAATCTTACCTGTAAATGGATGTATTCATCGTTCTTACCAAGTTTATGACTTAGAGTAGTCCACTTTCGACCAAGTTTCGATCTCGGAGCCAGGGTATGCGTACATTATGCCAGAATATGGTTTGTTTAAGGTGTCAGGGAATATTCCGAAGGAATCTTGCCTGTAAATGGATCTATTCATCGTTCTTACGAAGTTTATGACTTAGATGTAGTAGCAGGTTTTCCCACACTACACCCCTCACTATATTTTGATTAATTAGTCCATTGAAAGTTGTATAATTGAGAATGTTTATTGATTAATTTCATGAGTTGTTTACACAGGAAAAGTAGGATTACACTTAGCAAGTAAAACACTCTTGAACTTTCTCTCTCCTAATGACTTGCCCAACAATTCCAAAAAGATCTCTCCTACAATGTAGACTCACTCAACCCTTTATATAGGGCGATACATAGTGGATGACAGACTAATCTATCCTTTTATTTCTGAAATGTTCCGCGAAGTGTCGCAGATGTACAAACATTTATTCTCGCGACACTTCTTAACCCTCGCCAGGTTCCACGTCTTCTGCCGTTTTGTGTGTCGTTATTCATCGCGTCATTTATTTTAGCCGCATCACATCGCTCGCGACGTCAGCTGTTATTAATCCCGCGAGCCCCGCACGTTGCGATATTATGATCCTACATCTTGCCTCTTTTTCCTTAAATATTGCTTGAAGAGTGATTTTTAAGGAAAAATCCTTGTTGTAGTAATCTTTGATCTTTGTTGATGAAGGAACGAGCGGAAGAATACCGTACTTAAAAAGTACGTACTTGCCTCTATTCTTTTGCGATGTTCAAGTTTTGCGTCTCCTCTCTCCTCATACTTTTCTTGCGAAGGGAAGAATATCATGAGAGCGATGCTTTTTATTCTTGCGCGCTGCTTATCTTTATCTCTGTTTCAACTCCGCATACGCTTTTAATCATTAAAGCCGTTTTTCGACACGTCTCTTCCAACCGCTTATTCTTGACCGTTCATGTCTCTTCTCGCATTAAATGACCTCGTTTTTCTCGAGGATCTTTTTTCCTATATATAGTTTTCTTTTCCCCTCCTTTTCATTCTTTAGTTTCTCTCTCTTGCAACTTCTTTGATTTTCTCCTTCCGCAATTTGCGCTCCCGCTACCGCAAATCTTCTCTTCGTCTTTTCTAGCATCGATCTTAACCTTTAACTTCTCATCCATTCCCATACCGATAATGGCTGCCATTAGTCGTGCATACAAAGCTTCTTTTTGATGAAGTTCAACGAAATTGCTCGAGAAGGGTTTCACTCTATCGACCATTCCCGATCAAGAACCTTCATCCATTCTTTCCGCAAAGTTATTTTCGATCATCAATGTGATGATCAAAGGATTATAGTCTCGCTAGGTCACCTTCTCGCGGACTTCCCATTCCCTTATACGATCCGGAGTTGCCTCTATTTTATGAAATCTTAACCCATGAAAAAATCTCGAGGGCTATTTATCCATTGAGTGGCGATTGCATTCGCCTAATGCTTGAGTTCGCGAACCGCGGTGCAAAGGATCTTTATACTCTAACTCGTCGAAATCCCAAATTCACGAGACTTGGAAATAGCTGTTGAGAAATACACTGTGGAAAACTTTTTTGAAAATTACTCATTGATAACTATGGTGAATGCGAAATCTCGCCAAGGCGTCCTTCAAGAAAAGGATAATGTCTCGAGGATAAATTGGTCATGCAGATATCGATTGGCACCCGGTAATAATACTACTCTCGCCACTCCAAAGATGAGAAATGGTGGGTTGTACCCTTGATTTTAAATGGTCCTTATATCGCGGCCCACACGTTCTTCCCCCGAATCTCGCAGTATCATCCTTGGGAATTCAAATGGCCCGAGAAGAAGAAAGAGGTATGTTTCCGACTTCAAATTTGGCTTTCGTAACTTTCTTTCTATAATTGCTTGAGTTTGTGAAATCTCTCGATAGCCAAAGTTGAGAAGAAGCTACAAAAGGATCCGCTCGGAGGATACTCTGACAATGCTCCGATCGCTTACGAGTGAAGTAAGAATCACTTCCTTTCTTCTTATTTAAAACAATATTGTTACCTCTGTTTCTTATCTTTACGCGTATGCGAAGGTTGGAGTTGAAGAAACTATTGTCAAAGATTAAAAGTAAAGGTAAAATCGTCGCCGCCAGAGTAAATCCTCTCGCCCCTTAACTAAGAAGCGAAAGGTCCAATCCTCTTTCGCCTTAACTCAAACTCAATCTTCCGACGAGGATAACCATGAATCGAATTCCTCTCTCGCCAAGAAGATTCCATTGACCGCTTCTTCCATGGATCGGTTATCCAACATCTTCTCGACTGTTTCCAAGGAATGGGAGATGCTCCCTAGCTTCTCTTTGCGGGGCTCTCAAAAACGTGTAATGTCATCTTTTGCATTCGGAAGGCAATAATTCATTCAATGGAGTCTCTAGAGTTGTGTCTCCGACCTTTTGAATGCACTTGGGTCTCGTATGTGTACACTCATACTTCCTCGCTAATCTTTAAATTGTTTAAGTATATATATATGTTTTAATGATTTTTCTATCTTCTTTTATAGGTTGGAAGAACTTCCTTTGTAGTTGCCTCGCACCTTGAGAGAAGACGCAACAATCTTGAGAAGAAGAATTCGCAATTGAGCAAGAAGATTCGAGAACCTGGAGACTGAGTCATGCGTCATCTCGCGATAAAGACGAGATGATTCAAAAGTTAAATACCGAACTTGACTCCCAAAGGGATAAGGTGTCCACTCTTCAAAACGCTAATCAGCAAATTTATGGTATAAAATTTTACCTCCTTTTACTATTTTTACTTTAATGGTCGCTATTGCTACCTAACTTATTACTTTCGCAGATGTATATAATCTCTCCGATGAGGCTATTCTTCTCCATACATTTCCTGATCCTATGGATAATAACCTTCTTCTCGCTCACCTCAACAACTCTTTAAGTAGTTCATCAAATAAAATTAACTCCCTTTCATTAAATGAACTCCAGAACAAATATCGTCTTTTAGAAATTGAACATAGATCCGGTTTAAGTGTCACAACCAATTTAAACGAATGTTTCTCGAGTCCAATAAGGAAATCAAAATTTTAAGGAAGAAAATTAGTGACCATATAGATGATAAAGATCGCATTGCTAACAATGGTGCACAGAATTAGCAACATTTCAAAAATCTCTCCTTGAATTACAAATTGAGCGGGATGAATTGCTTCACCAGAATTCCTTGCTTAGTGAGAGAGAAGATCAAATTCTGCTCCCTCCTTGTTATAAATAGTGACGATGAATTCGCCATGGCAGCGAAAGTTTTAGATAATGCCGAAATAATCTAGGTGTTGATGTTAGTCTTCACGCCGAGCATACTTCCTTGGTTAAAGATATGATATCCGATAGAGAAGGTTATTTATTACACCTTACTACTTCTTACTTCGTAGTATTGCTTGTAAATTATTAACTTATTATTACTTATTTGCGAGAATGAGAAGAGGCTTCAAATTAGAATTAGAGAGCTTGAATCGAGAAAGAACAACTCGCGAATTTTCCAAATGAGAATTGAAGAACTCAAACGAAAAACAACAACTCGCAAGAATCTCTCCCTTCGTAATAACAAGTATTCCAAGTTGAAGAAACAATTTGAAACAACAGTGGAGAACTTTAGTAATGATGTCTGTTCGTTTTCGTAATGGAGCCATGGAGTATGTTTGTAAGCACCGAACATCCCTCTGCGCATACATATCCTCGGCTTCTTGAAAAGGTTCCCGAGAATCTACATGTCTCCGATGTTTCGATAGTGAAGCGGGCGAACAAGAAAATTCGCGGCGATGAGAATAATAAAACTAATGAATCGATGAAGAAGAAGAATCACCAAAGATATAATTCTTTTTGTTTTCTTTTGTCAAGTGTAATATCCGTACATTCTTTGTATCTTTGTTATAGTGAACTCTCTTTTTTTTTTTTTATGAATTCAATCTTCATTCCCTTTTTTGTTAGTTCTTCCTTGTAATATAATTGGCTAACATTATTGATGTATAACTCTTTCATCAAAGAAGATGAATAACAATGTTCCATCTTTTCCATTCCCATACTTGCCTCTCGTTATTTATCTTCGATGGAAGATTTTAGTTGTCTTCTTGTATTTGATAATAATCTTATTTTGAATTGAAATGGATCATCGCGACTAATCGCTGGTATCTTCATGAATTGAGAATTCTATCTCTTTTTGTTGCGACAAGGTCGCAGCCGCCTCTACACTTTCATGCAAAGGCCCATTGACCTTGCCTTATCATTTTGTGTGGTCTTCCAAGTTAGACCTCCCTAATTAGAGGTCCTCCCATCACCGTTCATTGCGACAAAATCGCAGACGTCTTTACACTTGTATGTAAAGACCCATTGATCTTGCCTTATCATTTTTCAAGTATTTTTGCCTCTGCAGATGTTTTGTTGCAACAATATGACAGGCCTAGATATCCTTGCGAATATAAAGCCCTATGACATTGCCGTCTTGCGACGAAATCGCAGACGTCCGTACACCCTCGTGTAAAGACCCATTGATCTCGCCTTACCCTCGCGTAGTATTATTGCCTCTGCAGATCATTGCACAAATATGACAAGCCTAAGTCTCCTTGCGAAAACAAAGCCTCGTGACATTTGCGTACATTTTGGCACTCCCCTAATGGAGAGCACCGCCCTTATCATCTCCCCTGGTTGCCCTTCAAGGAGGCGAAACATCGCCATACAAGACTAGCTCCTCCCATCCTGGTCTTAACAACAACTGGTTGCTTTCAGCCTCTTATCCCTTATACCTATAGGGTTTATGGTTACGAGACCGCACCCTAAGTGGAGTTTTCTTCTAGCGAGTGCAACGCATGCCAAGACTTGCCAAGAATGGCCAGGGTAGGTTCATCCATCCCGGGCACTCGGGCTCAACCGTGTACCTGGCGCCTTGAGCATACACTCGACTCCTAGGAAGAGACCCTGGCGCCCAACCAGTATATAACCTACATATGTAGTTGGGAATCCAAGGTACCTCTTCCTGGATAGGCTTTCATGGGCCCCAAATTTTCATGGTTCAGGCTTCGGGAGCGGTGTAACCTTCCCCCGAACCCACGGCGAGAGATACCCCTTATATGACGCACTTTAGGTCTTACATTTGCCTCTTACGAAATGTTATTCGCGAACTAGGTGTACGCCATAAAGGTTCGTCCCATTCATTTGCGCATTTATATTTGTTAAATCGTTCAATCATTCATGTTTCATTATTTGTCGATATTTGTCTGCGAAGTATTCGCACGATTACTTTCACTTGTTGTATTTCACTTTTCTTTCTTAATCGTATTCTCATTTTACTCTTGGTCTGCGAGATTCTCGCACATCATTACTTCAAATATTACTTTGCATCCTGCTTTGTTATTGATTATTCACTTCTTATGCCTTTTGTTCCTCATATCTTTTGCTTCTTCATTGTTATAATATTGGTCCTGCCTCTAAGCATTCACCTCTCATGGGTATGTTCAGCCCTCACTTCTATAGCATCAACCATCGATTTTCTTTTCTGTTCATTTCTCACATGTTGCTTCCAACCCTTTCTTTTGGCACTTCTTTCTTCGCAGTTTTTCTATATCGACCTCATGACACTGTTGCGACTCCTTCCAATCTCCCTGTATTATACCAATGCCACTTGGATGTGGAAATTTTATGCATTGATGGTATGTTGAGGCGATCCCCAAGATTTCATGAAGCCATGGCCTCCCAATCAGTGCATTATATGGGGATTCCACATCAACCACACAGAATAAAACATCAGTTGATAATCCTTGTAGAGGTATTCTCATGTGAACCTCTCCCTTTGGCTTGTTTGCGTGCCATTAAAGCCATATATCTTGTATGTTGAGGGGATCAAATCCTCATCTTTTCCTCCCATCGTCTTATAAGTATGGTAAAGAGAATATTTACCGAACTTCCGGTATCGATTAGAATTCGGTTGATCGCCCAACAAGCTTCGCCTCATCATCTTCCCCATCGACTGGTTTTGGGTTAATCTCTAGTTTCACAACCAACGGGCTATCATGTGTTTCTCTTCCTTTTGGCACTTCATCTGCAGAGAAAGAAATAGTCTTCAACTTCCACTTTTCTAACTGCGTCGTTCTCGCCAGACTCATTATTTCTTTATCATTAGCATCTCTCGCAAAGACTCTACTGAGTACGTTGTCATGGAAATCTTCGATGGTGCGATAGGAGTGGATGATAGAGTTGCAATTCAAATTTTGGCTTTTTCCCGACTTCTATCACAAATGTTTCCTTTCCTTTCGCTGACACTGTTCTATGCATCTCTGGTGGTGGTGGTAATGTTTGGCCCGTTTCTTCTCCCTTTAGAAAGTGATTTAGCTTCCCCTGATCAATCATCCTGAGAATAATTCTCTTTATGTTTCTACAATCGTTTGTTTGATGCCCATGGAAGCGATGGTAAGAACAAAATTCATGACTTCTATCGCTTTGGTGGTGGTTCCATTCCAACGTTCCAAGGTGCTGGTACATTTTCCATCACAAGTATAGCTTCCCAGGATCTTTTCCACGCTAGCATTCAGTGGAGGCATCTTAATCTCTTCCCATACTATTCTATGACTTCTCTGCCCTCCACGGTTATTTTGCCTTCGTCCACCATATGTTTCTTGCACATGATCTAGCCTCTGAATCTTATTATTGCTGTTACGGTTGTAATAGTTCCTTTCTCGTTCAAATTCCTCTTGATCGTGGCTTCCCATGGCTACTATCTTCGGTTGTCCCTCATCGCCTTTCCTTGCTTGCTGTCCTTGCGAAGTACTCGCCACTTGTATTTACGAATTGAGGCAACAAGCTTGCGTTCGCAGCATTCGAGCTTGTGTTCGCGATTTGGATAAGAATTCATTTCATTTTGTCTTTCTTCTAAGGCAATATATTCTTCCTGTAACTCTCAGATTACTGCCATCGTGATTGTATTTTTGATTCTAAAATTTGAATGTATAACAAGTTAGTCGCGAAGAGAGCATTTACAAATGAGAGGATGAGATATCTTTCCTCAACCCGTCCACCGCCATTTCGCGACACATGGTCCTCCATCTTATTGTCAACTGCCTTAAGCTCTCACCAACCCTTTGTTCAACCCGAATACATCTTCAATACCTGGTCGCGAAGAGTTGTTACTTATGAATGCTCCCAGGGAATGTGGCTTGTAAATGGTTAAATGATGTGATTGTGTTCCTTGGCGGACCTTCAAACCATTTTAGTGCTTCTCCTATTAGGCTTGATGCGAAATATTTGCATAGTATAGCATCATGATTCTCCCATTGTAACATACATCTCATATAAGCCTTGATATGTTGTATCGCACAAGTTGTTCCATCAAAGATGTTGGTTAATGCGAGGTAGATTGCATTTAGGAGGTATTCCTCCCATCTGTACTTCTAGCGTGAAGGGATTCTTCGCGGCTTCTGCGATGGCTTCGTCTAATTGTCTCCTTCCTCCTTCCCTTCTATTATTCAGTAATCCTCTCATTTCAGCCAGTTCTCTTAAGATTTGTTCATTTGCCTCAGAGTTTGATTCTACTGGTCTTTTTAACTCTGCTTCTCTCCTTCTTCGCTCGTGCCTATTTTGACCTTCCTGCTCATTATTTTCTCCTCTTCCTTCCCTGCGACGCTCTTCTTCGTTTCTTTCGTCAATTCGCACGCCATTATATCGGTTGTTCTCTCTTCTTGGCTGTCTCTCGGCTCTCATCCTGCACCCTCTCATATTCTTCATTAATATTTCTATTGGTACGATTTTGTTCCCTCCTTCTTTCGCGGTTGTCATGGTTATTCTGCCGGATTACCTCTTCCATCTCTTGATTTTCCATTTCTGCTCTTATCCTTTCTCTCTCGCGAGCTAGCCGCGCTTGTTCAATGTAATGTCTCTCAATGTCATCCTCGATCTCTCGGTTTCTTCTCAATTCCTCTCTCCCATGCAAGATTATTCTCCCTTCAGCAGCTGGGTCATTCGACCCTTGGAGTTGCATGTTTCCTTGATTTTCCCTATTCCGCTCATTTTGAAGATTTTCGGGCTGAGGAACATAACGATCTTCTATTTCCCCTCTTCTCTCGCCATGCTCTGTACTCGGATTTTGTGTTTCTTCCTCGGTACTTTCTGTTGGTAAAACTCTCCTTCTTTCTTCCCTATTCGATCTTGAACTTGATCTCACGCTACTTCTAGATCTCCTATTTTGCAACCTCATATTTTCCATCCTCAATTCATGATTTTGTCTTGTAAAGTTTGCTCGCTCTCCTCTGCTTCTAATCGTCTCTCTTCGTGTATTGTTTGTCTCAATATTTCTAACGCTGCCATTTCTTCGTTTCCTGGATTCATTTCTCCATTTATCCCTTGCTCGTCTCCTCCTTGTCCATTGTTCACCAGCTGCTGCTCCTCTTCCCTCTCATCTTCAGAATCAGACCTCCAAGTATGCACACTTACTCTATCATAATCCACAGCCGCGTTTGCTACTGGGGAGACCGGTGGCTGATTTTGCGAGAATATGAGCTGTATGTGAGCTGTCATCCACTATGTAAACACCTATATAAAGAAGAGAGCAGGAGAGAGAAAGGAGGAATAATTTTGGAGAGATAGATTTTTGGTAAAAGGGAGAGACACATTTTAGAGAGGGAGAGATATTATTTTTCTTTATCATCTTCTTCCCCAAATAATTAGATCTAGAGCTCTAGAAAATATCCATTAATGGAGATTTCCAATGTAATATTAATGTAATCTCAACAATCATAGTGAAGAATCGTGGATGTAGATCACATTGATCGAACCACGTAAAAAATCTTATGTGTCTATTTAAATTTCTAGCACTTATATTTTGAGATTTAGGTGATTAATAAGTTTAGATCTAGAAATTATTATCAAGATATAGTGAGGGGTGTAGTGTGGGATTTCCTGCAACTACAGTAATGATCACAACATCCCTCTTCATTCATATCCTTTTCTTGCTGAAGAAGTTCCTGAGAATTTGCCTGTCTCTGATGTTTCTGATAGTGAAGCTGATGAAGAAGAAGAATCTGGCGACGAGAGCGATGGAACCAATGAATCAAATGAAGAAGAAGAATCAACAAAGAAATAATTTCTTTTTCTTCTTTCATTTCTTGTAGTATCTATGTATATATATATATATCTTTGTTAATCTTCCATTTCTGTAACTCCTCATTATAAACTTATTTGATTACTGAATATAAATTCAATCTTTGCTTCCTTTGTTCGGATCAAACATCCCTTCCTTGTAATTATAACTTCACATTTGCCTGCCTCTGTTCATAAGATATGATTAATTCTTGCGAGTTAATCAATTTCTTTTTTTTCGCTGCGACAAGATCGCAAGATATCTTTATGAATTAAGAAATCTATTGATCTTGCCTTATCAATATTTGTGTGGTCTTATTTTGCCTTCCTAAGTAAAGGTCTTATTTTGCCACCCCTCATTGCGACAAGGTCGCAGGACGTCTTTACATTTTCATGTAATGACCCATTGACCATGTCTTATCATTTCTTAAGTATTTTTGCCTCTACAGGACATTATATTTGCAACAATATGACAGGTTTAAATGTTCTTGCGACCATAAACTCCCGTGACATTGTTGTCTTTGCGACGAAATCGCAGGACGTTCTTACACTTTCATGTAAAAACCCATTGATCTCGTCTTAACCTCACGTTAGTATTATTGCCTCTGCAGGATCATTGCACAAATATGACAAGCCTATATTTTCTTGCGAAAATAAAGCCTCATGACATTTGCGTCTGTTTTGACACTCTCCCTAATGGAGGGTGTCGCCCTTATCATCTCCCTGGTTTCCCCTTCAAGGAGGCGTACATCGGCCATACAAGACTAGCTCCTCCCATCCGGTATTAACAACAAGCAGTTGTTTTCGCAGCCTCTTATCCCTTATACCTATATGGCTTATGGTTACGAGACTGCACCCTAAGTGGAGTTTTCTTCAGGCCGAGTGCAGCATGTGCCAAGACTTGTCAAGAGTGGTAAGGAAGTTCCATGCTCCCCGCACTCTTGACTCAACCGTACCTCGGCGCCTTGGTCATACACTGACTCCTTGGAAGAGACCCTCGGTCGCCCAACCAGGGTATAACCTTATATATATAGTTGGGAATCCAAGGTATCTCTTCCGGATAGGCTTTCATGGGCCCCAAATCTCCATGACCCAGGCTTCAGGAGCGGTGTAACCTTCCCCCTGGGTCATGTCAAGAGATACCACCTTATATGACGCACTTTAGGTCTTACATTTGCCTCTTACGAAATATCATTCGAGAACTAGGGTGTACGCCATAAAGGTTCGTCCCATTCACTCACTCATTCATTTTATCAATATATTCAATCATTCATTTTTGTCTTTTGTTAATTTGTCTGCGAATCTATCGCCCAATCTCATTTCAATCATTTAATAGATCTGTATACATTCTTCATGGCGAGATTCTCGCACTGCTTTTCTGCAATCACCATCTTTGCTTCTCATCCGTATCATATTTTCATCACTAAAGTGTTATCTTTTCTCACAATTATTCATTTTTTTACACCTTTTACTCCTACTTCCTTCTGCCTCTGTGTCAGTCAAACCTTTCAATGTCTCCTTTTCATCATGATATTCAATTGTTTTTGTGCACTCACTTCGCAGCATCTCTTCTTCCCTTGTTTCTATAATATCCACCATTAATCTTTCTTTTCTCTGCTCATCCTTTATATTCTTCTTCCAGCCTTTCTTTTTTGCCATTCTTTCCTCGCAGCTTTCTACATCAACCTCATAACATTTTTGCCCCTCTATCCAGTCTCCTTCTATAATTCCAACACCACTAGGATGTGGAAACTTTATACGTTGATGGTATGTCGATGCCACACCCAGAATTTCATGTAGCCACGGCCTCCCAATCAATGCATTATAGGGGGACTCCACATCAACCACACAGAACAAGATATCAGTTGACAATCCTTGCAATGGTATTCTCATGTGCACCTCTCCTTTGGGTTTGTTTGCAGTACCATTGAAGCCATATATTTTGTATGTTGAAGGGATCAAGTCTTCATCTTTTCCTCCCATAGTTTTATAAGTATGGTAGAAAAGAATATTGACTGAACTGCCAGTATCAATCAATATTCTATTAATTGCCCAACAATTTTCCGCTTCATCATCTTCGCCATCAATGGGTTTTGGATTAATCTCCAGCTTTACCACCAATGGGCTATCATGTGTCTATCTTCCTTTGGGTACTTCTTCAGCCGAGAAAGAAATAATTTGCAGCTGCCATTCTTTTAATTGCGATGTCTTCGCAACACTCATCACTTCTTTATCATCAGCATCCCTCGCAAAAACTCTACTAAGTACGTTGTCATGAAAATCTTCAATTGTGCAGTAGGAATGTACAATAGAATTGCAAAATAAATTTTTAGCCTTTGCCCCAACTTCTATAACAAATGTTCCTTTTCCTTTCGCAGGTGGTGGCGGTAAATGTTGAACTTTCTCTTCTTCTTTCAAAAAGTGATTCAGCTTCCCTTGATCAATCATTCTTAGGATAATTCTCTTAATGTTTCTGCAGTCATTTGTTAGATGTCCGTGAAAGCGATGGTAAGAACAGAACTCGTGACTCCTGTCTCCAGGTGGTGGTTCACTTCCCGCGTTCCATGGTGCAGGTATATTTTCCATCAAAAGTATTGCTTCCCATATCTTTTCCACACTGGTATTCAATGGCGGAATTTTAATTTCCTCCCACACTACTCTGTGACTTCGCTGCCCTCCATGATAGTTATTATTCTGCCTTCGACCTCCATAAGTCTCATGCGGATGATCAAGTCTTTGGATCTTATTATTTCCACCACGATTGTAGTAGTTCCTTTCTTTCTCAAACTCCTCTTGATCTCGACTTCCCATAGCTACTAACTTTGGTTCTATATCAACTGCTTTTCTTTCTTGTTGACCTTGCGATGAGCTCGCTCACGTGTGTGTACAAGTTGAGGTAATAAACTTCCATTCGCGATGCTAGAATTTGTGTTCGCCCCTGGATAAGATTCCATCTCGTTCTGTCTTTCTTCTAAAGCAATATATTCTTCCTGGAGTTCTCGTAATTCAGTCATTGTAGTCGTATTTTTGACTCTAAAAACTTGAACATATAATAGATTGGTCGCGAACATAGCATTTATGAATGACAGTATGAGATATCTTTCATCTACCCTTCCGGCCATCTCGCTGCACATTGTCTTCCATCTGACAGTTAGATGTCTCAAACTTTCACCAACTCTTTGTTTCAATCCGAATACATCTTCAATACCTGGTCGCGAGGAGTTGTTACTTATATATGCCCCTAAAAATATAGCTTGCAAATGGTTAAATGATGTGATAGTATTTCTTGGTAAACCCTCAAACCACTTCAACGCTTCTCCAGTCAAACTTGATGCAAAGTATTTACATAATATGGCATCGTGATTCTCCCATTGTAACTTGCATCTTAAATATGCCTTGATGTGTTGTATTGCACAAGTTGACCCATCAAAAATGCTGGTTAGTGCTGGCAAGTTACATTTTGGGGGTATTCCTCCTAACTGCACCTCTAATGTAAAGGGATTCTTCGCAGCTTCTGCGATGGCTTCATCTATCTGTCTTCTTCCTCCTTCTCTTCTATTGTTCAATATTCCTCTCATCTCTGCCAATTCTCTTAAAATTTGCTCATTTGCCTCAGAATTTGAATCTATTGGTCTTTTTAATTCAACTTCTCTCCTTAACGCTCATTTCTACTCATATTTTCTGGCTCATTACTTTCTTCTCTCCTTTCTCTTCGGCTTTCTTCCTCATCTCTTTCGCGAATCTGTACACCATTATACCTATTAATTTCTCTTCTTGGTTGTCTATCAACTCTCTCTTGCACTCTTTCATATTCTTCATTAATATTTTCCCTATTGCGATTTTGCTCGCGTCTTCTTTCTCGGTTGTCATGATTATTCTGCCGAATCGCCTCTTCAAATTCACGTTCTTCTACTTCTGCTCTCAATTTTTCCCTTTCGCAGGCTAAACGTGCTTGCTCAACATAGTGTTTTTCAATGTCATCTTCGATCTCCTTCTGTTTCCTTCGCGCCTCTCCCATGCAATATTCTTCTTCCTTCTATCCGATTTTCTTCATTAGTCGGGTTATTCTGCTCTTGAGGTTGCCTATCTCCTTGATTTCCATTATTTTGGCCATTTTGTACAGTCTCAGGTCGTGGAACGTAACGATCTCCTTCTATTTCTCTTCTCTCGCGACATCCTTCACCAAGATTTGGTTCTCTTTCCAAATTTTCTTCATTAATAGTTTCTACAGGTAATGCTCTCCTCCTATCTTCTCTGACCGATTTTGATCCTGATCTGTTACTACTTCTCGATCTTCTATTTTGCAATCTCAGATTTTCCATCCTCAACTCATGATTTTGCCTTGTTAAATTTGCACGTTCCTATGCTTCTAACCGCCTTTCCTCATACATTGTTTGTCTCAATGTTTCTAATGCTGCGACTTCTTCATTTCCACGAATTGTTTCTCCCATCTCTTCTCGATTTCCATCTTCTCGTCCATTATTTGTCTGTTGTTGCTCTTCCTCTCTTTCCTCCATAGAATCTGATCTCCATGTATGTACACTTACTCTATCATAATCTGTAGTTGTGTTTGCAATCGGTTGAATTGGCGATTGAATTTGAATTTCTTCATCATTTCTTAAGTTCATCCTTGATAGTTCTCCTCTTTCATTTCTCCTTTCACCAGCAAGTCTCCCGCTTCTTCTCACAATTGTTGGTCCTTCTGATACATTTCTCTTTCTTGCCATTCCTTTCTTTTGGTAAACTTGTTAAAAATGGTATCAAATTTCTCTTTTCTTATTCCAAATCCTCCCTGTTTCTAGCACATATGTAATTGCAGGAAATCCTACAATACACCCTCACTAGATTCAATGTAATTAACTCTCTGAAATGTGATAAACTCTGTACTTGATTGATTATTTTTCTTGAAAATGTTTACAAATACAATTAGAACAAAGCCAAAGTAATTACAATTACTCTCTGTTTCTCTCTCCTAATGACTTGCTTAACAATTCGAAAAAGCTCTCTTACAACAGACTTACTCAACCCTTTATATAGGGTATTACATAGTGGATGACAGCTAAGCTGTCCTTTATTTTCGGGAATGATTCGCGAAGTATCGCAAGTGTATAAGTGTTCGTCTTCGCGACACTCCTAAATCTCGCCAAGTCTTCACGCTTTTCTCATGTTCTGGCTGTCGTCATCTATTGCGTCATTTATATTACTTCCCTGCGACGCCTTCGCAATGTAGTCGTTTATTAATCTCGCGAAGCATTCATTGTCCGCGATATTCTGGTCCTACAGTAACTTTCACATTCCATCTCTGCAAAATCCCTTCAGTGTACCAATTGTTGAAGCTATGTCTAAGCGAGGTTATGATGCATATCTAAATCTGAATGATCGCCCAACCATGTCTACAAATCAGGAATCCATGGGTAGACCAAAGGAAAAGAAGGCTAATATGAATATGCAAGAAAACCAGGTATTGATTTTTGATAATCATGGAAGAATTGTTGGGTTCAAGGTGTTGAAAGTTAATAAAGGAGATAAAGCACTTAACCTCTAGTTTTTTGGTTTGTGAGTTTATTCATGTAAGATGTAATGATAATCAAGTGGAAGACGCTATTGCCAAACATGTGAGGAAGACAGCAATGCCAATATTATCTGTTGAAAACTTTAACCCAGTCTTTTGTGAGCTTCTGGCAAAAGATCACAATTCTGGCTAATTTCTATAAAATTTTCTCTTTATCAAAAAAAAAAAAAAAAGGTGTTGAAAGTGAATTTCATAGTTTTAATTGGCTTTATTAATAACTTTGATGGTGTTATTGATTGGGATTCCCCCATTTCTCCAATTTGACAGGTAGTAGAGATAAGCAGTAGCAGTAGTCAGGAACCAAAGCCAAACATGCAAGTTGGTACTGGAGGTGTTGGAGAAGTCAAACAGGATAGGGTTGTTATGCATGATAGTGCCAGTGCTTATGCGTCGGATCCTCAACTTCCTCAACTCCAAGGGGCTGTTGAAGGGTGGGTGGTGTATGCCGTTCATCCTGACAAAGGCCGGTTTGTGATTAATGAAGGTATGGTGCTTGTAGGGGAGGATGAGGTGGTTTGTGGTGGTGCTACACAGGGGTTCTATTTTGCACCAGTTCCAGTTGCATGCAAAGCGAAGATTCGGGAGAATTACACTCATGGTCTCCCCAATGATGTGGTAGTCTTTCCCAATATCTTCATGCTGGCACCAGTGATGCGACAGTTGGCAGAGGATGCTTATGATATTGCAATCTTCGGACCAGGGGAGATAACTGATTCTAATGAGATTACTGAGGATGTAGTAGTGCCTATGCCTCCTCCTAGGGGAAACTATTCGGTGCCAAGGAGGAGGGATGCACCATAAAGGAGTGGATCTAACAAGAAGGTTGTTGGAAGTGGTGTGAGGACCTCTGGGGTTGCACCAGGAGCTTGACCAGTATTCAACCATCCCCTTCCAGATGGTAAAGTAAGTATTCCGTAAATGTTTTTAGCTTTGAATATTGCATATGTTTCTCATAGATAAACAGTTAATGCTAGTGGTGCTGATTTTGGATTTGATAGTGTTGGTTTTAAAGACAATGATGTTCAATTGAATGTATATGTGATTATGGGTTATTGTATTATGCTTGGTTGAGTGGCTGTTGTGTTTAATTTTGGTTTTGAGCTTGATATGGTGACTATAGTAAATAGCAGGGGGAATTTGAAAGGGGGTTATCATGAAGGTTTGAAATTATTTTATGGGATTAATAGTTTTATCTCGGGCATTCATATGAACTACTCCAACCGGTAGCATAGGCAACTTTGAAGTTATAGAGATAGAATAACATATTAGTACATGAATGCTTGAGAGAGCAATGAAAAATCTTACCGTAAATGCAAAGTGGTAGGGAGAGGAAATTTTGATAGCACACATAGTCCAGAGTATGATATTTTAGAAACCAAATTGCAGACTCCCCAAGAAGAACGCACACTATGGACACACATATACTAGTGTGTCCAAAGAAGAACTTTTGGCCACACTTTCAACTTGGCGTGTTTATTTAAATGTTGAGTAGTTCAACCAGTCTAGTATTTTCAAAACACTAATCATAAACATCTAGAGATGGGCAGCTTGGTGGATTGGTACGTTATCTAAATCCTTCGAGGTCATGCATTCGAATATGGGCGAAAGATTTTTATTAATTTTTTAAAAA
The DNA here is from genome assembly GCA_023531295.1 of Papaver armeniacum. Lineage (NCBI taxonomy): Eukaryota > Viridiplantae > Streptophyta > Magnoliopsida > Ranunculales > Papaveraceae > Papaver > Papaver armeniacum. Next base: position 278,534 of record JAJJWW010001956.1, on the reverse strand, counting down.
CGAACTTTTTCGCCACGCTATAAAACCGGCGTGTCTATAGAACGCACACTATGGACACACATATACTAGCGTGTCCAAAGAATAAATTTTTGGCCACACTTTCAATGTAGCGTGTCTATATGTCCTACACTATGGACACGCATATATTGGCGTGTCTATAAATCGTACACTATGGACACGCCTATACCAGCGTGTCCAAAGAAGAACTTTTTGGCCACACTTTGAATTTGGTGTGTTAATCAATCGTACACTAGGGACACGCACTTTAAATAGCGTGACTAACCTTTTGGACACACCACAACTACCTAATGTGGCCATAGACTGGTCTATAAACACGCCCAATACCTAAGGTGGCCATAGACTGGTCTATAAACACGCCCAATACCTAATGTGGCCATAGACTGGTCTATAAACACGCCCAATCAAAAATTTGAAGTGAACGTGACTAAACAGCTGAAATTTTGACACGCTAGTAGCCCTGGCGTGGCTGAAAGCACTTATATGAACACGCCCATTGAACATGGCGTGTCCATAATTAGTAGCCCTTTGTGATGTAATGCACCTCTCCATAGGATCGGTTCCCCTTTCCATAATTAGTCAGACAGAAAATCACAAACCCGATCATACCATCTCAGGTGATTACTTAAGATCGGTTTCACTAATAAAAGTCATACTAATACATAAGTCAGGCCTTTGTGAATAGTTCTACCAAGAACACAAACAAGTTGTGAGCGGTTATACTCAATCACACATATTGGTTGTTCATAAGATATGCAATGAATAACAAAACCAATAACACCTGGCAATTTTCTTTTCGGTTCACAAAAAAGTTTATGAACTTACTTCTTTAGAACACATGTAAACATTGTTCCCTAGGATGAAATCCTCACCTCATACCCATACATAATCATAATAGTATTCAAATGATTATGGCGATGTCTTATCTACAAAGTTTAATGGTTAAGCAATAAATCTCGTATTGTATTCCTTAATACTATGTCTATCTAGAGTTCAAATATGCTTCGCAGGTTTGTTTTCAATATGCACGACTTGAAAGATACGTTAGGGAATGAAACCGTTCAAGTCAAATATCACTAACCTCAAGTGGAAGGATGATTTTTGTCGTTGTATCTCCTTGCTTCTTCACATCTTCAAGACTTCACAATACTTGTAATGTCTCATATCCTAATACTTTCTAGCTAACCTATATGAAGTTGACTCTAGGACATAATCAAGCAACTATTAACATGAGTTTTGATTCACTACAATATGACAACCAAACTTGACATACCAACGCTTGGTGAGTTCAACCGAGCCATGCTCTAACATAATCTATTATCTTAACTAGCTTAATGATTAATAATAAATTTAAAAATATATTTTGGTCACTAAGAAAATACACAGAAAAGGTGTGTAGAATTTTATTCCTCAATGACCTAGTAAAATAAGTTGGGAGAATCCTCCTCCTCCACCCTCTGCCTCCACAAAAAACAATGATGCCCCAAAAAAATCATTAATTATAATTAGGGTTATTTTGTTTTTGGACCCGATCAAGCTGACCATTAACACTATATGGAGTTCTAAAATGAAGTCTAATAATGACGCACTCTGAATTTTACTTAGAATAGGTTATTTCTTATATAAGGGATGCAAATATTTTTCTAGAGAATAAGAAATGAGACTAATTTTGGTCTGATTTAATAAATACATTGGATGGAAATTTTTGTCATTGATTTTTTACTTGCTATTTGGCTAAATCAACGATAAGATGACATAATGTTTTTTGGGCTTAATAAGGTATGGGCTATTACTTATAACTTACTGGGCTAATAATAATAGAGATAATATAGGTGTTAACTTCTATTTTTCAACTACTTATTCTATCGATGGAGATGTTAGTATTGTGTTCATTTTTCATCATCCAGCTTAATCTTTATGGCACCGACAAGCCGATTATAATTAAACTTACACCGCACAGCTGGTCCTGAAAATGTCTACTATTATATTTGGGTTCAGGTTAAATGGTTAGTAACCACCGATGGAAGGAGTTAGTGCTTTGTAAACGTTTAGTTATCCTACTAACAGTTTAACGTAAGTGGTTTAGAAAATTTAAACTGATTTCATGCCCGCTATAATATTTTTTGTAAAAAAAATAATATAAAAGTATTATGTAATAGCGTTTTTTTTTTTTTTGATGCAAAAGATGGAATTTTATTAACTTAAACTGGAAGGAAAGTATGACAATAAATAGGACTCAATAAAATCATGGGGACTATCTAACCAAACCCTGGAGACACTATGTTGTCTGCTATATTTAGCGAGTTTATCAACTGTTTTATTACATTTTCTATGAACAAAAGAACACTTCCATCTGTGAAAAGAACTCAGTTTTTCCATCGCATCAAGAAGAATAGGTTCAGTCTCCAAAGATATATCTGGAGAAGCATTGTTGATGATGCTTTGAATTCCCTGTAAATCAGTCTCTATAATTACTTGAGAGAGGCGTAATTCTTCGCCCCAATTCACAACATCCAAGAAGGCTAAACATTCTGCTTGTTCGGAGCTTCTTACTCCTGCATAGCACTTTGAGAGTCCACCCCTCCAATGACATGCATCATCACGAAGAATAAGAGAAATACATGTTAGTCCACTGTTTAAATCATCAGAGGCATCACAATTGATTTTTATAAAGGGATAATCTGGTGGTTTCCATGAGTGTTCTATAGGATTGGTAGGCTGAACTATCAAATTATGGTGCATTGTCGACTATAAAGTTTTTATAAATAGTTGGAAAAAGTCAGAGCCTTTTTAGCAATTGTTTGCGGTTCAATCTTCAGATTTTGGAAGTGCACATCACATCTGAAATTCCATATTGTCCAGGTCACCATCATAGCCGTATTCAACCAATCACCAGGTAGAAGTTGCTGATGATCCCTCTGCAACCAGTCTTCAAAAACTTCTGCAACATTATTATACACACCAGAAAGAACTAAGGAGCCACCAGGAATGAGCATCCATACTGCCCTTGAAAAAAGGCAAGAGAATAAGACATGCATTGCACTTTCATCATATTGATTGCATAGAGGACATTGTCGATTTATATAATGACATGCCCTAGATAATCTTTCTTTTGTAGGCAAGATATCAAGAAAACACTTCCAAAAACAGTGTTTTATCCTCGGCCAAGTTTGTATGCTCTAGAAAGTCTTCCATCGAATCGCAAAGTATGTTGAATAATAGGAGACATATGTATAGCTCCTATCTTGATTCATACAGCTTTTTGTAAGCTGATTTTAGAGTAAAGCACCATTTTTAGTTAGTTTCCCGGACTAACTTGTCCTCAGCATAAGTAGAAATCCTCATGCCCATTATGAGAATTGCGGTTTGTTCATCAAAGAGATATTTTATCGATCACCATTCCAGTTTAATCCATCTTGAAGCATCAAATACTGAACCCAAACATAAGACTCACTATCTTCGACTCCTTCTCTAGGAACTGGTGGATCATCCAACCTAAAACCCATACATCAAGCCAGATTTTTATCTTGTCATCTTTCCCTAACCTCTATTGACTATTCTTTTTAATGAATTCAATCTGCTTCTGAATACCATTCCAAGCCCATGAACAATTAGTTTTAACAGTTTAATGAAGGAGGCTAGTACAAGAGAAATATTTCGCTTGAATGGCTTTCCCCCAATGTGTATCTGTTTTTGTGCAGATTCTCCAAGCTGCTCTGACCAGTAAAGCTTGGTTTAAGATTTTTAGATCTCTAAAACCTTGACCGCCACAATCTTTGTGAAGTCTCAAACTTTTCCAGGAAGTCACGTATATACCTATTTTGTCTTCAAAACCCCACCAAAAGTCTCTCTATGCAGCTTCTATCTTGTTAATAATCTCCACTGGAATTTGAAAACCAATCATGGAATAAACAGGGATTGTATTTGTAACAGTTCTAACCATTAACGATTTACCACACTGAGACATAGATTTACCATCCCAAGAAGAAAGTATGCTCTTAACTGTATCATATATATGAGAAAAACACTCTTTTTTATTTTTCCAATAATAAGAGGTATGCCTAGATATCTTTCAGTTGAAAGCATCACTGGAACTCTTAGTATTCTTGTTAAAATTCTGCGAAATCTTTGAGGTACTTGTGCACTGTAATGCATACTAGATTTGGTAAAGTTTACCATCTGCCCTGAGGCATTACCAAAATCTTCAATGATCTTTAGCACATTATTCACATTCTTCAAGTCAGGCTTCAAGAATAATAAGAAATCATCCGTGAAGAATAAATGCGAAATAGAAGGAGCATTAGGTGCAATTTTGATATCTTCTATAAGATTTTGAGATTCTGCATGATATAGTTACCTTTAGAACGCTTCCATAGCAATTATGAACATGTAAGGTGACAATGGATCACCTTGTTGTACACCTCTTGTTGGTTGATATGCAGCACAAGGAGCACCATTTTAAGAATTATTGAAATCCTTGTAGTCGAGATACATTGCATAATGAGATGACACCACTCATGAGAGAAACCCATTTGAGTCATCACATCATTTAAAAACGACCATTCAAGCCTATTAAAGGCTTTGGCCATATCCAATTTTAACGCCAAGAACTTTGTATCTTCTTTCTTGCTCTTCATGGTATGAATTATCTCTTGTGCCAGTTGGATGTTATCTGTAATTTGTCTTCATGTCATGTATGCTGCTTGGAGTCGGGAGATATTCTTACACATTAATTTCTTCATTCTTGCAAACATAATCTTGGAGATTATCTTGTAAGATGAATTGCATAAATCAATTGGTCTCAAATACGAAGGGAACTGTTTATTTTTTGTCTTTGGTATTAAAGACACATTAGTAGAGTTTAGACTGTTGAGCAAGTAACCTGGACAGAAAAATTGTTGAACCATTTTGATAACATCTTTACCAACAATACTCCAGTGAGTTTTGAAAAAACTTGGTGGAAAACCATCAGGGACAGGCACTTTCCACGATTTCATTCCTTTTAAAGCTTTGAAAATCTCCACTTCATCTGGTATCCCCATGAGCTCCACATTGTCTTCAGCTGAGATTGATTGTGGTATGCACTATAAAAGCTGATTATTTCTAACTGAATTTGTGGTAGTATGCAAGTTACCATAATAATTTGTAAGCAGATTCTTTAGTTCCATCCTAGTTGTACAACAATCACCTCTTTCATCTTTTAGTGTTGTGATGTTGTTTCTCGACCTTCTTTTATTGGAATTTGCATGATGGTGCTTAGTATTTCTGTCCATCTTATAAGTAGTATCTGCTCTAGCTTTTTGCCCCCAGAATTCATTTTGTATTTGCTTCCACTGCTCAATTTTGTTCTATAACTGCTTCACTTGAGTTGTTGCATCATTGTCTTGACTGCTTTGTTGTATAGCTTCAATTTTCTGATGCAAGAGAAAGATTTTAATTTGGATATTCCCAATTTTTTCTGCTGACATATGTTACTACATGTGATTTTTCTTTAGAATTAAGATAGAAACACTTAAATTGGTTGGCTAAGCCCAAACTAGATCTATGGTCAATTTCCAAGAGGCGAAATTTGGTTTGGAGTTCATTTATGGGAAGAGATTTAATCTTGCCATTTAAAAAACTATTCAACGATTTATTGAGGTGTTCAAGAAGGGTATAATTATCCATAGAGTCAGGGAATGAGAGAAGGAGAATGGCCTCATCAGAAAGGTTATAGACGTCTGCGAAAATGGTAAATCAGATGAGGGAAGATAATGAGAAAACAAAACAAAGGGAAAGAGAAAAGTTTCATACCATAAATTTGTTGGTTGGCACTTTGAAGACTAGATATTTTGTTCTTCTGAGTGGAAGAATCAACTTCTAATTGTTTATTCCTCCCGCGAAGAGTAGCAGCTTCAGCTTCCATTTCTTCATTTCTCTTGCGAAGTTGAAGATTCTTCTTTTCAAGAATTCCACGTCTTTTTTCCAAATCTGAGGCAACAACGAAAGAAGCCTTCCCAGTATGCGAAGGAAAATGAAGAAATTGTCAAGATATAGTATAACTTTAAATCATAATTATGAAGAAATAGATAAATGAAGGCATACCAAGATACCAAGTGAATTCAGAAAGCTAGGAGTCACTGATCTGGAGACTCCATGAAGAGAATCATCATCATCCAGTAAAGGGGCATCACAAATATTCACAAGAGCTTTGCATGTGCTAGTGAGATGATCATCCCCGATCCCTTGCATGGAGTCAGAGAAGATGCTAGACAATTGTGCCATTGAATATTCAGGTGGAAAATCTTCCCTTGCGAAAGAACTATCAATATCATTATTATCATTATCATCCGAACTTTCACCAGACTGAAGATTTGAAGGATAAGGAGAATGAACTTTTCGTTTCTTTGAAGGTGGGGCAGCAGATTTCTCCTTGCGAAGAGAGCATTTACCTTTGCCTTTGGTCTTCGCAACCGTAGATCCTTCTTCAACAACTACAACACCAATCTTTGCACACAAATTAAGATAAGAAACAGAGGAAACAATATTGTTAATAAAAGTAAAAAAGGTGTTTCTTACTTCATTTGTGATGAAGCGTAGAGCAGATAAAGTGCTAGCTTTCCCAGTCCTGTTGTAGCTTGATCTCATCTTTTTAATCTAAAATTTTTGCAAGAATTAGAGAACAAGAAACTAACAATAAATGAAAGATTACCAAGCGAGCAAGATTTGAAGACATACCTATTTCTCTTTATCTTTCTCGGGCCAATTAAATACCCAAGGTTGATAAGTAGCGAGATTCGCAGAAAGCACATTTGAACCTTAAATATAAGGCCCCTTCAAAACCAGTGGAAAGACGCACCATCTGTCATCTTTAGAGTGACGAGGAGTATTATTCTTGCTAGAATGCAAATCAATATCTTGCATAAGTACTTTATCATAAGCAATGTTATCTTTTCTCTTCAGGCGGACACCCCAGTGAGTACTATCTTTCTTCATGGGTATTAATTCATAATTTTCAAAGAAGCCCTCTATTGTATATTTTTCGGCGAGTATCTCCAACTCTTTAAAATTTGGATCCCTAACTTCTTTTTGATAAAGAGACCCTTTACCAGCACCACGGTTAGCGAATTCAAGAATTAAACGAATGCAGTCCCCACTCAATTGGTAAATGGCTCGCGAGAAATTCGCATGAGCAGGAAGAAGGAAGATTATCGACATTCTATTGCAGGGGTGTGAGTTGTCACACAAAATTAAACCCACTAACATGGGATTCGTGGGTGGATAGAGTCTTACCTCCCGTACCAGACGGGCGATGAACCGTTGAAGTCGACTCAGGCCACCGACTCCTATGTCAGTGTACGAACTCGAGGGGCCGAGACAGTATCGTAACTGTCGTCCTTCCCTGCAAACAGTTTATATGTAATTTTAACCCTTCCTTAGGGTTTTAAAAATAATGTCCAAGTCCAAAAATAAAGTCCAAAAAGTGTCCAGAAATAAAAAGAAAAATTACAACAATGAAACCCTATTTACAGTTTCTAAAAAGAAATAAAGTTTAAATAAAATAAATATGTACAAAATCTTCTTCACGCCTTGGACTCCTCTTTTCTTTCCTTCTTTGATGATGCTTTCCTTTTATAGCACTTTTTCTTTCCTTGTAGCTTCGCTCCAAATCTAAAAAGAATCAAAAAAATTCCAAAGGCGTAAAAGAGAACAAAAATATAAAAAATAAAAATAGAAATAACTCTAAAACCTAAAACCTAAATACAAGTCCGCGTCGGCGGCGCCAAAAATTGATGTTGTTTTAAATTGTTGTAGAAAGTGGTAGTAAAAGTTCTTTCAACTCGGGCTTGTAAAGGTTTGATTTAAGAAAATATTAAAAACAAAGAAAATATATTCACAAGGTTGTCACAAATATCGAGAGAACTGGGACTTCGGATTCCACCATAAAATTCATTCATGCGATTCATATATTTATTCTAGACAATTATAGCTCTAATAATAATAAAATATTGACTCTATGTTTTGCCAAGGTAGATTTTTGAAAAGCAACGACTGTATATCTAAAGCATGGGATATCAAAAGACTTAACCTAAGTATAACCCATCAATTGAAATCACAACCATTCAATAAAAACCATAAAACAATTAACAATCCATGCAAAAAGTCATGAAAGAATTAAATATAATTACCACACGCATGAAATATGGCTTCCTCCGTCATCCCAGTGTTGGGGTTTAGCTCCTCATAATAATAAAAAAAGCTCAAAATAATAACGCATGGCTGAATAGGTGTTTTATTGAAGAAAAATCAAGTTTGTAACAGATATAATTGTTACAGAACTCATTGTTACAAGGAACCCTAACAGAGCTGTTGCAAACTCAAAATAGTTGTTGGAAAATTGTTGGAAAAATGTTATAAAGCTTTAGAATTTGAAACTATAGGTCACGGAATTAATGACTGACTTTGCTCGTCTTATATGCTTCAGCTTCTTCCTCGCCTGCAACTAGGGTTGTTCCCTGGATTGTTCCTTGTGCTCCCAAACTGCTCTAAACTTACCCCCAAAAGTCTCCCCCCTTTATCTGACCTCGAACCACACCTTTTATACACCACAGGTTCAATAAACTTCGAGAATATCTTATTTTCCTTCTCCTCAAGCCACGAGATTTCCTTCCTTCTTTAACCCTTTACGCGTATTCTATTTGGTTGTAAACTCTTCCAAATATAGGATAAAGTCGAACAGTGAATATATTCTTCTTCCAATCCACGTAACCTCCATCCGAACACGAGTATCTCTCAGGCCCTGTTTCGATGAGATAAATATGGAAACTCCATTTTTAATCACAACCAATTTCTGACCAACCCTGTTCTGATGCACTAAGGTTGTACCAAATCATTCCCATGACAATCACCGACAAAATCTCCATTAACTCTCTCCTGAAATAACTGTGACAAGTTCATGGCCCTGTTTTGCGTCAACTCGATGATCCAGCCAAATTCGATCAATAAAATCACTCTTACCATCCCTGTTATGCTCTAACAGGTCCAACCCAGAAGTTTCAGTGGTTGAATCTCCATGAAACGTGTTTAATTCTCGAACCCTAGTTCTGCCAGGGAAGAAACAAATTTCCCGCCAAATTTCCACTTTTAAATTTGAGAAGATAGTGGAATCCCCTATCCAAAGACGGAGTCCCTTTAGCACTTGGGTGAAAATAGTAAATTCAGGGGGTGTAAATAGCAATATTCCTGGGTGCGCATAGTGAATTTCCGGTGCCTTTAAAGCGTCCTCTGGTGCATTTAGTAATTCATATCGGGGTCCAAATACTACTTTTCGAGCCAAATTCTCCGCACAAGCTTATTTCTCCAAAAACACCTACAAAAACATAAAATAACCAAATAAGTACAAAATCGAGCATTATAATTACACATAATTGAGATCATATCGGACACATAAATGTGTCTATCACGCGACAGATGACGACAGCCTAAGCACGAGAAAGATGTGGAGACCTAGCGAGATTTAGGAGTGTTGCAAAATTTAACATTTGTATGCTTACGAGAATATCGCAAGCCAGATACGAAAATAAAGGACAACTTAGCTGTCGCCCACTATGTAATATCCTATATAAAGAGCCGAAAAGGCTTAAGGTGGGAGAGATCTTTTTAGAGTGGGGAGAAAGTTTTGAGGAGAGAGAAAGTCTAGAATAGTGGTTGTATTCTTGATTTCATTTCATTCTTGTAAAATTTCTAACTCAATTAATAAAAAGTGTGATTGTTGATCTTAAAGATGCGTTGATTATTATGAATTCTTATGAGGGATGTATTGTGGGAATTCCTGCAACTACACGCTCCTTAATTTATATCTACATGAATTCGAGCTTTTATGCTTAATAAGTGTGTAAGGAATTGGTCGAAACTAATATAAACTAATAGGGTGTGTAAGCAAGTGGTCGACACTCAATATATACATTATTTGAAGAAGGAGTTTGTCCATATACATGTTTGTTTATTTCAGCGACTTGGTCACCTCTTAATGTTTGGGAAAACATGTATTGTTTTCCAAATCTTGTGCATGATTACTTAAAAGTTAAATGTTATTCCTTCGAGCACCCTTTTGGGGATGATGTGCTCACCCATTCCCACTTTCGGTTCATAGACAGATCGTGAGTTGCGCAAATGAAAGCTTCAAGGGTTGATTTCGTCAGTTGGTTAATTTTTACTATGTTTATTATATTGCATATTGTATTTGTAAACCGGATGAATATTATATTTGTATCATTTGAGAGGAGTTCTTGTATATATATATATATATATATATTTTTCTAAGGGGGCTAGTTTTTGGGTTAAGTTTTGTAGCAGATTTCTTAATTGAATGCTTAAGTACATGATTTATATCCTTAGTGCCTCTTCATTTAGTTAATATCTTGGATTAGTCAGCTTCTAGTTTTGGGGGCGCTACAGCTTATCTCTTGATGTTGAGTTATACCTCCAGAATGAACAAGAATCTCTTGATAAGCTAAATATAATCATGATGAATAATATTCATGTTGAGGTTGACATCGACTTACTAATCAGTGAGAGCAATGCTCCTCCTATGTGTAATCCAACTAGTTGTAGCTAACTAAACGGTTTACAAGAAGAGTTCAAGTCTAAGTCTTCCGACTGTACCACCTCTAAACATGAGTGAATTCATTGGTCAATTCCTGATACATCTTACCAAGATAATAGTATTGTCCCTTCTTATGAAGAAATTATGATGTCTCTTTTTATCAAAAGAGTTTCCCTATGTGATACTGAAAATTATCTGCATAAATTGTTTCTTGTAAGGTGTAAAATAAGAAATTAAAAACACAAATTTTCTTGTGCTCTCTGGATGTTCTTTGAAAAACTTATAAAAACAGTTCCTTGGGTTTCTCTAAATACTGTAAGTAGTTGGAAAGAAACTCTTTCTTGGTGCTGGAAGACATTGTTCACCTCAACACAACTTGATTGTGTTGGAAGTTCATCCTCATCAAGAATTTGCCCTGCTATGTATACGGTGAGGGATGCACAGGAAATGGTGCACATAGATTATGTTCGGTAAGGCTGTAGAATTCGATTGGATTCTTTTAAAAAGTTTTGAAAATAGTAGTTAGGGATGTTTGGACTTCATGGTACACATACCATGTATGCATACCATCATTTAAAACCAAAATCCGAGGGTTTTAGTACGCATACCCGTTTGCATACTGCTCCAGGTTACGAAAATTCGTTTGCAAACCCGTATGCATACTTGCCCATAGACGTCGATATTTGGTAAACTTTGTTTGGCCGTAACTTCTTCGTCCAAACTCGTAATTACCTCATTCTTTTTTCATTATCTTCCTATTTGAATTCTCTTCAAAATGGAGATGAGAATTATTTAATTTGGATGAGTTAAGATTGATATTTGTCCTGTCTCTTGTTTTTGAGTGTCTTGCTCTGCTTGGCCGCACTTGTTCCACTTATCTTGGACTTGGGCATTTGGATTCTTGGAGTAATACTCTCTAAGCTCATTTGTAGCTTTTACAAGAATGGTGTTGGTGAATCACAAAGAAGGAAGTTCAATAATGGGTAGTTTACGTATTACTATGGTATTCTTGAATGTTCACAATCATTTTATGTGAACTATGGTGCATGGTCGTCAATGACTTTATATGTTCTTCTTTGTTAAGAAAATATTTTTATACGCCTTTGGTAGCTATTGTTGGTGTACATCCGGGCGAAAAATATTGATTCTACCCTCTAAGGTCAAATCATCTTATATGTGCATTACGAGTTTGTCTTGACGCCTAGGAAACTTCTTATGAGAATTTATTTCTTGTGTTTTTAGAAGGATTACTAGGGTTTGTAATAACCATCATTGTGAGTACACATAGCTATGCCCAACGTTTTCATCTTCATGTTTTTATATTTATTTATTTAAATTCTAAGTTTTTTGGAAGATGATTTTTGCAATTTTAATCTTTATGATGTTATATATTACCAGTTGTTATGGTATATGTTGTTTACGTCCGGAACTCTGGATTGTCCCATAATTGTTCAAAATTTATCTCTATTATGTCGGTATGAAAGTATTGATAAAAGATAGAATGAACTTTTACAAACAAAAGTTAAATCCTTTTATTTCATTATGCAAATTTTGATGAAAGAAAAGATACACTTTTGTTTACAAGGATTAAGTCTATTGTATGTCATTGTGCAAATAGTGATGAAAAATAGAATGAATCATTGTATATTCCGCAGTATTGGTCGATCTCCGGTCTACAATTTTGTGCATATACTGTGTTGCTCCATAAGTTCTCTTATGTCGAGCATGACCAATTGAATTGATCATTTATGTGGATGATTCAATTGAGATTTTTGGATTCAAATCCATGTTTTCATGTGATTTGGTTGAATCCAAAGAAATCATTCTTTTCTTATAAAAACAAGGTCGCCTTTGTTGTTCTTTCGAGAATGACATATTATGGGGGAGAGTTCTTTTTGAACTTGTGCTTTATTGTCAAATATTTATGGGAAGTGCGGCTGTGGAATATTATAGGGGTTATCTTGTATCTTTATAAACTCCTTGATGAATGCATTTATCTTCGGCTTTATGATTGCATCTAAATAAGTTAGTATGTTATTCTCTTTTTGTCATGAAGTATCTCTATGAAAATTTCATGAGGATCCCACTAGTTTTCGTACCATTGCCAATTTATATTGACAAAAAGGGGGAGAATTAATGTGTAGTTTCATATTACAAATACATATGGTTTACGGATCATTATGTAAGGGGGAATGGTTTTCATGTCGAGATGAAGTATTGACTAAGGGGAGTGATACATATCACCATAGTATTGTTGTCAAAGTTGTGATACAATTGAACTTTGATACTGTGTAATAATACTATGATACTATATAACAATGATTGAGAGCAATTGTTTTCTCATTGTTATCGCTATGGATCTTCAACAACTATGATGCTGAGTTGAACACGTTTAGAATCAAGGAGTACTTGGAAATGACGAAGTTTTCGAGTCGTGTTGAAGATTCCACGGAGATCAAGCATTTGGATGAGAAGATACAATTTATAATTATTTTGTAATCCATATGTATTGATAGTTTTACTAAAATTGACAAAGGGGAGATTGTTAGAGCAATCGCTCGGTCGAACTCGCATGCATTGTTATCTCAAGTATGTTTGTCAATGTTAGTGATCAAAACTATAAGTCTTGATTTCTAGCCTATTTATAGATGTCTTGGACTAGGACATAGATTGTGTAGTTGAGCTTAGACTTCACGACGTTCATCATTTGAAGACGAAGAACTTCTAAGGGGAGCTTGTGGAACTTCATCGACAAAAGGTATGTGGAGACTGATACTCATCTATCACTTGGAAAGTCTATTTCTACTCTATCTCCTATATTGAGACATAAGTCGTATTACGATATAGTTTCCAATATACACATTTGAGATTTCGAGCTGAGTTTATCTCGCTTACATATTTCTCGAAATATGTGTTGGCAAGCTTTCTGTTTGCACCCAAAATTACTTTTGGGCATGAAACACGATTAAATCAATTATTTGATGTGTATTTTGGGTTAGGAGACGAATTGTAGAACAAATAAAGAGACACAGGTTTAACGTGGTTCGGCATGGTTTGCCTACATCCACGGACGAATCCCAAGGGAGTGGAATTTTATTGATATTTGGAATTACAATGCTCTTTTCTTGTATTGGTGTTGATGGTGGATTTTCATTTAAGGTTAAAATTGTAAAAGCCAGAAAATTATGCGCTAACATCTTGTAAAAGATAAAGCCATTAATAAGTGTTGGATACTCCTTCACTTTACTAATTCACCTAGAATGGAGCATGTGACAACAATCCCATTCTGTGAATTAAATACACGAAATTCATCCAGGTTGGAGCATGTAGCAACAATCTCATATACCCTGTGAATTTATAGCATTGTTAATTAATGCGTGAGCAGCCTTGTATTTCTTGTACTCATTATCAGTGCGGCATGACGACTGAGTGTTTCTCTCAGCAGAGCAACAGGAACCTCCAAGCATTATAATGAAAGCATGTACGAAATACCCGTACAGGCTGCAACTCTCGGTGTGTTATACTAGCCCGATTGAGAAACTCTCTGTATGTTATACTAGCCCGATTGAGCATCCGGATCGACCGTATCAGTCCGGATATGATCTCGATCATCCAACTTCACCAAGATGATTGGATGGCCCGCATCAATTCCATAACCCCCAAGCAGGTATGGAATATTCGGCTGCCGAACCAATGCGGACCCCGCATGGTCGGCCTCCGCATTGGCATAGCTTGCCAAAACGTCCAAACCGAGAGCGATATGGGCGGAAAACCCTAAATTAGGGTTTGCGGCACATTACATGTGTCACAAAACAGCCTTAACCATCCATCTTCGCAGGTATAGATGGAGGGTGTAGATGTAGATTCAAAAGGCCCAAATGTCAACACAATCACCGTGGGCCTGCCATACCTGACCAATCGGTCAGACCAACCATGGTTGGTCATCCCAATTCGTACGCCCAAATAAAGCATGGTTACACGGCCATGAAAGCCAAAATTAGGGTTTTGAGCATCACGAGCGTCCATCTTCTCCGACACGAATGGAGGGCCCAAGATTATATTAAGCAGGTCCGGTCATACTAACATGACCACCGTGGACCCATCAATCTCCTCACCTGGTCGGCCAAGGAATACCATGCGTGGTTATCCCAAATTTTCCTCCCAAACTAGCGTGGATACACTTCCCAATTGCAAACTAATCTCGACCGCTCAACTTCGCCGGACGATTTGAGTGGCTCAGATCACGTTTTCATGGGACAGTCGGGTATAGGCGTGAACACCACCCTACCACCTACACGCTGACCGACTGGCCAAGACCGGCCAAGATTGGTCATCTTGGAACGCTACGCCCGGTGGGCATGATGCGGCCAAGACCCATGTCCTTCACTTTGTGACCGAAAAAAGTCTCTGAACGGCCATTTCTTGGTTTAGGCCGACTTGCACAGATTGATTTTCGAATCTACAAGCACTCACCGCTAAAGGCATTTGTTTAGGGTTTAGATTCATTCCTCATCCACACACCCCAAATTACCAAATCCGTGGAATAGTTTTCATCCATAAATAATTGGTGACCACAGTGGGAGGTTAATCCCTCGGTTGTAAATTCAATTTATTCAAAATCCGATTCAATTTTATCAATTTCAAAAAGGGTAGATCTTAGGACCAATTCAATCATCAATCCATTTCAAGATGGTAGAACTCGTGTCCGGATCAGCAATCAATTCCCGTGTCGATGTACTTGTCGGTGGAGCTACCATGGTCAATACATCTTATGGAGCCGTCACTTCTACCACCAGTGCCAGCGTTGTAGTTGCAGGAAATCCCACACTACACCCCTTACTCAATTTTGCTTAATTAGTCCATTGAAAGATGTAAGATCAAGAATATTTATTGATTGAATCTATGAATAGTTTACACAAGGAAATAGAATTACACTTAGAAATTAATACACTCTCAAACTTTCTCTCTCCTAATGACTTGCCCAACAACTCCCAAAAAGATCCCCCTTCTCAACAGACTCATTTAGCCCTTTATATAGGGTAATACATAGTGGATGACAGCTAAGCTATCCTTTATTTTCGGGAATGTCTCGCGAATTGTCGCAAGTGCACAAACATTCGTTCTCGCGACACTCCTTAACCCTCGCCAAGTTTTACGTCTCCTTTATGTTTTGCTTGTCGTTATTCATTGCGTCGTTTATTTTAGCTCTCTGCGATCGCCTCGCGACATCGTTGTTTATTAACCCCGCGAGCCCTGTACGTTGCGATATTATGGTCCTACATCTTGCCTCTTTTTTCCTTGAATATTGCTTGAAGAGCGATCTTTAAGGAAAAATCTGTTGTTGTAATAATCTTTGGTCTTCGCTGATGAAGGAACAAGCAGAAGAATATTGTTCTTGAAAAGTACGTACTTGCCTCTATTCTTTTGTGAAGTTCCGAACCTTCTTTGAGATGTACATTTAGTATCGATTCTTGTCTTTCCTCATATTTCTCCTGCGAAGGGAAGAGTATCATGAGAGTGATTCTTTTGATTTGCTGCGACTGTTTATCTTTATCTGTTTCAGTTTTGTACTTTTACACGGATTTTAATGTCTTTTCTTGACACGTCTCTTTCAACCGTTTATTCTTGACCGTTCATGTCTCTTCTCGCATTAATGACCTCGTTTTTCTCGAGGATCTTTTTCCCTATATATAGTTTTCTTTTCCTCTCCTTTTCATTCTTTAGTTTCCCTCTGCAACTTCTCTTTGATTTTCTCCTTCCGCAATTTGCGCTTCTGCTACTGCAAATCTTTTCTTCATCTTTTCTAACGCTGATCCTAATCTCCAACCTCCCATTCATTCCCATACTGATAATGGCCTCTATGAGTCGAGCATACAAATCTTCTTTTGAAGAAGTTAAACAGAAATTGATGGAGACGGGTTTTACTCTATCAACCATTCCCAATCAAGAACCTTCATCTATTCTTTCTGCAAAATTGTTTTATGATCATCACTGTGATGATCAAAAAATTATTGTCTCGCTGGGTCAGCTTCTCGCAGGACTTCCCATCCCCTTATACAATCCTGAAATGCCTTTATTTTATGAAATCTTGGCCCATGAAAAATTCTCTCGAGCTGTTTATCAATTAAGTGGCGATTGCATTCGCTGATGCTTGAGTTCGCGACACCGCGGTGCTGGCAAAGGATCTTTATACCCTAATTCTGTCAGAAACCCCACCCGCAGACTTGGAAATAGTTGCTTTGAGAAGTACACCGTGGAAAACTTTTTTGAAAATTACGCAGTTGATAACTATGGTGAATATGAAATCTCGGCCGGGCATTCGCCAAGAAAAAGGATAATGTCCCCCAAGATAAATTACTCATGCAAGACATCGATTGGCACCCCGTGCAATAATACTTCTCCTCGTCATTCCAAAGATGAGAAGTGGTGGGTTGTACCCTTGATCTTAAACGGCCCTTACATCGCGGGCTCGCATATTCTTCCTGCAAATCTCGCGGGATATCATCCTTGGGAATTCAAATGGCCTGAGAAGAAGAAAGAGGTATGTTTCCTACCTCAAATTTTTGCTTTCGCAACTTTCTTTCTATAATTGCTGAGTTTGTGAAATCTTTCAGATAACCAGGCTGAGAAGAAGCTACAAAAAGGATCCGTCGGAGGATACTCTGACATTGCTTCGATCACTTACGAGTGAAGTAAGAAACACTTCTTTTCTTTTTATTTAAAACAATATTGTTGCCTCTGTTTCTTATCTTTATGTGTATTCGAAGGTTGGAGTTGAAGAAGTCGTAGCCGCGAAGAGTAAAAGTAAGGGCAAAACTGCCGCCGCAAGAATAAATCTTCCCGCTCCATTAACTAAAAAGCGAAAGATTCAATCTTCTTCTCGCCTTAACTCAAACTCCGAATCTTCTGATGAGGATGACCATGATTCGAATCGTTCTCTTGCTAAAGAAACCCCGTTGGCCGGTTCTCCTATGGATCGGTTATCTAGCATCTTCTCGACTCTTTCCAAGGAATGGGAGATGCTCCCCGGGCTTCTCTTTGGGGACTCTCGCAAATGTGTGTAATGTCGCTTACTAGAAGGCAATGATTCTTTCAATGGAGCTTCTAGAGTCGTGTCTCCCTGACTTGTTGAATGCACTGGGATCTTTGGTACGTGTGCAGCCACACATTTTTTTTTTTTTTTTTTTTTTTTTTTATGATTTTTCTATCTTCTTTTATAGGTTGGAAGAACTTCCTTTGTAGTTGCCTCAGATCTCGAGAGGAGACGCAGCAATCTTGAGAAGAAGAATTCGCAATTGAGCAAGAAGGTTCGAGAATTAGAAACTGAAGCTGCGTCATCTCGCGATAAAGATGAGAGAATTCAAAAGTTAAATACCGAACTTGACTCTCAAAGGGATAGGGTGTCCACTCTTCAGAATGCTAATCAGCAACTTTACGGTATAAAATTTTTCCTTCTTTTTATTACTTCTATTTTATCGATCGTATATTGCCACCTAACTTATTACCTTCGCAGATGTATATAATCTCTCCGATGAGGCTATTCTTCTCCATACATTTCCTGAACCTATGGATAATGACCTTCTTCTCGCTCACCTTAATCAATCTCTAATTAGTTCCTCAGATAAAGCTAATCTCCTTTCATTAAAGGATCTTCAATCCAAATATCAACTTTTAGAGATCGAACACAGATCTAGTTTAAATTTAACTAACCGCTTTAAACGAATGTACCTTGATTCCGAGGAGAAAATCAAGATTTTAAGGAAGAAAATTAGTGATCTCATAGATGAGAAGGATCGCATTACTAACAGAGGTGCACAGGCGTTAGCAGAATTTCACAAATCTCTTCTCGGTGTGCAAGTTGAACGAGATGAACTCCTTCATCAGAATACTATGCTTAAGCAGCGAGAAGAGCAAGTTCGTTCTCTTTTTGTTATTAATAGTGATGATGAATTCGCCTGGGCTGCGAAAGTTTTAGATAACGCCAGGAATAACCTAGGTGTTGACGTTAGTCTTCATGCCGAGCATACTTCCTTGATTAAAGATATGATATCTGATAGAGAAGGTTTCTTATTATACCTTACTGCTTCTTACTTCTGTTGCATTGCCTGTAAATTATTAACTTGTTGTTACTTATTTGCAGAATCTGAGAAGAGGCTTCATGTTAGAATTAAAGAGCTTGAATCTGAGAAAGAACAACTCGCCAGGAATTTTCCAGCGAGAATTGAAGAACTCGAAACTGAAAAACAACAACTCGCCAAGAGTCTTTCTCTTCGTAATAACAAGTATTCCAAGTTGAAGAAACAATTCGAAACAACAGTGGCGAATTTTAGTAATGATGCAGTTCGTTTTCGCAATGGAGCTATGGAATATGTATGTAAAGACCACAAAATCCCTCTTCATTCATATCCCTGGCTCCTCGAAAAGGTTCCTGAGAATCTGCCTGTCTCAGATGTTTCTGATAGTGAGGCTAGCGAAGGGGAAAATTCTACGATGAAAATAATAGAATCAAGAATCAAATGAAGGAGAAGAATCACCACAGAGATAACTCTTTTTGTTTCTTTCACGCCTAATAATATCTGTATATTTACAGTATCTTTATTATAGTGTATTTCTTGGATTTTCCCCCACAATTGATCTTCACCCCCTTTTTTGGTATTTCTTCCTTGTAATATAATTGGCTAACCTTATTGATGTATAACTCTTTCATCGGAAGATGAATAACAATATTCCATCTTTTCCATTCCCATACTTGCCTCTATTACTCATCTTCCGATGGAAGATTTTAGTTGTCTTCTTGTATTGGATAATAATTTTATTGTTATGGAAATGGATCGTCGCGACGGAGTCGCGGGTATCTTCATGAATTGAGAATTCTATCTCTTTTTGCTGCGACAAGGTCGCAGACCGCCCGTACATTTTCAAGTAAGGGCCCATTGACCCTGCCTTATCATTTTTGTGTGGTCTTCCGAGTTGGACCTCCCTAATTAGAGGTCTTCCCCTGCCACCTTGTATTGCGACAAAATCGCAGGACGTCTTTACACTTGCATGTAAAGACCCATTGATCTTGTCTTATCATTTTCCAAGTATTTTTGCCTCTGCAGGATGTTTTAGTTGCGACAATATGACAGGCCTAAATATCCTTGCGAATATAAAGCCCCATGACATTGCCGTCCTGCGATTTAAATCGCAGACGTCCGTACACTTTCGTGTAAAGACCCATTGATCTCGCCTTACCCTCGCGTTAGTATTATTGCCTCTCGCAGGATCATTGCACAAATATGACGAGCCTAAATTCTCTTGCGAAAACATAGCCTTATGACATTTGCGTCTCTGTTTTGACACCCCCCTAATGGAGAGCGCCGCCTTATCATATCCCCGGTTGCCCCTTCAAGGAGGCGAAACATCGGCCATACAAGACTAGCTCCTCCCATCCGGTCTTAACAACAACCAGTTGTTTTCGCAGCCTCTTATCCCTTATACCTATATGGTTTATGGTTACGAGACTGCACCCTAAGTGGAGTTTTCTTCGAGGCGAGTGCAACGCATGCCAAGACTTGCCAAGAATGGCCAGGGTAGGTTCATCCATCCCGGCACTCGCTCAACCGTACCTCGGCGCCTTGAGCATACACTCGACTCCTAGGAAGAGACCCTCGGTCGCCCAACCAGGGTATAACCTTATATATAGTTGGGAATCCAAGGTACCTCTCCCCTGGATAGGCTTTCATGGGCCCCAAATTTTCATGGTTCAAGCTTCAGGAGCGGTGTAACCTTCCCCCCGAACCATGGCGAGAGATACCCCTTATATGACGCACTTTAGGTCTTACATTTGCCTCTTACGAAATGTTATTCGCGAACTAGGTGTACGCCACAAAGGTTCGTCCCATTCTTTTGCGCATTCATATTTGTTTAATCATTCAATCATTCATGTTTCATCATTTGCCGATATTTGTTTACAGAAGTATTAGCACATTACTTTCATTTGTTGTATTTCACTTTTCTTTCTTAGTTGAATTCTCATTTTACTCTTGGCTGCGAGATTCTCGCACATCATTACTTCAGCTGCTACTTTGCATACTGCTTTTATTGATTATTCACTTCTTATGCCTTTTGCTCCTCGTATCTTTTGCTCCTCTATTATCATAACATTCGCCTGTCTCTAGATATTCACCTCGCGAGGTATGTTCAGTCCTTACTTCTATAGCATCCACCATCAGTTTTTTCCTTTCTCTGCTCATCTCTCACATGTTGCTTCCAACCCTTTCTTTTGGCATTTCTTTCTTCGCAGCTCTCTATATCGACCTCATGACATTGTTGCGACTCCTTCCAATCTCCCTGGATGATACCAATGCCATTTGGGTGTGGAAATTTTATGCATTGATGGTATGTTGAGGCGACCCCCAAGATTTCATGAAGCCATGGTCTCCCAATTAGCGCATTATACGGGGATTCCACATCTACCACACAGAATAAAACATCAGTTGATAATCCTTGTAGAGGTATTCTCATGTGAACCTCTCCCTTTGGCTTGTTTGCGGTGCCATTAAAGCCATATATCTTGTATGTCGAGGGAATCAAATCCTCATCTTTTCCTCCCATCGTCTTGTAAGTATGGTAGAAGAGAATATTCACCGAACTTCCGGTGTCGATTAGAATCCGGTTAATCGCCCGGAAGCTTCTCGCCTCATCATCTTCTCCATCGATGGTTTCGGGTTAATCTCTAGTTTCACAACCAACGGCTATCGTGGTGTTTCTCTTCCTTTTGGTACTTCATCTGCAGAGAAAGAAATAGTCTTCACTGCCACTTTTCTAATCTGCGTCGTTCTCGCCAGACTCATTATTTCTTTATCATTAGCATCTCTCGCAAAGACTCTACCGAGCACGTTGTCATGAAAATCTTCGATTGTGCGATAGAGTGGACGATAGAGTTGCAGTTTAAATTTCTAGCTTTTGTTCCAATTTCTATAACAAATGTTTCCTTTCCTTTCACGACACACTGCTCGTGCATCTCTCGTGGTGGTGGTAATGTTTGGCCTGTTCCTTCTCCCTTTAGAAAGTGATTTAGCTTCCCCGATCAATCATCCTGAGAATAATTCTCTTTATGTTTCTACAATCGTTTGTTTGATGCCCATGGAAGCGATGGTAAGAACAAAACTCATGACTTCTATCGCCAGGCGGTGGTTCCATTCCAACATTCCAAGGTCTTGGCACATTTTCCATCACAAGTATAGCTTCCCGGATCTTTTCAACGCTAGCATTCAAAGGAGGCATCTTAACTGTTCCCATACTATTCTCGTGACTTCTCTCCCTCCACGGTTATTTTGCCTTCGTCCACCATAAGTTTCTTGCACATGATCTAGCCTCTGAATCTTATTATTGCTGTTACGGTTGTAGTAGTTTCTTTCTCGCTCAAACTCTTCTTGATCATGGCTTCCCATGGCTACTATCTTCTGCATGTCCTTCATCAGCTTTCCTCGCCTGCTGTCCTTGCGAAGTGCTCGCCACATCAGTATTTATGAATTGAGGTAACAAGCTTGCGTTGGGCGTTAGAGCTTGTGTTCGCGATCGGATAAGAATTCATTTCATTCTCGTCTTTCTTCTAAGGCAATATATTCTTCCCGTAATTCTCGCAGTTCTGCCATCGTGATTGTATTTTTGATTCTAAAATTTGAATGTATAACAAGTTAGTCGCGAAGAGAGCATTCACAAATGAGAGTATGAGATATCTTTCCTCAACCCGTCCTCCCATTTCGCTACACATGGTCCTCCATCTTATTGACAACTGCCTTAAGCTCTCGCCAACCCTTTGTTTCAACCCGAATACATCTTCAATACCCGGTCGCCAAGAGTTGTTACTTATGTATGCTCCCAGGAATGTGGCCTGTAAATGGTTAAATGATGTGATTGTGTTCCTTGGTAGACCTTCAAACCACTTTAGTGCTTCTCCTATTAAGCTTGACGCGAAATATTTGCACAATATGGCATCATGATTCTCCCATTGTAACATACATCTCATATAAGCCTTAATATGTTGTATCGCACAGGTTGTTCCATCAAAGATGTTGGTTAATGCAGGTAAGTTGCACTTAGGAGGTATTCCTCCCATCTGTACTTCTAACGTGAAGGGATTCTTCGCGGCTTCTGCGATGGCTTCGTCTAACTGTCTCCTTCCTCCTTCCTTCTACCATTCAAGAATCCTCTCATTTCAGCCAGTTCTCTTTAAGATTTGTTCATTTGCCTCGGAATTTGATTCTCCTACGGTCTTTTTAGCTATGCCTCTCTCTCCTTCTTCGCTCGTGCCTATTTTGACCTTCTTTCTCGTTATTTTCTCCTCTTCTTTCCCCGCGACGCTCTTCTTCGTCTCTTTCGTTACCCGCACGCCATTATATCGGTTGTTCTCTCTTCTTGGTTGCCTCTCCTCTCATCATCTGCACCCTCTCATATTCTTCGTTAATATTTCTATTGGTACGATTTTGTTCCTCCTTCTCTCGCGGTTGTCATGGTTATTCTCACGGATTGCTTCTTCCATCTCTTGATTTTCCATTTCTCGCTTTATTCTTTCTCTTTTCATGCGAGCTAGTCGCGCTTGTTCAATGTAGTGTCTCTCAATGTCATCCTCGATCTCTCGGTTTCTTCTCAATTCTTCTCTCCCATGCAAGATTATTCTCCCTTCAAAGAAATGGGTCATTCGGTTCCTGGAGTTGCATGTTTCCATGATTTTCCCTATTCCGCTCATTTTGAAGATTTTCTAAACG
Organism: Papaver armeniacum; assembly: GCA_023531295.1. NCBI lineage: Eukaryota > Viridiplantae > Streptophyta > Magnoliopsida > Ranunculales > Papaveraceae > Papaver > Papaver armeniacum. Next base: position 255,179 of record JAJJWW010001956.1, on the reverse strand, counting down.
AGGAATATAACGATCTTCTATTTCCCCTCTTCTCTCGCCATGCTCTGTATTCGGATTTTGTGTTTCTTCTTCGGTACTTTCTCGTTGGTAGAACTCTCCTTCTTTCTTCTCTATTCGATCTTGAACTTGATCTCACGCTACTTCTAGATCTCCTACTTTGCAATCTCATATTTTCCATCCTCAATTCATGATTTTGTCTCACAAGTTTGCTCGCTCCTCTCGCTTCTAATCGTCTCTCTTCATGTATTGTTTGTCTCAATCTTTCTAACGCTGCCTCTTCTTCGTTTCCCTGGATTCATCTCTCCATTCACTCCTTGCTCGCCTCCTCCTTGTCCATTGTTTACCACCGTTGCTCCTCTTCTTCGTAATCGACCTCCAAGTATGTACACTCACTCTATCATAATCCACCGCCGCGTTTGCTACCGGGGGAGATCGGTGGCTGGTTTTGATCTTCTCCATAATTTCTCATATTCATCCTTGACGATTCTCCTGCTTTCATTCCTCCTTTCTCCAAATGAGTCTCCCACTTCTTCTTACAATCGTTGGTTGCTCTTGTACATTTCTTCTTCTAGCCATCTTTCTTTTCAATGAATTCTTGAGTATCTTTTCCAAATCTCTTCTCTCGTTAATCAAAATTCTTTCCAATTTCTACATCAATCACTGCTTCTTCCCTGTTTCTTAGCGCATATGTAGTTGCAGAAATCCCACACTACACCCCTTACTCAATTTTGCTTAATTAGTCCATTGAAAGATGTAAGATCAAGAATATTTATTGATTGAATCTATGAATAGTTTACACAAGGAAATAGAATTACACTTAGAAATTAATACACTCTCAAACTTTCTCTCTCCTAATGACTTGCCCAACAACTCCCAAAAAGATCCCCCTTCTCAACAGACTCATTTAGCCCTTTATATAGGGTAATACATAGTGGATGACAGCTAAGCTATCCTTTATTTTCGGGAATGTCTCGCGAAGTGTCGCAAGTGCACAAACATTCGTTCTCGCGACACTCCTTAACCCTCGCCAAGTTTTACGTCTCCTTTATGTTTTGCTTGTCGTTATTCATTGCGTCGTTTATTTTAGCTCTCTCGCGATCGCCTCGCGACATCGTTGTTTATTAACCCCGCGAGCCCTGTACGTTGCGATATTATGGTCCTACAAGCGTAGCAGGAGATGTTCCAGTAAGTGTAACAACTTCCACTCCTTCATCGGGACGAGGAGCCGGAGGGACGAGAGGAGGACCATCCCCCATTACCATTGCAGACTTGATGGAGAAGCAAGAAATTCTTGCTAAGACTCAAACGTATATGGCCGCAACTCAGAAAGAGGTACTCACTTTTCTTAAGACATTAACTTATCGATTGCCACAAGAGCCGCGACAGCCCCGGAGCAAAAAGGAACGATTCAACGCACCGAGAAGGTACTTCAGCGGCGCGGACCTCCATGGACCCGATCAAAGAAGCGACATCGGATATGAGCGGGTCCCGTCATGGAGACTCCTACACTGGGACTGATATTCACAACGATCCTCCTCAAGTCAATAGTTTCACTATGAACCAGAGGCTGGTGGATCGGGAAGCGGTTTCTCTAGTGGAAAGTTTATGCGAACTTTCACATCTCTCAAAGAATCAGCGCGCGGAGACGTTTTGCTGCAATAAACTAGAGGAAGGTCACGATCGTGCCCTACATGTCACCGCACGCATAAAGAATTCAGAGTTCAAGACGGCCCTTATCTACACAGGAGCGTCTTCGAATGTGATTACTCTCAAGACTCTCAGGACATCCAAGGTTCTCCCGGGAAAGGTCGTATTTTAAGCTTACCACAATGACTGACTTCAAAGAAAACAAAACCAGCACATACAAGAGAAGCTCCGCGAAAATAATCAGACAAGTTCGTTGCGTCCCCACTCCCGCATGGGAGTCAATTCAGGAAGAAGACCGGCTTGCATCATTGAGGGCTAAAACCCACGATGCATCTTTGCTGACGAAGTATTCTTCTCCATCCTGTGAAGCCACGACCCACGTTCACACGAAGAGGGAAAGAACTTTTATGGCGAGTCGTGACCAGAAAGGGAAAACGGTATACCAACACTACCATTATCAATTAGCAGGGGAGACTGTTACCCAGTCTCTCCACCCAATCGAATGCTACAACAGCAACTAACCACAAAAACAAGTGCTAGATGCTCCACAACAGCTGCAAGATGGCACCAACTCCACAATTGATGAGATTGAAATCGTTGAGGAATCTCTTAGGCCTATCTCCATCAGCTCAACCTTGTGTACGGATAAACACATGAAGCTCTTGGAACTTCTCAAAGAGTACCAGGACATATTCGCTTGGAGATATGAAGAAATATCAGATTTAGATGAAAATTGGCCACCCATCATCTACATGTCATACCTGGATCCAAGTCGGTTAAACAGTTGTAGTTCAGACACGAGTAAAATGGATAGATCAGGTGCTGCATAGACTTCAGAGACTTGAACAGGTGCTGCTCCAAAAACGATCCTCCTTTACCTAACATCGACATGTTAGTAGATGCAACCAGCGGACACGACATGTTCTCCTCCATGGATGGATGTAGCGGCTACAACCAGATAAGGATGTACGAGCATGATGCAAGCAATCTTCCATTGGAGCCGATACCTCAAGGGAGCAGCTTCAAGAAGATAATGATGTCCACGCGTCATATCGAACAAGATCCGGGCGAGTCACTTTATCAGACAGTGGTACATGTCTATCATGCTATGTTGGAGAATCCGCGCTTTTGGTTATCCTCTGGAGCTGTTGAACGCTCATCTACAACAATATATGCCCTGATAGAAAGAACCAGGCCTGCCGGTAATGAAGATCCTCATAATGTTTGTAGGGGCATATATCTCACCAACAGGCGATACAACCTTTCACCTTTTCAGTAGCGGTTCCCACAGAAGCAAGAGGAAAACCACCGAGATACAAAATCCCGCGCGTCCGTCAACTCCAACTCCAGTACCACATGCACGACTCCCACAATTATGAAACAACGTCCAAGATATTCCATACCTGGCTCGACAACAACCACTACGAACAAACCATGTAAACCACGCTTGGGGATCGAGGCTCAAGATGAAGTTCCTTCACCGTCACCAAGGACTTCTTCAACACGAGACAGATGGTAATTCAAGAATCATGGAGTTCGTAAGGGTAAATCGAACTAAAGAGGAAGCCACTTCAACGTTCCCTCCAGCAGAAGCTGCTTCAATGGTCTATTCTAGAGCCGCCTCAATGCTCTCTCTGAGACCCCTGTTCGCTTCATAATCCCGCTCTCTCCAGATCCACCTCAACGCTCACACCGTGGCCACTTTAACATCCTCTCGAGTCGTTTCAACACTTAATCTACATCAATAATCTGGCCGGTCAAGTTATCTTTGATGTACTCAATGCTCAACATACGTCTCATCCATCCTTCATGAGGACTCAAATGAGCATGAAAAACCCTAAAGTCGATAGGAGGAGGGTTATCATGTGGAACGAATATTTTCATATAGTTGAAAGGGCGCGGTGAACAACTCATCATCAATACTCAGCATATCTTTGAAGCTATCAACACCTCCCGACTTGGCACCAAAGATTATCCCCTTAAGACATCTCAACAGAGTTCTTTTCTTCATTCTACAATAAAAGAGATGAGTCAAGCATTTGTATAAAAACGCGTGAGATGTGTAGTCACATTCGAAATAACACACATTCACGTTGGAGTACACAAGGCTGGTATTGGGTCAAAACACCGGTATTGATCAAGTTTCAAGTACGGTGTTGATCAAGTCACAAGTCCGGTATTGATCAAGTTTCAAGTCCTGTATTGCTCAAGTCTTAATTCTTGATCAAGTCACAAGTCCGGTATTGCTCAAGTTTCAAGTCTGGTATTGATCAAGTCACAAGTCCGGTATTTCTCAAGTTTCAAGTCTGGTATTGATCACAGTCACAAGGCTGGTATTCGAATAAAACAGCGACGCGGCATGGCCGGTTTTCAGTCGAAACACTGGGTCGTGGCTTCATCGAGCATGCTGGCGGTCCCACTTGATCCCACCCCAGATTGGTCGAAGCGCATACGCCCGTCCTCAATCAAAGCTCTTTCTCCGTAAGAAGGCGTTTCAGCTCCAATGGTTCAACGCCCTCCCCCTGCTCCGTGCCGCCTAACGCTTTCTACAGGACCTACATTTACATTTGAGCACACAAGGTTCACTTTAAAAAAAAAACAAGCTTGCTCACATCGGGTCCCACGTTCGATCAAAGCAAACAGCAAGGTCGGTGTTTGGTCAAAGCATCAAGTCCGGTGTTTAGTCAAGCTATATGGGTCGGTGTTTGGTCAAGTAGCAAGATGACCTCGAGCAAGTAAATCAACCGTACGGTCAAAGTAGGCACATGACATAGCCGACGTTTGAAACATGTACATGGTGGTACCGCGTTTAATCGAAGCATGCATATCTTCCCATGTTCGAATCAAGCATGCTTACATCGGGTCCCACGTTCGATCAAGCGGACGCAATGACTCACGATTAACCAAAACAGCACATCAAGCCCACGTTCGATCAAGCAGTGCAGAGCCCTACGAAAAAACAGACGAATAGCTTCATCAAGCAGAAAGACCGACATCATGCTAGGGGAACACTCGCTGGGACGCCTCTTGAACGTGACATGCTCCAAGGACAGGATGACCCGCCTCTCCCGGTAACAACTAAATTTGTCTCATAAGCTTTGTCTTTAATCGTCACCCATCTCATGCCTACCCCACAATGGTGTAACCATTACGTGCTAGGCAGGGGACTTAATGTTGATGGTGGATTTTCATTTAAGGTTAAAATTGTAAAACCTTAAAATTACGCGCTAACATCTTGTAAAAGATAAAGCCATTAATAAGTGTTGGATACTCCTTCACTTTACTAATTCACCTAGAATGAAGCATGTGGCAACAATCTCATTCTGTGAATTAAATACACGAAATTCATCCAGGTTGGAGCATGTAGCAACAATCCCATATACCCAGTGAATTTATAGCATTATTAATTAATGCGTGAGCAGCCTTGTATTTCCTGTAGTCATTATCAATGCGGCATGACGACTGAGTGTTGATCTCAGCAGAGCAACACGAACCTCCAAGCATTATAATGAAAGCATGTATTTAAATACCCGTGACAGCCGCAAACTCTCGGTATGTTATACTATCCCGATTGAGCAACTCTCGGTGTGTTATACTAGCCCGATTGAGCATCCGGACTGATCAGATCACCGGATATGATCTCGATCATCCAACTTCACCAAAGATGATTGGATGGCCCATCAATTCCATAACCCCCAAGCAGGAATGGAATATTCGCTGCCGATCCAACGCTGGACCCCGCATGGTCGGCCTCCGCATTGGCATAGCTTTTTGCCAAAACGTCCAAAATCCAGAGCGGTATGGGCAAAAACCCTAAATTAGGGTTTGCGGACATTACATGTGTCACAAAACAATCTTAACCATCCATCTTCGCAGGTATAGATGGAGGGTGTAGATGTATATTCAAAAGGCCCGACCATGTCAACACAATCACCGTAGGCTCGCCTACATACCGACCAATCGGTCAGGACCAACCATGGTTGGTCACCCCAATTCGTACGCCCGAATAAAGCATGGTTACACGGCCGTGAAAGCCAAAATTAGGGTTTTGAGCATCACGAGCGTCCATCTTCTCTGGCACGAATGGAGGGCCCAAAACTAGATTAAGCAGGTCCGATCATACCAACATGACCACCGTGGGACCCATCAATATCCTCACTGGTCGTCCAAGGCATACCATGCCCAGTTATCCCAAATCGTCCGCCCAAACTAGCGTGGATACACTTCCCAATTGCAAACTAATCTCGACCTCAACTTCGCCGGACGATTTGAGTGGCTCGAGATCACATTTTCATGGGACAGTCGGTATAGGCGTGAACACCACCCTACCACCTACACGCCAGACCGACCAAGATTGGTCATCTTGGAACGCGCGCCCGGTGGGCATGATCGACTTTTGCGGCACCAGATTTATGTTGCAGAATCGATCTCAACCACTCCTATTTACCGGTCAAATTGAGTGGCCTAGATCGCACCTTTATGAGACAGTGAGGTACGGATGTGTAAACCGACATGCTGTATACACACATGCCTAATTCTGGCCCATTCTAAAACACTTCCCATGCTTGGTTTCGACCAAGTCAAGAGTGATGCCTGCGCACCTCTTCAAAACCCTAATTCCATCAACGGTCGCAGATGAGTGTCTCAAAGTTCATCTCGTGACGTCCAACTTTACTGAACTTGGTTACAAAACCACGCCAGAGTTAATTGTTCAAGAAGGCGTCTTTGGTGATCACCACCCGTCACTTTACCATACCATGATGCAGCACTGCATAGAATACACACGATATACTTCACAAGTATCGACCTCTCCCGAATAACGCGCAGTTATTCAATTTAGACTTACATGCTACCTTTTGTGGGTTCCACGACCCACACATTCTAGACATCAATCATGTCACAAACTTGGGGATACATACTGGGGTATTGGTCTGGCGGTTTACAGCGTGCAACGCACAACGCGCCATCACAAGAGTGTGTCGAAGTCATGGACGGTTAAGTGATGATGGGAGAAGTGGGCAGGCGTGGTGGTGTGACACTAACACATTACTCCACTACTCCATCACTCCACTTTATCCATTTCCCATGAGATATGAAGGTTAGGCTAAATTTGTATAAATAGGTTCTCCATCCTATTTTTAACAACAAGAACTGAACAAGTTCAGACGAGACAAAAACCAAGTGTTAATACAAAACGTATTCAAACACCCAGAGCATGCTTGCATCAATCGTAAGCCTGCTCACCTTTCTGTTACAAGTCATAAGAAAGCCAACACCTTCACAATCTCAACACCTTCTTCGCTTCCCTCCTTAAGATCAACCCTATCTCCTTCACTTTGTGACCAAAACAAGTCTGGAAAGGCCATTTCTTGGTTTAGGCCGGACTTGCACAGATTGATTTCCTAATCTACAAGCACTCACCGCGCAGTGTATTTTTTAGGGTTTAGATTCATTCCTCATCCATACACCCCAAATTACCAAATCCGACAGGAATATTTTTCATCCATAAAAAATTGGCTACCTCCCTAAATAATTTCTGCTCCTCTCTATTTGTACAGTTCAATATCTAATTTCAATATAACTTAAATGGCATTAACTGCTCATTCATGCCTCCAACTTCAATTATGTATGAAACTGCTGGAATTAATACTGCATGTTCAATTCTGCATGAAACTGTTGGAATTAATACTACATGGTCACAAACTGTATTAATTCTGCATTCTATTTTAATTCTGTACTTGCTGGCTTTTGCATGCCTCCACGGCATTAATTCGCATGAAATCACTGCGCATTGATGCCTCCATATTTAATTCGCATGAAACCACTTTTGTATGCTTCACTAATTAATTATCTTGGCTGCATCGGATTGATGGTTGACAGTATAATGGCCGGCAAAGATGGATGGATACTTGATCGCGACCGATTGATGGTTGGTAGTGCGATAGAGTACTTAACTGGGAATTGGTTGGCAGCACTGTTGGAAACATGAGTGGAAACTGCATGGCAGCACCATTGGCAACATGGCCTTGACATTGACTGATCGTTGACTTTGACCATTGACCAGGCGTTGATTTTGACCGGTTATTGAATTTATGTAATACTGGGATGCTTTGGTTGGCTGGTTAATGGGCTTAGATGAGGGCCAAAAGATTATTCAAGTACCAATTGGGCCCATTATGTTTCATATTTACTTATGGTACAAACATCGCCCCCTCTTAACCTCCAACTTGTTGGGGGTTAAGAAAATTTTGTTATCCTTAGTCAATGACAAAACTAGCCTCCAAGTGTGGATTATTGATGCTGAGGTGATTGGAAAACTTCCCTTGTTGTTTGCGGAAATCAATACGCCCCCGAGAGTAAATTTATGTTGTTGAAGTGAAAAGAAAACTTCCTTCGTTGATTGTGGAAATCGTAATCAAGTCGCCCCCTGGCCGGTTGTCAGCCGACACAAAAATAAATTACACTTTCTTACTACTCAAAATATATAATGAAGCAAGGGAAAGAAATGATCGTTTCCACAGAGAGGTCTTGGTTGTCAATATGTTTCGGTATCTTATAAGTAACACGGGGTTTTTCTGATTTTTATAAAAGTATACTAAAATAAAAGCAAAGCAAATAAATAAATCACGCAAATCAAGGATGTGAAAGTATTGGTCATGGATTTCGTCTTCAATCACAAACATGTTTTCAACACAATAACTAGAATTGATATTTTAATCTCAACTTTTATCAAAGGCCCTAGTATACCTTGATCGCAAGAATATCCCGCTAATCTCCTCTTGTCATCAACAAACACATTAAAAGATGCGAATATGAATTCTATCTAAAGGAACAACCTAACGTGTAAAAGCACTAATCAAGTTTAATTCCCTAGATGCATTAGGTTCTATGAAATCAGGCCAATCAAAGCAATCGAACGTAAAAGAACTAATCCGATTTAACAAAGGTTATGACTCACATGTGACTACTAGGATGTATCACTACAAGCAATAATCACAATTATGCTACTTGTAATCTGGAATCTATCACTTTTGCGTATAATAAATCCTAATCTAGCAATAGGAGATGAAAACAAACTCAATCGATTTGCGACTCGACTAAACAAACATTTAACTCATATGACAATATTAATGGTGAATCATAAACGATAATATGAGAGAAAACTAATTTATTGCACAAAAACTCATGTTTGGAAATCCAACTAATCCATAACCAAAAGAAAACTATAGCTCATATTCATGGAGTTCATAATAAGAATAAAGAGAAAAACTTTCATGGTTCTAAACCCTAGAAAACAAAAGTAGAAGCCTCCCTAATGGAGATATATATCTAGGTTAGAGAAAGACTTTTCTATTTATATGTTTCTTCAATTCAAAAGGTTACTCTTTTCCAAATTTAGGTCTTCTCAAAACCCATCTCCAACTAGTCCACCAAGCCCATGTGTGGAAAATACCCATATGTGAAAATAACTTATCTGGAAATTCGAGTCAAAACTGGTTGTCGTGTTGCTGACGTCATCGCCGGAATCCGGTCACCTGAAAATTATCTCCGACCACCTGAGCTTGTATCCGACTATCGTAACTCCCAGCAACTCACTATCATTCTCTGCAGTTCATACACTCACAATTCAGAGCCATATTTCACAAATGCACCATCTAAACTAACTCTTGGATTCTTGCGAAAACGCGCCCAAAAGCGTGACTCATAGCTCATATACCCGTCCGCCAAATCTTACATCCGACTCGTACCCCCTTCATGATTCAGTGAAACTTTGCAATTCCCACTTTCCAATCCGAAATCCGACAACCGGAAGTAGCACTACCGCCTCGCCATTTCTGCTCCGTTTTCGCACAATTTCTGCAGCTTTGGTTGTCGAATCTATTCCAGCCATACTTTCACAATCCACAACAAGCACCATGGATGCACTGCAATCTCAGTTCAAGACTAATATTAGTCATTTTCTCTTGCTTTGCGTTTCAAAACTTCACGGCTCATCTCGACTTCGACCATTGCAGCAATCATCGAACCAGTTTACCACTCTGCCTAGCCTTCAGCATCACCACCTAAGCCGTCATAGCCGCAACAGATCAAGCCTTCTTCTTATCTGAACATCGCAGACCCATGGCAATCAACATCTTGTTACTCATGAAACCACCGAGCCATTGTCTAGCCATTTCCATCTACACCAATCTTATGTTCACCGCCGCCCTTTGCAAAGCCGCAACATCATCTTTGTCATCGACAACAACGAAACTCGCCTTTCCCGCTTTCCTTGTATCTCCATTGTGGCAGCTTGTAGCTTCTCCACCATTCTCGAAAACACCATCTCTCCTTCTCTCATCTTTTCCATTACCCGCACTCTGCATTACATGACCTCAACATGTAGCTTCATTCGGCCCATCACCATTACGGCTTTTAAGAACTTAATCACAAAGATCACGTCCTTCACCGCCATCGAGGCCACCATTTCGATTCATGGTTTGCAACACTTATTGTAGCCTCCTCACCCTAACATCCAACTTCACCACCAGAACAAAAACATTCTCAGTAACATAGCCATTCTACCAACGCCTGATATCACCAGAACCCATTTCAGCTTATGAATTCCAACTCTGCACCTGTCGATTCTAAGTCATGCCCTAAAATCCTCAACGCAACCAACTGCAGCTGCACCACATCTTAACTCGCAGCCTAGTTCAACTCAAAGATTGCGTACGCAACCTCAAGCCTCCATCATCCATCTTCACAATCAAGAACCAACTCGATTCCATTCATTTCAATTATGGCGAGAACCCATCACCATTCCTATCTCGGACTTGAGCTTCAACGCCAATAATCATCTCATTCCCCGCATATTTATACCCATACATTCATTCGTCCAAATCAAGCACAAAAGCATACACTTCATTCAACTTTTTATCTGTTTCTCCATCTCAATTTCCATTCAAATACTAGGCCTAGGGCTTCACTTCAAGGCATTTAACCATGGCAGCAACACCAATTCCTTCTCCCGCTGCAGTATTAATCTGCACACACACATTAACTCTGAAATCCCATCAAAACAGCAACATCATCACCTTCTTTACAATTTTTGAGAATCCCCAAATCCATATTCTAACCCTTAATCATACTAACTTCAACTCAGTTGAAGAAACCCATCTTTAGTGTTGTTCTTAGCTTCAAAATTCCACCATATAAACTCAATTCCAGTGCATTACCATCTTCTCAATTTGCGATTTCAATCCACCACTCCATCACTAATCCCAAGAAGACCAAATTTTTATAAGCTATAGTAACCAACATCCCCGCACACTACAAAAATACAATTTGCAACACGCCCATTGACCTAGCCATTCGCCCGTAATTCAATTCACCACAAACCCATCATTTCATCATTCCTTGCTCGACCAATAGTCACAATCTATGGCACCATCTCTGCAATTCTCGGCACATCACAGACTCCATAATCCTTGTAGCTCGAACCCTGAAACTCATGGCTAGCTGCTGTTATAGCAAAACCATTTGGTCATTGAGGCCATCTCTCGAACACATGTTGTGACCTGAATTTGTTAATGAAGAACCATCTTTGCCAGTGATTTCTAAGCTCCATATATGATGGAGAGAGACCTTCCATGTAACAATTTCACATTCAACATTAATCCAATCATTCAATCGTTCATATACACTTCAATCTAGTCCTCAAAATTCCACCAAAACTCGACCATTAAACCACCAAAAATCTCCATCTCTGTTGTATTCTTTTAAGCTTCAGTTGTTTCTCAAAACCCACATGAAACATCGAGGCTAAAACATTTGGTTACCTTCTTCTTTCTCGGCATCTTAAATCTGTTCAAGACAGCCCCAAAATGAATGATACAGGCAACTCTTTCCTTGTTGGCTTCAGAAGAATCCTAGATCCCTGACAAACACCGATCTAACCCATAGCCGATTCTCAACAACCACTTCTTGACCTTGCCGCTTGTAAATTAATTCTCAAGTTCTTCTTCTCTCACAAACAACAAATCAAAATTGGGGAAGAAAATGATTTTCTTCTTCACGACCAAGTTGATAAGGTTGCGGTGTACGACAGTGTTTAGGCACCGGATGATGGATATGGGTCACCCAAATGGGCAATTTGGCTAATAACTTTTATATACAAAGTCGAAATGACTTGTTTCTTTCGCCAATGGCTTCGTCTTTTCGTTCTCTGCAAGATGATCGAGAATAAATCTTCAATTAAAGCGAGTTCCACTTCCTTTTGCTCCAATGACTCCAAAACACCTAATAACACTCAAAAGCAAACATAAGATACATAATTTACAAGAAAACTAGTAAAGAAAGCATAAACAATAGATATCAAGGTGTTTATAACACCTATCACCCCCAAGTGAGGCCATTGTGTTTGGAAGATCGGCGGGAAACAGTTGGGAATGAACCATTGTTATATGAAAAACAAATAGGACTCAAGGTTGATCTGTTTTGCAACGGAAGCGTAATGCTGGAGCGGAGTGTTGAAAGTGAGTTGTAATTGTTGATGAAAACTAGACCGTGGTAGTTGCGTAGAACTAAACTGGTAACTGTTGTTTGGAAAAGATGAGATATATTTGACGTCACTCGGCTGGAATCTGTGTGAGCTGTTGGTATTAAGCTGCTGTAAATTACGGACAGAGACGCGGTAGTTGTGAGCGAAAGGGTGTGACCTTTTAGTAGTTGAGATGGTAACAGCCTTTGTGCGTTGTTGGACCTCCAATGGTCTTGGTTGTGCTACTGGATGTGACATCGATCTTTATATTTCTTCAATCGTTGTATGAATCAGGATAGGAACAGCGATGTCAACTAGATCACAATAGTTGTTGCGGAACTGAATTGCAATAATTGCGAAAATCGGACTACATGACGGCCACAAAAACTTTCATGTGCGTGAATGAGCAAAACTCGGGTAGTAATGAAGATTGAGCAAAGGTCGTGCTCGCAGCAAGCGATCAAATTTCTGACTGCTGGGAGTCTATGACAATGGGATCTGCAAAGAATGCGATCACCGGATCAGAATAACAAGCGAGCAAGGTCGCATCTGCAAAGAAATCACCTTTGCATGGAAGTTAATAAGTATACTGGATTAGCTTAGGAAAACCAATCCATGGATTTATTTTTTGGTCTTATATGGGATTTGATACACCCTAAACAACCTAATATCCTATTAATAATCTTATAATTTTAATCCTATTTAAGATAGGGTGACATGAGTTGTCCTAAAACCTTAAGCCCACTTAGTTATCCCTTTTATGTTTCAAATTATCAAGTTATCATTTCCTCTAAAACTACCTTTTATTTTAGAAAGAGAATCCACTCATACTTTTATTGTCATTTTTTTAAATGAAAACTAGACGTACCACGAATGATACAATAATATTCATTATCTACTTATCATATTTCCGACTATTAAAAATCCGTTAATTTTCAATGGAAAAACAATAAATGGCGGTGTTATTTAGGGGGATTGTGTGTTATTTAGAGCTTAAGAAGACAAACATATTCTCAAAATATTAGCTTCAAATAAGTTATTGTTTAGGTTTTATTCAATAAAATGACTTCCAAATATGAGACAAAGTGTGTGAATAAAAGTGTTGTGGAAATAAGTTGTCGTTTACGTTTTATTCAATAAAATGACTTCCAAAATGTGAGACAAGTGTGTGAATAAAAGTATTATGGAATCATCTCTTTATTTTAGTTTTAATTTTATTTTCTTATGTTATTTTATAGTTTAAAGAATAATTTGGACCAACTTATTCTATGTCATCCACAATGTTTAGGGTAGATTTTATTGAATGATTAAACAAAATTCGGATGCACATAGTTAGCTCGGTTGGCTGATACAATAGAGATTTGAGATCCAATTAAAAATAATGGGTCTTCTATAGCTCGCAGTGCACTGTGCACGTTGTTACCCAATTATTGAGATGTCAGATCCAACGAAAAAAAAAAAGCAAAAAGATAAGAGATTTGAGACAGTTTACATTATCTACTAGCTAGCAGTGCACGTCATTATCCAATGATTAAAATGAAAAGCGAAAACCTCACAATGGCTCAGTGGTGCACTGCTACTTCCTTTAGACTGGCGCCCACGTGAGGCTCACTCATTGAGCTCGTGGGAACTTTATTTCTCGCTCCAAATGCACCTTGTAGTGTTTTAGGTAATATGAAACCTTGTTTCACTCATTGAGCTCGTGGGAACTTTATTTCTCGCACCAAAAGCACCTTATAGTGTTTTAGGTAATATATATGAAAACTTATCCCTCATATGTGGGAAAAAATCCAAAATCGCAATCACTAAAGTCTTCCATATCCGTACTTATGTAGGGATATTCCTCCCTTTCTCTACAAGGTGGATCACATCTGATCCGGGTAGTAGGGAAGGGAAGGGAAATCACACGGCTACTCGGTTCTTAGTATGAATTTACATTTTACTAAAACTCGGTGGCCAGTATGGAGTTGATATGGCTACTTAGTTGCCTGTAGCATTTACACACGCCTCTTGAGTTTCCATTTCTGGTTTTAAAGTTTTACCTTAAAACTTTCCCTTTTCACTCTTTTTTTTTTTTTTTTACTAAAACTCTTTTTGTACCTATTATATATTTTTTTTTACTCTAAAATATTTTTTATCTAGGTGGAAAAAAAATTGGGAAAAAAATACAGAAACTCAGTAGCCGTATATAACTATTATACGGCTACTGAGTTTCCGTATCGTGTAGGGAAGGAAAAAAAGGACACCTTACCTTCCTTGTGATATCTCTTCCTTTTATTTGAGGATAGGGAAGGGATGTCCTGCACCATAATGCTTGGCGTAAAGGGTTTTGAGTTATAAAATGGTAAGTGTATATGAGTGAGTGCTATATAAGAAATAGCTCATCATCATCGATAATAGCAACCACTGCAATCATCTAAAGCAAAAGATGGAAGTAATAAACAAAATTGATCAAGAAAATCAAGCAAAAATCTGGAAAGTAATCTATGGTTTTCGGAGTCATTAGTTCTCAAATGTGCAGTTCAACTAGAGATTGCTGAAACTATTCATAATCATGGAAAACCAATGTCTTTATCTAAATTAGCTTCTAAACTTCCCGTGCAACCTGTTAATTCAGATCGTTTATACCATTGTTGATGGTGGTTTTGAGCTTAGGGGTAAAATCGGAAAACCCTAGTCAGACAGTGACGTCACAGAACTTGAGTAATAATGTCCAAACCAAGCACATTTATTGAACCCTTTAATTTGTCTGCAAGAAAATTATCGGGGTACCTTTTTTAATGCTAATTAGGGTTTCGATGCCAAACCCTAATTCTCACCGCATGTGCCAATGGCCAGCCATGCCATCCACACCTACCGCGCCAAGGCATGCCAACCATGCTAGCCGCACCCTGTGTCAATGGCAAACCATGCCAGCCACACCTACCGCTCCAAGGCATTCCAACCATGCTAGCCGCACCCATGTGCCAATGGAAAACCATGCCAGCCACACCTACCGCGCCAAGACATTCCAACCATGCTAGCTGCACCCTTGGGCCAATGGAAAACCATGCCAGCCACACCTACCGCGCCAAGGCATCCCAACCATTTTAGCCGCACCCACATGTGCCAATGGCAAACCATGCCATCCACACCCTACCGTGCCAAGGCATGCTAACCATGCTAGCCGCACCCCTGTGCCAATGGCAAACCATGCTAGTCACACCTACCGTGCCATGCCAAACGCACCTTGTCATGTCCCCATGCAAACCTAGACGCGCCACCTTGCTGGCCTTCCCTATGCGGCTACCAAAACGAAGGTGTGCGATAATCAACGGTCGCCCTTCAATCCCAAGAGCAAATCCTAGCCGTCCGAGGTTACCAAACGACCTTTGGCCCAAAGTCCTAGCTTGGTCACACAAAACCTTGGCCCCACATACCAAGCCAAACCTCACCTAGCCAAGCTAGCCACGCCATGCGCCCATGGAAAACCCTTGGCCCCACATACCAAGCCAAACCGCACCTGGCCAAGCTAGCCACGCCATGCACCCACGGAAAAACCTTGGCCCCACATGCCAAGCCAAACCGCACCTAGCCACGCCATGCGCCCATGGAAAACCCTTAGCCCCACATGCCAAGCCAAACCGCACCTTCCCAAGCTAGCCACGCCATACGCCCATGGCAAACCCTTGGCCCCACATGCCAAGCCAAACCGCACCTAGCCATTCTAGCCGCCCATGTGCCAACGGCTTACCAAACCCTTGGCTCCACATGCCAAACGCACCTAGCCGCTCCACCATGCCGGCCTTTCCTACACGACTACCAAAACGAAGGCGTGCGACAATCGACAGCCCCCTTCAATCCCGTGAGCAAATCCTAGCCATCCAGGTTACCAGACGACGCATGGTAACCATTGGCCCGGGAACCTAAGTTCGCCACGCCAAACCACGCCGTGCCAACGACATGCCAACTTAGCCGCGCCACCATGCTGGCCTTCCCTACGCGGCTACCAAAACGAAGGCGTGCGACAATCGACGATCCCCCTTTAATCCCAGGAGCAAATCCTATTCATCCAAGGTTACTAGGAGACGCATGGTAACCTTTGGCCCGAAAATCTAAGTTTGTCCACGACAAACCATGCCATGCTAACGACACGCCAACCTAGATGCTACACCATGCTTTCCTTCCTACGCGGCTACCAAAACGAAAGCGTGCAACAATCAACGGCTATCTTTCCTCTTGAGATGCAAAATCTCGGCCGTCGAAGGTCACCAAGCTAGCAAGTCTCCCAAGTACAACTTTCCGGTGCAAGAACAACATGCTACATGTTTTCCACAAAAACATTCGAGACATCAACACATATCACAAACTGGGGGATCCTCTTTCGGTATTGTTTTGGCGGTTTACAACGTGCGGCGTACACTACGCCCTTCATAAGGAAGTGTCATAAGGGTGAGGCGGTTGGTAAATACAGGGAGTTAATGGTGAAACTCTCTTGGGACATCAATTTCATATGTTAACGGTTTTATGGAACATCAATTCCATGCGTTAACGGTTACCACCTCCTCCCATTTACTTACCCATTATTCCATTCCTTATGAGACCGTGAGTACGTTTCACTTGACTTGTATAAATAGGTCTTACCTATTTCCACCCGACAACGAGTTCATTGGGAATATACAACACTCGAAAAATACTTGCTAGCTTACCATTTGTTAGCCTTCCCACTTTTCTCCGATACAAGTCGTAGTAACACAACTACTCTTCCAGAATCAACTATTCTGATCTCATCACTTTCCTTGCTTCCCTCCCCAAAACCAACCCATTCTCCTCCACTTTGTGACCGAAGAAAGTCTGAAATGGCCATTTCTTGTTTTAGGGTCAGGATTTGTGCAGATTGATCTCTCGAATCTAAAGTACTCCTTGCGGTATATTGTTTATGGTTTAAATTGTTTCTCACCCGTACACCCGAAATTACCGTAATCAGCAGAAATCATTTTCACTTACAAACAATTGGCGACCACGGTGGGAGGTTCGATATTTTGGTTATAATGTCAATTTTCGACCGTCGATCTTGTCCTTCGACCCAGACGTCAAGATGGTAGAGGAAGATGATCCACTCCGACTCGGTTACTCGACGACTCGATTATCAGTCATGACATGACAAGGGATGACTGGGGACTTCCCAGAGGATAGAAGCAGACGATCCGCCCAAGGATCAATGGCTCGGTTATCGACGGACTCGAACGACCGGGAATTTCCACGGCGGTGTTTCCCATAAAACTCGGTCTTACACCTAAGGTTCACTTTTCATCGGAGACCTAAAACCGAGTAAGTCTTACCTAGGAAAGATACATGGTTTACTATTTCAAGTTTTCACTGGGAATGATCAAATCGCTAGCCATGTTACGCTTTACCCCATGTCATCTACCAACACACGGTTCTAAGGTTTTCTGGAATGTTTGCATCACTTGCAATCATAATCAAAATAATCCATTCCTAAACATTTCTGTTCCAAAAAGAATAATCATCTACCCCATGGTCGATTTCGTATCTCGGGACCTCTCTGGTTGGTCCGAGACACAAGACACAACTGTCTCGCCGAGATAACTGGGAGGAATTCCGAAGCGAACATCTTACACCATTTTTATTACTTAATGAAATTTGTATAAAAGAGTATAGTCAGAGATGTGTCAAACTTATGTACTCAACTCTCATGTAGTCGCCGCACATGTATACTCTTTGGGAATATACTATTAGCTCCATCTCTTCTTTCACTAGGAAAACTTTAATTTAGATTTCACTCATACTCAAAACTCTCTTACAGAATTAGAATGTCTTTCTCGTAGTTTGTGGATGTGGGTATTTCAACAAGTCTCTGTTTAGTATATATACAACCTAGGGTTTATTTCAATCTCAGTTTCTTTTGAATCGCTAAATGATGTATTGTAAATCATAGAGTTTATACAAATTCAGGGTTTTGGTTTTTTATTATTGCATTGATCATGTTCTATAACTAAATTAATTTATCAATTGTTACTCTTTTGTGTCTTAATTTCTTAGAATCTTGATTCTGTTTACTAATTGATCATCCAACATATGAAAATTGAAGAGCTTCAATTGAATTAAAGAGAATCAGCTAAACCTAAAAAAAAAGATAGAGTTTTCGGTCGAAATTTTAGACGATATTGAACAATTCCGGCGAGTTTTCCAGTGGAAACTCGTCTCGGAGAGAATATTCATATCGTCTCCCCTATGACCGAAAACGTAAAAATCGCCGGGATATCGGCCTAAATCTATTACATTGGGTGGGATCAATGCGTAACCAATATAGCTACTCAATATCTAAGTGTTTCCGTTGGTGCATTGATAGTCGACAATGTTTAAACTAGTAGAATAATCTCTAATCATGTAATATGCATTGAATAAATCAAATTACAAAACTACTTTGATCAGAAGAACAATATCTTCCCACTTCTGTGAGTTGGTTCTCAACAACAGAGCTCTTTCAAGGGACGCAAGTCTTCGCACTGGAATACAATATAATATCACGAAAAAATGATTTTGTAATTTGTACCGAAGGAGATATCCGTATCAAAAATTTCCAATAATTCAACGATTTTCAGATTAATTAAATTATAAATAACATAACTAACTAAGACGTGAGTATTTGTGGTGGTATATAAAGGAACACCTTCAATTATTAAAAGGAAACATTAAAGATCACTGATTTCAAGGTGTAGGCAGAGGTTACATCCAACAGTTCTCAGAGAAATGATTCAACGATTTCAAGGTGTAGGCAGAGTATCATCTAGCATCACTGATTCATTTAAAGATCGCCTCAAATTAGATGTGAATTTTTTTCTTGTGGTTAAGTCCGGAAATAACTAATGACTAAGGAAATATCCAACGGAGCGAAAGTATCACTTTTCTTGAAAACAAATAAGCGTGAAAGTACCACTTTTCCTCGAAACGAATGTGAAAGGATCACTTTACCATAAACGGAAAATTGGTCAATCCATAAACCAAAATATGGTTGCATGATGTGTTATGCATCTTTTGTGGTGGTTTGCATAATGGTTATGCATTCAATTTTCGAGAATTGTGCCTAAAATAAAAGTATCACTTTTCTTAAAACGGAGGGAGTACATCGTTTTATTAGTTGCAACGAAAATTAGTTGATGCATAAAAAAAATATGGCTACATAAAATATTATGTATCCTTTGTGGTGGTTTGCATAATATATATATATATATATATATTAAATTTTCTAAACTTCTACCAAAAATGATAAATATCTCCAAATTTTTCGTAAAAACTCTAAATTTGATATTGTTGTTTGTACTCATTGCGTAATTTTTTTATAACCTTTCCAATGAGATAAAATTTGCAAAATTCCAATGCACGGATTTTTAGATATTTTATATTAAAGTTTGCTTTCCAATTATACCCCTAAAAATAGGATACATAACGAGTTATAGTAATTGGGCCGACCGACAGGAGGGGGCTCGAAAGTAGGGAGTCCCTTTTATGGCCACTTTTTTTTGTAAAATAAAACCTAACACAAATGTTCAATTTGAAGAAAAGATTGGAATTTGGTGTCCATGGTTAGTCTTTTTCACTTACACAATTGTCCCTCCCTTTTAATCAAATTACTATAACCCCTTATGTATCATATCTTTTTAGGGGTATAATTAGCAACCAAACTTTAATATAATATATCTAAAAATCCGTGCCTTGGAATTTTACAAATTTTATCTCGTTGGAAAGGTAATAAAAAAAGTTACGCATTGAGTACAAACAACAATATCAAATTTAGAGTTTTTACGAAAAAATCGAAAGTATTTATTAGGCACAATTTTAGAAAATTAAATGTATATCCATTATGCAAACCACCAAAAAGGATACATGATACTTTATGTAGCCATAGTTTGGTTTATGCATCAACTAATTTTTCATTGCAACTAATAAAACGATGTACTCCATTCGTTTCAAGAAAAAGTGATACTCTCACTTTATGCACAATTCTCGAAAATTGAATGCATAGCCATTATGCAAACCACCACAAAGGATCATATTTTGGTTTATGGATCTACTAATTTTCAATTTCAGGAAAAGTGATACTTTCACATTCCGTTTCAGGAAAAGTAATACTTTCACTTTTTCAATTTGGCCCATTTTGGGCAAAATAAAACTATAAAAGTATCTCTTTTTCTGAAACAGATATAGTATATGCTTAAAAATATCACTTCAAAAAAATAAAATAAAAATACATAACGAATTATGGAGCCACCACAAAAAATGCATAACAGTTTATAGTTATACAGTTGTATTTTGGTTCATGCATCCACTCATTTGGTTATGCAACCACTAAAACGATGTATATGCCTCAAAAATAATATTCCAAAATAAATAAATATATATAACGTGCTATGCAATCAAGGGAATTTCATTTTTCTTCGGCCGGTCCTCCTCATCTTGATAGCGGTGTGCTAGTTAGACTAAAAGGGATGAATAATTGTGTCAAGTGAAAAAGACTAACCATGGAAACCAAATCCAATCTTTTATGCTAATTGATCACTTAGATTTTACAAAAAAATGACCATATAAAGGTCCTCCCACGCTTCGCTCGGACGGCCCAATTATAGAAAAATTGGGTGCATGGCGTGTGGACTTACGGGTGAAAGACTCTAATACACCTCAAGAAAGAAATACTTGGCAAGGAATCCAGAAACAAAAAAACTATAGTGGAAGAAATAACTACACTAGAAGTGTCTAAAGGAAATGCAATAATATTTCTAGTAGGACAAATGAAGAAGAAATCAGACACTCAAACTCACATTTCCAAACATCTTCATGTTAGCTACACTGAAAAATGCTACAATAAAGGATTTGATAGAAAATGGTTCATGGAACTTAAGACTGGGAAGAAATTTGACTCCAACGGAAATCCCAGAAATGATTGAATTGTTTCGAGTCTTGGGAAACCCTTCAAATATGAATGATGAAATTGATGATGTTGTACATCGCATTAATGCTTCTGGTGTGCAAAAGCATGTTACGCATGGCTGGTGAGCGATTGCCTCTTTCTCTCAGGATGGTACCCTTCTCATGTATATGGATTCAACATGTCCCTCCAAAGTACAAGTTTTTATGTTGTCAGCCGCTCAAAATTCCATTCTAACTATAAATAACTTAAACATAAGAGGTTGTCCAATTCAAAATACTATGTTTGTTCTGTGCAATGACCATGAAAAATATGTAAATATTCTCCTTTTGGATTGTAAGTTTTCACACAAGGCCTAGTCCTATTTCATTGGAGGTTAGAGTATAAGATGGGCGAAGGGAAGCACTATCACAGGTCAACAATAGGCTTGGAAGTTCAGGAGAGGACGTAACATAAGAAGGAAGACATGACCACTGGTAATATTTAAAATTTGTTGGGCCATTATGAAATGAAAAAAACAAAAGAATGATGGCTTGGAAAAGCGCAAATCAGAAAAGGAAACAATGAAGTGAAACTTTTGATTTATACTTGGGGTGGGCAAGAAAGGTGGTTTAGTACAATCATTTTCCGAGAGCTAGTGACATATTGAAAACAGTCCTTCTCTATAGACCGAGAAACCCAAACCAGATAAAACCCGCCTCTCACAGATTTTTTTTTTTAATTGTGGGTCACAATAGACCCAGCCCCTCGGGAAACGTGCATGGGGTGGGTTTGTGTATAGCGGTTTTTACCTGGTTTTTTCAGCTCGGTCTGTAAAGTTTTTGATTGGAAAATAAACATAGCTACAAAGTAATATGTCAAATGGAGGGCATTTATCTTATTACTTTTCCTTTTTTACGTAAAATCAACCTCTATCCTGAAAAAAAATAAATAAAAAATAATTGGTTATGAGAGTTACATTACAGGGAAATACTCCTTCCGTTTCTGGAAAAGAGATACTTTCACTTTTTCAATTTAGCCTATTTTTAGGAGATCAACTGGTAATACAATTGTCTTGGACGTTGATGATGTCCGTAACCTTGTTTCCCGAAAGAACAACAAGAGCAACCTTACTTTTACGAGAAAAGAAGGATTTCTTTGGACACCAAAAAAACCACAAAATGATTTTGTATCCAAAATTCTCAATTAAACTAACCACAAGAGAACCCATGATCAACTTAATCGGAATGCACAACCAAAATAATCACAAACGAATCTATGATTAGTTTAGTTGGAAATACTCACACAAGAGTACTTATGGAGCCACACAATATATACATAAAATATGGATCAGGGAAGATCAATACTGCGGCATATACAAGGATTCATTCTATTTTCCATCACTATTTGCACAATGACATACAATAGACACAATTCTCGTAAGCAAAAGATTTTAACCTATCTTCCATCAATAAATGACATAATATGATTAACTTTTGTTTGTCAAAAGTTCATCGATCTTGTATCAATACATGCATATCGACATATAAACGAGATAACTTTTGACATCGCATGGGACAATAATAGTTCACGGATGCAAACACACATATCCCATAACATATTGCAATATATAAAACTATAAAGATCATCTTCCAAATCAACTTTATAATTTAAATAAATAAATCTAAAAACATTGCAAGATGAAAACGTTGGACATGGCTATGTGTACTCACAATATTGGCTATTCCAAACCCTAGTTATCCTTCTTAAACAAAAACAAAAAATTCTTTTAAGAAGTTTCCTAGACAAATAAAAGAAAATCAACAAGTCAAAATTGAATACGAGTTAATCATCAAACAGCTGATTCGGGATCCTTAAGAAACTTGAGATCTTTGAGCTTGTGATTGACAGCATCCTCTGCTTCTTTAGAGTGGATATCCTTGTTGAGAAGTTCCTTTACATGAGTGTTCATGAGAACAAGGTCAGAATTAACCTTTTTCAACTCAGTTCTTACCGATCAAGACACTTCATTGTATCAACAAGTTGTTGTTTTGCATCCTCAAAGTTCTTGAGAAAGTCAACAACCACTTCATCTGAAATCTCTTCAACGTCCTCAATATCTGAGTAGGAATCAGGAGATTGAAGAAAATACCTTTCAACTTCAACAAAGGTTCCCTTCTCTTTCGAAATACACCGCATTATCAACGAAGTCTTCAGGTAAATCCCAAGAGCAAGAAGAAGACGCCATTGATAATAAGAGTCCTAGAGTGAGATATCTCAACTCAATATGAAAGGTATATAAACGATTTCGAACAGACTTAGGGTTTACAACCACGGTTTGCGATAGAACATAGTGACCGTACGTATACCCATAGGAAGGAGGGTCCACAAAGACCTAACCAAAAAAGGCTATTTGTGAATATAGTTTGCACAGTACCCATGCATCTTAGCTCTAGGGTCCAAAGCAAGGATGAAGAAGAAAAAGGTAACAAAAGAACACGCATAAAATGAATACTCATGTAAAAGTGTTTGACTGACAATGCATCTAAGAACGATAAGAAAGCTATATAATGAGAGACACTTTGCCAAAAGTATACCTATTCAATTCTCATTCAACTAGGATTTTTGTAGGTGATATTTGAACCTTGTGATTAATTTACACAAGTATGAGCCTTCAGCTCATTAAATGAACATTGTGTTTTGTTATCTTCTAACTTAGAGACTTTTGAGGAACACCATTATGATGTGAACGGTTTTCATAAACATTACTGTTACCAAAATATGAATCATAGTATCGGTTCTGAGAGACGGTTGACAGCCTGCTGACGATTTCTTTATAACACTTAATTACCTCCTTTAGGTTATTTCTTATATCATCATCTTTGCTCTTATTCTTGATACTTTGTTCGCATCAACAAAACTATTATCTCCTCTGTAGCAAAAGAAGGATTTCTGATCTTTTCTTAGACGGTTTTTCAGACGTCTGTTATGCATCTTTGAGAGACCCATTGAACTGATTTTCCTGGTAGGATACACAGGATGAGTACTGAAACCATTTGGTTTACACATACAAATTTCAGTTACACCTTTGAGGATTAAGTCCAAGGTGTGTTGAAATCGAACAAGGTACTTGTTATTCAACATAGGGTTCCCTTTTGCACAACAGGCCCTTTTGAACCGCAAATTGGACATACTTTCGATCAATCGAGTGATTAGAAAGTTTCATCCTAACATCTTTGTCTGAAGATTTCCTCCTCCCATGTGATGGGCAATATCCTTGAACAATGAAGATTGCAGGCACATCCTTTTTAATTGGAAGAGATTCCGGTTTTACTTCGAACCCCGGCGCACTTTTGATTTTAAAAGAAGTAGATGGTATAAAGGATTTTTGAAGCATCCTTCAATTGAGAGTTTATTCAAATGATATTTAATTTCCAAAACATCCTTTTCAAGGAGAGTCTCAAGAAGGATTTGTGAAGACAGAGCTTCGGTGTCTTTGGAATTTCCGTCCCTTACTATACCAAGAAGAGCATTGACATGTTTTTTTTAACCGATTAAATTTATCAGCTTGGATTCTAACAATATTTAGGATCAGTTCACTCTCTTCAGCTGTTTCCCTTTCATTAATAGAGATAGACTCTTTGAAGGGTAATCGGAAGGACACATGTCAGTGTCTGTCTGTCTCGTCAGAACACAAGGTTCGTCTATATTTGAGATCGGAGAATCTTTCTCTTTAATAGATTTAGTCGAGACAGAACTTTTGTTTCTGATGATGCGTTTATCAGGACGAACGAGCATTCCAAAATACGAAGAAACGATGAACCTATGCAAAATAGGAAGAAAATTAATAATAATAAAATATTAGCTAAGGCGCTACGGGACTGGGCCCACCGGTCGACCGGTCGTGCCGTGGCCAGTCCCACACCCAATTCTACATTTTATCATATTTTACTATTTTTCCTTGATCTCATGAAAATTCCTTCATTTGAACAAAATCCCTTCGTTTCAAGTGATAAACACATTTTTGTGTCTAATTTGATCTCAATACTATATATTGTTGGCACTCGATTTTGTACTTATTATGGTGTTTTATGTGTGTGTAGGTATTTTTGGGGAATAAACATTTTCGGAAAATTTGGCTCGAAAAAGTGTTAAAAGGTACCCTGGAGGACACGTGTTATTCGGACTCTCACTGTTGGATAAGGGGTAACCTAATCGCTAAGGGGTACCCACTTGCTATTCGCGCCCAAGATCTAGGATAGGGGGCAACCATCTTCTCCCACGTTCAAATTATTTTTGGCCGAAAAACGAGAAGTTGAACTGTGCGACTTTTGGGTTGATATTTTCAGAGATTTTCAAGGGATTTGAGGCGTCAGTTATGTTAGTACCTAATTAGAGAGATGAATGAAGCACTTTGGAAAGAAAATAAGGAAGAAAATCCCATTATTTTCGGCAGTTGCAGTAAAACAGGGCGGAAAGATTTTTTTTCACAGGATTTCATGTGTGATCATACGATTGGTGTGTGTCTGCGTGAGTTTAACATCAACCGAGATAAGGAAGAAATGTGTTTGGAGTGTGCAGGCTTCATTTGGCGCGTGAAACGGAAGAGAATGAGGAATTATTTCCTGAAAATGGCAGCCGAGAATATTATTGATCAATGGAGGATTATATGCATTAACGTAGTGTTATTATTGGTCTGGTGGGTATAAATAAGCTTCTGGAGAGTCATAGCACGACACAGAGAGATTAGGGAGAATTTAGAGCATCACAGAGTCGAAAAAATCAAGTTGCAGGATACACCATTTTCTGCTGCTGCTGAAGAACACGAAGAACATAAGACGCACAAGAGACAGTCGTTTTCCTACAGTGATAACGACTCACAGGAGAGGGTCGTAATTCAAAAGACAGTCTTAAACCAACAGTAACAACGACAGTTCATTCATATCGTACTCTATAACAGTGTTTTGCAACAATTATAAGCGTTGCAAACACGGTTTTTATTGTTTTTCTCCCATTTCATCATTTGTGAACCATTTTTGAGCAATGAAAATTTATTCTGAGTGTGTTTCCAACATGATGAGCTAAACCCATCCTTTGGGGCGACGGAGGAAGCCATTCTTTCAAGAATTATGTGGTAATATTTACTTTATTAATTGATGCAATATTTTTATATGATTAATTGCATTGATAAAAAAATGAATTAAATGATTTTTATTAATCAAATGTGTTTTCTCTTGATGATGCATGCTTAGTTTTAGACTCTTGATGCGTTATGCTTGCGACTAACATTTGATATTTTGGAAATCTGATTTTGGCAATACTTTAGAATCAAATCTATTGTTTAAATTGCATCATATAAATTAATTTATAACCACTTAAGTATTGACGAATGGTGAAATCCTAGCTCCAGCCTCTCCATAATTTTCACAACATTTTGTATTTTGAGTTTGTTATAATTTTGCTTTAAAATTAAGTCTAAAAATCTGCTTTCACAAGTCTTGAACGAACCTATTACTACAAAACAAATTAAAAAGCCTAATAAATTTTTGGCGCCGCCGACGCAGACTTGTGTATAGATTTGTTTTTTAGGTTTTATTATTAATTTTTTTTATAATTTTTTTTGTTCTTTTTTACGCGTTTTGGTATTTCTGTTTGCTTTCAGATTTGGAGTGGAGCGGAAAAAAAAAAGAGAAAGTGCTGAAAAGAAAAGCAAAGCCAAAATAGGAAAGAAAAGAGAGATCCGAACGGAGTGAAGAAGAAAATTTTGTATATAGTGTTATTATTATTTTATTTTATTTTTGAAACTGTAATTAGGTAATTATTTTTGTAATCTTTTATTTTTGGACATTTTTATTTTTTATTTTTGGACATTGAACATTGGACATTATTAATTTTAAACCCTAAGAAAGGGTTAATTTAAATATAAACTGCACAGGGAAGGACAACAGTTACGATACTGTCTCGGCCCCTCGGGTTCGTACACGACATTGGAGTCATGGCCCGAGTCGACTACAACGGTTCATCCACCGTCTGGTACGGGAGGTAAGTTTGTCGAAACACTCGTGAATCCCATGTTAGCGAGTTACTGTATTCTTTCGTTTGCATATATGCTGAGGACTTGAAAACGGCTGTTTTAATTTCCTATTAAAGGTCAAGGACTGGCCATACTTAAAGCGAACCTAAGCTTTAAAATTTGGAATAACGAGACCGATAGGGTAACGAGCTTAGTAGGAAAGTCGTTCGAAAAATATTGGTTATTCTTTTAAGCATACTTGAAGTTCATGATGGTTTATGTGAGTTGAATGCGTGACTGCACCGCCTTGTAATGCGGTGAGGCCTTGGATATCAAAGCTCCACGTAGCTTCCCTCTCCTCTATTCAACTTACTTAAACTCGGATTGATTCCAGAGGGGTTTGCTCAGTTATAAATCTAATTCCCTTTCAAGGATTAGAAGCTAGTCTAGAAAACAATCTAAGTGGAGCCATCATGCTTTTTGTTTGCTAGAAATCAGTAGGTTTGTTGTGGTCGAGTCATCCTTGTTCGTGTTTGTGTAGAATTCCCTTGCAGTAAGGATGTCAAACTGGTATTATAACATCCAATACAATAATTATCCAACTGAATAATATGGACATTACTCTTTTTATGACCATAGTGTGAATAGTAGCTGGGAACGCCAATCTTTTGAAGGTTATGGGTCATACCACGGTGAGACCAATTACTATCCACACGAGCATCGGTCATTCGATCAAGAAGATTATAGTACTAGTTCTTTGTCTCTAGAGGATACAATCAAATTATTGAAAAGTAGTCCTTTTTATGATCCCTCTGTCCTATTCCTCCTTTAGAAGAGTCCCTCAGGAAGTTAGCTGAGTCAATACGTAAGTTAATGAGATGAATGGTATAGTTATGGACGAAAGAACTACAATAATGAGTGAACCTTCTTTAGAAGATACCCTCAAGCGGATAGATGAGACGAACGAAAGAATTGCTCGAAATAACTTGAATTTCCAATATAGTGTATCCAATAATACCTTTGAGAATGAAGATAGTTATTCACATAATCAAGATGATGAGGTTAGAATTGGTAACACTACTTGTTTAAATGAGGTTCAACCATTTTCATGTTATTATAATAATGATTATGATGAGGATAGTGTTGATGAAGAATTTGAAATAAATAGGCATAGTGATCAGGAATTTGATATTCCAACTGAGCTTTATAATAATAAGGTTATTTCTGGGTCAGATCCAAATAAATCTTAACAATTATTTATCTATTCTAAAGGACGAGGATTTGACTAGAGATACTGTTTTAGACGATGTAGAATATCCTTTTTACTGAAGCCGATGATGGTTTAGAGGAACGAGTTTATTCTCGAGAATCTTTGTTTTAGAGTCTAGCGATTTAGAAACAATAGTCTTAGACAAAGAATATAATCTCGTTGAGATAAGTGAGGATGATGATTGTAACTTAGAAGAATCAATTGACCATTTTCAGGATTCTGATGACCTAGAAATTAGGGAAATTGTAGCTGGTCTATCAAGAGACACCCAAAACTCTAAGTTTAGGGGTGATTATCATTCTCCTTGTGCCTTACCTTTAACTCTTACAGAGATCCCTCACTTGGGACATGACATATGTGCCTCAACCATTTTACAAGATTATCTTCATACATGTTTTCCCACTGACCTAATGATGTCCAGAAAGAAGTTCGGTTTATAGAAACCCATCCTCTGGTTGATGTGGTTAACCCAAAGCTACGATACCACCATTGAATTTGTTTTCCCACCAAAAACCTTCCTTCCAATTGTGGGAACTTATGAAATTCAAATGTGTCAAATATTAAGTTTTAAGACTAAACCTAATTACTTTAGGAGATTAGGGTCGACACATTTGTTTAAGGAAGACCACCACTCTCTTTGTGGTCAGCTGTGTAAGTCAAAACTGATTGACTTAGAGGATCCTCAATTATTCAGGTTGTTATTATGTGCTTCTAAGTTTTTATTTGAGTTTCTCCGACTACTGAACCTGAACATTCGGATCTAACTCATGAGGAAACGCAACCCATGAAAATATGTTATCTAGACCCTTTTATAAAGCCTGAACCCGAACCACAACTAGATGTAGTTGTCTTAAAAATAGATAAGGGTGTGTTGGATATCTTCCTGGTTTGTTGCAGTCTCCTCTTATTGTGGTTAGCACTTTTTGATCCAGGATGACCCATGATTATTCCTACTTTGCTTTATGATTCTTAGTGACTAATCTCTTCCAATGTCTGGCTGAAGACTTTAAACTTAACACTTCTCGGGAGGTAACCCATGCTCTTTCAACACGGTAATATCTTTCCTTAACTCTTTTCTTCAAGTGGTAACAGTTTCTCATTGTTCATGCTTTTAATTTCATCTTTAGAACATTGAGGACAATGTTAGATTTAAGTTTGGGGGTATGGGAGAAACTTTTTAGTTGTAATAAATAAACTCCAGAGACTAGAAATTTATGCTTATTAAGGTTGGCACTAACTAATCTAAGTGGATGGGAACATCTTGGTTGTAGGAGTTGAGGAACCAATGCAAGTTAGATGGAAACATCTAGAAGAGTCTATTCATAAAAGCACGAGCTCGAGGTGTTAGAAAAGAAAACATGGTAGTTTCGCCATATCCTCGTGATGGAAACATCGAAAGAATCCTGATCACTTCTTCTTTTTTTTTTTACTTCTTTTTACCATTGCTAGGGTGAAATAGAGTGACTGAGATCAAAAAAAAAAAAAAAAAAAAAAAAAAAAAAAAAAAAACAGACCACTAGACCAACCGGAATAAATATAATAAAGTCGACCACTGGTACCCTTGTATATGCCAGCTGAGTTGACCTAGAGTTAGGATTATCGACCACCGGTTCCCTTGTATATGCCAGTGTGTTGATATTAGTCCAGACCAATATCTCAGTCCATTAGGATAGGTTCACCTTAGTCAACATCATCCACGTTTTTCTCTATATCCATCTTCTTAATCTATCCATGTGATTGGTTGACTCCGGTTTATGATGTCCAGAAACTATATGAGTAGAGCTTTGTCACTTTATATGAATTTTAGTATGCTTGAGTGCAAACTCGTGTACATCAATTGGAATTTCGCATCAGGGTTCTTCCTCCTGTAGTCAATGAGAGTATGCCAACCAAGGAGATTCTTTAGTGCCGTCAAGGTTATGCGTAGATAGCTAGGGTCTGGAGTAAAGGTTTTATGGGTACACCTCTGTTAAACCCTCCGGAGACATCACTCAGCCGCCAGGGCCACCTAGCGGTTTAACGGATTGCTGCACGTGCTAAGTGTAGTCATTTTATTTTCTAGAATATATTTGCTCGAGGACTAGCAAATAATAAGTTTGGGGGTATTTAATAAACACATTTTGTGTCTAATTTGATCTCAATACTATATATTATTGGCACTCGATTTTGTACTTATTATGGTGTTTTATGTGTGTGTAGGTATTTTTGGGGAATAAACATTTTTGGAAAATTTGGCTCGAAAAAGTGTTAAAAGGCACCCCGGAGGACACGTGTTATTCGGACTCTCACTGTTGGATAAGGGGTAACCTAATCGCTAAGGGGTACCCACCTAATATTCGCGCCCTAATACCGGATAGGGGCAACCATATTCTCCCACGTTCAAATTATTTTTGGCGGAAAAACGAGAAGCTGAACTGTGCGACTTTTGGGTTGATATTTTCAGAGATTTTCAAGGGACTTGAGGCGTCAGTTATGTTACTACCTAATTAGTGAGATGAATGAAGCACTTTGGAAAGAAAATAAGGAAGCAAATCCCCTTATTTTCGGCAGTTGTAGTAAAACAAGGCGAAAAGATTTTTTTTTCACGTGATTTCATGTGTGATCGGACGATTGGTGTGTGTCTGCGTGAGTTTAACATCAACTGAGATAAGGAAGAAACGTGTTTGGAGTGTGCAGGCTTCATTTGGCGCATTAAACTAAGAGAATGAGGAATTATTTCCTGAAAATGGCAGCCGAGAATATTATTGATCAATGGAGGATTATATGCATTAACGCAGTGTAGGATCAGAATATCGCGACATCAATACTTCGCGAGATTAATAAACGGCTACATTGCGAAGGCGTCGCAGGGAAATAATTTAAATGACGCATCAGATGACGACAGCCAGGACATGAGAAAAGTGTGAAGACTTGGCGAGATTTAGGAGTGTCGCGAAGACAAACACTTATACACTTGCGATACTTCGCGAAGGATTCCCGAAAATAAAGGACAACTTAGCTGTCATCCACTATGTAATACCCTATATAAAGAGTCGAGTAAGTATGTTGTGGGGAGAGTTCTTTTTGAATTGTTAAGCAAGTCATTAGGAGAGAGAAAATTTAGAGTGATTGTAATTTCTTTAACTATGTTCTATCTTACTTTGTAGACATTTCAAAAAAATAATCAATAAAATCTATAGTAATTCATATCCAAAATGGATTAGTTGAGTAAAATCTAGTAAGGGGTGTAGTGTGGGATTTCCTGCAACTACATATGCGCTAGAAACAGGGACTGAGGAAGATTGAAGATAGATGATTGCAGTTAAAATCATTTGAGTCAAGAAAATGAGAAATGGAAATGTTAAATCGAGATGAGGTAGAAGAGTTAAGAAACAAGGAATATAATGAAGATATGGATTACAATTCAATTACAAAAGCAATGATTAATGAATTTCACGAAAATATCAGAGGAAGGATACATAAACGAGATCTTGAAGGAAAGAAGATTATAGATGAGGAGAAGACATCGTCTTTGAAAGAGTGGGAAAAGCAGAAAATAACATTCACAGCAGCATTATTACCTAAAGAAGGATTGAATCATACATCTCCACTAGTGATCACAATAAATGTATGCAAAAATGGAGAAGAACCGGCAAAAGCAGCGGAAGAATGGGCAATAAATAGGACTTTGGTGGATACGGGAGTTTGGTGAGCATCATGTTTTACCATACTTACAAAAAAATTAGGATATAAAGATGAAGAAATGATTTCCCCAGCGTATTATATCCATGGTTTTGGTAAATCTATAACAAGACCTAAAGGAGAAGTAAAATTACGAATTTTGCTTGGAGAAATTGAAACGCAAGTGACAATGAGTGTAGTGGATATGGAATCGCCATACAACGTGTTATTAGGGAGGCCATGGGTACATGCAATTAAGGTTGTAGCGTCAACATTTCATCGGTGTATTAAATTTCCTATGCCAACGGGGAATTGGTGAAATTAGAGGAGATATTGATAAAGGAAGAATATATCATCAAGACGAAGTAAAGCATTGCGAAGAACGAGTGAAGAAGCGAAAAGATCGCAAGAAGATGATAAAAGCAGCTAAAAGAAGAAGAACTTAGAATTTACATGATAAAAGCAAAGGAAGGAAAAGGAATACCTAGCGAAATCTCGGGAGAAGAGAATGAGCTTGCGAAGGAGATGAAAGGACCAACCCCCATGGGAGAATCAAGAGAAAGCTATGTCGCAACAGAACAAACAAAAGAAGTGAATGTTGGAACTGAAAAAGAACCCAAGATGCTAAAAATTGGGACTAAAATGGAGGCAGATGAAGAAAGAAGGACTATTGATTTGCTGTGAGATTACAAAGATATCTTCGCATGGGATATGGATGAAATGCCTGGAATAGATCCATCTGTGGCTTGCCATAAATTGGAAATTGACAGAAATATAAGACCATTCAAGCAAAGGATTAGAAAGATCGCAACAACATATCATCCCCAAATAGAAGAAGAATTGCAGAAGATGCTAGATGCAGGAATTATTAGACAAGCAAAATATCTCGAATGGATAACAAATATGGTTATAGTTCCAAAGAAGAAAAAAGGGATAAGAATTTGCATAGACTTTACTGATCTAAACAAAGCATGTCCTAAAGATAGCTTTCCGTTACCAGATATTCCACAATTGGTTGAATCGGCGGCAGGAAATGAAAGGATATCATCTCTGGATGGATACAAAGGCTACAATCAGATTCCTCTCGCTGAAGAAGATCAAGAACATACTGCTTTTTTCGCCCCAAGAGGATTATACTATTACACAAAAATGCCATTTGGCTTGCGAAATGCCGGAGCAATGTATCAAAGAATGGTAGAAAAGGTGTTCGCGAGATGGATACACAAAACATTAGAGGTATATGTAGATGATATGCTAATAAAAAGCAAGAAGGCAGAAGATCACGTGCAAGATCTGAAAGAAATTTTTGAACAAATGAGACATTTCAATATTAAAGTAAATCCAAAAAAATGCACCTTTGGTGTTGCGTCTGGAAAATTTTTAGGTTACATCGTATCAAAAGAAGGAATACAGGTTAACCCAGAGAAAGTACAAGCAATTCGCGATATGCAAACACCAGCCACAGTAAAAGATGTGCAGAAGCTAAATGGATTATTAGCTTCGCTAGGAAGGTTCATTTCGCGATCGTCTGATAAATGCAAGCATTTTTTCAACATACTCAAAAAGGGATCGAAATTTAAATGGACATATGAATGTGAGAAGGCTTTACAAGGGATAAAGGAACACCTAATGGATATATCAATTATGCAAAAAGCAGAACCAGGAGAAGAATTATTAATTTATCTTGCGACAACCTCGCATGCATTAAGTGCAGTATTACTGCGAATGGACGCCGGGGTAGAGAAACCAATCTATTACATCAGCAAAACCTTCAATGCTGCAGAAAGGAATTACTCAAAAATTGAAAAAATGATCTTGGCATTAGTTTACGCAACATTCAAACTTCGCATATATTTTGAGGCACATATAATTAAAGTAGTGACAAAAATACCAATTGAATCGGTAATGAAAAACTCGAAAAGATCGGGAAGAGTGGAGAGATGGAATGCTCAAATAAGCCATTGCAAACTCAAATATGAAATATTGTCTTCGACAAAATCACAAGTTGTCGCGGATTTTTTAGCAGAATTTCCTTTGGAAGAGGACGAAGCAGTGGAAGAAATGATGGATGTAGAAGAAGAACACGGAGATCCAAAAGACTTGTTAACTCAGCCAAATAGATGGGAAATATTAGTGGATGGATCATCAAACGGAGAAGGTAATGGAGTGGGAATTGTTATGATTTCGCCAGAAGGCAATAAGATAGCTTTTTCTTTCAGATTGGAGTTTGCATCAACCA
Organism: Papaver armeniacum; assembly: GCA_023531295.1. Lineage (NCBI taxonomy): Eukaryota > Viridiplantae > Streptophyta > Magnoliopsida > Ranunculales > Papaveraceae > Papaver > Papaver armeniacum. The sequence goes on along the minus strand of JAJJWW010001956.1, from coordinate 220,923 downwards.
ATAATGAAACAGAATATGAAGCTATAATTCATGCATTGCGGTTTGCGATAGAAATGAAGTTGGAAAATGTGAGAATTACTAGCGATTCGCAGTTAGCTATTCGCCAAATAAAAGAGGAATATACTACAAATGAATCATCTTTGCAAAAGTACAAAAAACTTGTTGACGAGCTGTCATTGCGAGATCCGAGAATAAAATGGAGGCATATATCAAGGAGAAATAATAGACTCGCAGATGCTTTTGCCTTTATATCAAGTATGATGACAGATCTGACTGCGAGAAATATAAAAATACAAACACTTCTAACACCGTCAATTGATAAAGAGGGAGAACAAGAAGCCGATGTAATGATAATAGAAGATGGAGCACAAACACTTTGCGAAGAAGATTGGAGAGTAGAGCTTCATGCATATCTGATGAAAGGGGAAACACCAAGAAATAGATTAGAGGCACACAAATTAAAAAGACGTGCAACAAATTATGAATTAAGAGATGGAGTACTATACCGGCGATCTTTCAACGGACCTTCATTCAGATGCTTAACAAGCAAGGAAGGGGAAATCATATTGAAAATGTTGCATAGTGGGGATGCTGGTAATCATAGTGGCGGAAGATCTTTAGCACATAAAGCAAAAATACAGGGTTATTACTGGCCGTATATGCATGAGGACATGAAACAAATATCAAGGCGTTGCGAGGATTGCCAAAGGCATGGGAAGAGAATACATGCACCAGGAGCTCCGTTAAGTTCTTCAACAAGTGTTTGGCCATTTGGAAAGTGGGGTTTAGACATTGTGGGGCCATTTTTACCAGGAACGGGACAAAGAAGATATTTAATTGTCGCTACAGATTACTTCACAAAATGGGCAGAAGTGAAAGCGGTACAACACATTCGCGATAAAGATGTCTTTACTTTCATATTCGAGAATATTATATGCGATTTGGGATTCACTTACAGTTGGTATCCGACAATGGGAAACAATTTGAAGGACAAAATATAGAATTGTCAGCTAATGCATTTAAGATACGATGTGGAAAATCAACTCCTCTATACCCGCAGGCCAATGGCTAGGCAGAAGCAACAAATAAAACAATTGCAGACATACTGAAGAAGAAACTAGAGGGATACAATAAAGGATGGTGCGAACAAGTGCATAATACAGTGTGGGCTTATAATACAACAAGGAGAGAAGCCACAGGGATGTCACCTTTTTGTTTAACATATGGGGTTGATGATGTACTTCCAACAGAAGTTATGATTCCAACAACAAAAAAAGAAGCTTGGGAGAAAAATCTTAGTGCGGGTAATATTCTAATTAAGTTAGATGAATCAGAAGAAAAGAGAGAGACAACATTACAACATATGGAGAATTACCAACGAAGATTAGCCAGAGAGTATAATAAACGTGTCAAGACACGTGAATTTCAACCAGGTGATTTGGTGCCTTGAGAAACACCTATATATCAGCGAAAAATGGTGGCAAGTTGGCAAGAAAATGGGATGGACCTTATATCATTAAGGAGATAGTTGGCACGAGGGCATATAGATTGATGGATTCTGAAGGCAAAGATGTAGGACAAAAATTGAATAGACCATGGAATACGTTATATCTCAAGAGGTATTACCCGTAAAAGATGGAGGAAATGAAATGAACTTTGATGTAATGTTTTTGCGACAGAATGATTGCGAGGTTGAATAAAATAAAGAAAGATTGTGCGAATATCTCGCAAACAATACATAAAGAAAAATGAATGATTGAACGAATTGAAAAATGAATGAGTGAGTGAATGGGACGAACCTTTATGGCATACAACCTAGTTCGCGAATGATATTTCGCAAGAGGAAAATGTAAGACCTAAAGTACGTCATATAAGGGGGTATCTCTTGACATGGCTCAGGGGGAAGGTTACACCGCTCCTGAAGCCTGGGTCATGGAAATTTGGGGCTCATGAAAGCCTATCCGGGAGAGATACCTTGGATTTCCAAATATATATATAAGGTTATACCCTGGTTGGACGCCCGAGGGTCTCTTCCAAGGAGTCGAGTGTATGCTCAAGGCGCCGAGGTACACGGTTGAGCTAAGAGTGCCTCGGGCATTTGAAGTGTCTCGCCATTCTTGGCAAGTCTTGGTATATCCGCACTCGGCCCGAAGAAAACTCCACTTAGGTGCGGTCTCGTAACCATAAACCATATAGGTATAAGGGATAAGAGGATGCGAAAACAATCGGTTGTTGTTAAGACCGGATGGGAGGAGCTAGTCTTGTATGGCCGATGTAATCCTCCTTGAAGGGGCAACCAGGGAGAAGATAAGGGCGGCACCCTCCATTAGGGAGCTGATAAGTGTCAAAAGACGCAAATGTCACGAGGCTTTGTTTTTACAAGAAAATTTAGGCTTGTCATATTTGTGCGATGATCTGAAGAGGCAATAATACTAATGCAAGGATAAGGCGAGATCAATGGGTTTTTACATGAAAATGTAAAGACGTCCCGCGATCTCGTCGCAAAGACGACAATATCATGGGGTTTTATATTCGCAAAAATATTTAAACCTGTCATATTGTCGCGAATAAAATATCCCGCAGAGGCAAAAATACTTAAGAAATGATAAGACAAGGTCAATGGGTCATTACACGAAAATGTAAACACGTCCTGCGATCTTGTCGCAATGAGGGGTGGCGAAATAAGACCTTTAACTAGGAAGGCAAAATAAGACCATACAATCAATGATAAGACAAGATCACTAGATTTCTTCATTTATGAAGAAGTCCTGCGATCTTGTCGCAATGATACATTTCAACATAACTAAAGGTAAGTGAACATGCTTGCGAGATTAGAATTGCAAGATAAGATAGAAAGAGAAAATAATGGAATTATTCATCAAGGGGTTTTGTCTTTCCAATCAAAGGGAATACTTCAACAAAAATTAAAAAGCATCCTATGCAAAAAGTCATCCAGATAAAGAAGCTGAAAAATGAAAAATTACAGAAATAATTCAAATCTCTACATCATCATTTTTCTCAACAACAGGAGATGATAAACGTTCCTCAACAATCTTATCAACTCCACCCTCGCCAGTTGGAGGATTCTCATTAGAAATTTCTTCATTCGGATTCTTATGGAAAATTTCATCATTAGCGACTTCCTCGCAGCTTTCATAATCGTAATCACTATCAGGTGAATTAGGAACTTCATCATCACTTACTTCCAGAGGTGCGACAGATACAGGATCAAGAGATTTAGATAGTAAAACGTCATTCACAAGAACTTCAGCTTTAATATGAAGTTGACGAAGGAGCGCTTTCTGCTGATTTTTACTCTCTATATCTTTGTAATCGCACATATAATTGAATCTTCTTTCTGCTCTGTCGCGAGAATGCATAAGGGAAGTAACAAGCATTTTATTCTCCTTGCGAATTTTTGAGTGGTCGGATTTCAAAGCCGTAAGGGAGGAGTGAAGATTTTTCTCAGACTCTGCGAAACAAAGAATAAAAACAAAAAAGAAATATATTAACAAACAAAAACTATGAAGCCCCAATAAAAGAAGAATAGATGAGGCAGTCAACTTTTATGACTACCTTCCTTTTGCGAGATAAGATGATGGGTTAAAGCCGAACAACTATTCTCCAGTTGATCCATGGCGATGTCAAAATTATCTCCAACTAATCCTTTCAGACGAGCTCGCAAATTTTTTTCGTTAGAAATAAGTATGGCATTTTCTTTTGCAAGGGAAGAATTGGATTTTTCCAATTGGGAACATTGATCCTTGAGTTGGTTTGCTTTTACACTTAAGGTTATTCTACCCTTGAATGAGTTTATCATTCTCGTGAAGAACTTCTTCAAGATTATTCCTCAGCGAGCGAAGAGATTGTTCTTGCTCTTTACATAATTTTTGACAAATATCATATTGCTGCGAGTAACCTGCCACCTTGTTTAATAGAGTTCGCTTCTCTTGAGAAAGAGTTCCATTCTCATCTGATAAAGTTTCCAACTTTAGATTAGCTTTAGTCAAAGAGTACGAGAGGCGAGATAAGTCATTACTTAACAAGTCGTGTTTCTGAGCTAAATCAACGTTTTCTTTAGAAAGATTATCTATTTGGTCAACAACATATGTATGAAGATTATCTAATTGGTTATATTGCTCCATCCATGCATCTTTATCAACTCGAACTTCTTCAACAGTGGATTCTAACTGATATATCTCCATTTTTCGTTTCTGGTTTAAAGCTTGAAGGGTGAACAAGGACTTGAGTCTTCAAAAAAAAAAAAAAAAAAGAGGCAAAAATGTACCTTTTAAGTCTTTATTCTTCTTGCGAAGATTATCGCGATCCAAAATGTAGTGTTGAGAAGGTTATTCTTTAATATCTTAACTTCTTGTTCCAAAGATGTTCGCGACACTGTGTCAGAGCCAAAATATTTATTCAAGGATTCAAAAACGCTGGACTTGATAGGATCAGTGGAGGTTTTCTTGACATCATTCATGATGTCTGATAAAACTTTGAAAGCTACATATATCCCTTCTAAGTTTTCTTTGGTAAGAGGGATAGACTCATAGGAGGAGGAGGGAAGAGTTGAATCATTCTTGGTCATAAGAATGCCAGTTGAAGAAACCTAATTGACAGGGGGAGGCGAGACAAAAGTATTAAGAGTAAAAGTTGAGAGGGGTACATTTTGAAGAATTTCATTGACAGAAAACTCAGGAATTGATTTGTCCTGCGAGGATATCGCAAGAGAAGGTGGATTATCTTGAGGAGAAGGAAGTGGTTTATCTTGCGAAGCAATCGCTAGAAGAGATGAATTGCTTTGCGAAGGCACAACAGGAGAAGTAATGATTTTGAATCCAGGAAAGGAAACAGGAGGTGCGACAGGCTTAGAATGGCGATGCCTCTTGGGAGATCTATCACCATCTTTGTCATCCTGCGAACCACAAGCTAAATAAGAAACAAAGGCAACAATATTGTTATTAAAAGAGTAAATGTTTCTTAAGTACCTTGTTACTGCAGGGTTGTCTTTTAGAAAGCGGTGGATTTCGATTTGGTTGCGAACCTAAAGAAATATTAGGGTTTGCAATGGTAAATTGGTGTTGGACTTGTTCTTGCTGAGGCAAAAATAGCAGGAGAGACATTAAAAGAAAAGCAGTATCAGAATAAAACAACTTTAATAAAAGAAATTAATCACAAAATGATCAAATTCAGCAAAATTAACGAACCTTGATGCCATGGAAACAGTAGCAGAGAAATAATAACAGGAGAATGATGAAGAAGATGGTGAAGAAAAGCAGCAGAGAATAGTTGCAGACGGTGAAGAAGATGAAGTAAAAAGAAAAGAAGTACTCTCACAAGGAAATCTCCTTTAAATAGACAAGAAAATAGTGACCGGGTAGCATTAAATATACCGGTAAAAGGGGAAATTTAGATACGTGTAAACAAATCATCCCTAGATTCACGGAATTGGCCGTGGAAGATTGATAGAAAAAGGGTCAAACATTTCAAAACGTTAATTCTCATGATATTCTCTACTTTGCAGAAGACATGAGAAGAGGCAAGATGTAGGATCAAAATATCGCGACATCAATACTTCGCGAGATTAATAAACGACTACATTGCGAAGGCGTCGCAGGGAAATAATTTAAATGACGCATCAGATGACGACAGCCAGGACATGAGAAAAGTGTGAAGACTTGGCGAGATTTAGGAGTGTCGCGAAGACAAACACTTATACACTTGCGATACTTCGCGAAGGATTCCCGAAAATAAAGGGACAACTTAGCTACAATCATCCACTATGTAATACCCTATATAAAGAGTCGAGTAAGTCTTTGTGGGGAGAGTTCTTTTTGAATTGTTAAGCAAGTCATTAGGAGAGAGAAAATTTAGAGTGATTGTAATTTCTTTAACTCTGTTCTATCTTACTTTGTAGACATTTAAAGAAAATAATCAATAAAATCTATAGTAATTCATATCCAAAATGGATTAGTTGAGTAAAATCTAGTAAGGGGTGTAGTGTGGGATTTCCTGCAACTACACGCAGTGTTAATATTGGTCTGATGGGTATAAATAAGCTTCTGGAGAGTCATAGCGCGGCACGGAGAGATTAGGGAGAATTTAAAGCATCACAGAGTCGAGAAAATCAAGTTGCAGGATACACCATTTTCTGCTGCTGCTGAAGAACACGAAGAACATAAGACGCACAAGAGATAGTCGTTTTGCTACAGTGATAACGACTCACAGGAGAGGGTCGTAATTCAAAAGACAGTCTTAAACCAACAGTTACAACGACAGTTCATTCATATCGTACTCTGTAACAGTGTTTTGCAACAATTATAAGCGTTGCAAACACGGTTTTTATTGTTTTTCTCCCATTTCATCATTTGTGAACCATTTTTGAGCAATGAAAATTTATTCTGAGTGTGTTTCCAACATGATGAGCTAAACCCATCCTCTGGGGCGACGGAGGAAGCCATTCTTTCAAGAATTATGTGTTAATATTTACTAAATTAATTTATGCAATATTTTTATATGATTAATTGCATTGATAAAAAAAAATGAATTAAATGATTTTTATTAATCAAATGTGTTTTCTCCAGATGATGCATGCTTAGTTTTAGACTCTTGATGCGTTATGCTTGCGACTAACATTTGATATTTTGGAAATCTGATTTTGGCAATACTTTAGAATCAAATCAATTGTTTAAATTGCATCATATAAATTAATTTATAGCCACTTAAGTATTGACGAATGGTGAAATCCTAGCTCCAGCCTCTCCATAATTTTCACAACATTTTGTATTTTGAGTTTGTTATAATTTTGCTTTAAAAATTAAGTCTAAAAATCTGCTTTCACAAGTCTTGAACGAACCTATTACTACAACATCATTGAAAATAATCATCATCAAGGAAACTCCTCAGTTTCATGGTGTTTCCTTCACATCAAGGAAATAATAAAAAATTTGGAAAGGTGTCGCGGGACCGAGCTCACTAGCCGGCCTGTCATTCCGTAGTTGTGGCCAGTCCCACACCTTGCATTCCATATTATTTTATTATTATTATTTCCTTGATCCCATGAAATTCCTTGATTTCATGATATTTCCTTCACATTAGAAAAAGAGATAAAAATAGGGAAGACTCACGGGACCGGCCCCTAGCCGGACGAAAATGCCCAATCCGGTCCCACACGCCCTTATTATTATTATTATTATTATTATTATGGGGAACGGGGATGACCAGAGTTTATTTAGATAAATAAGTATCTGATTATACAGAGTTTGTTGGTAGTCTAGCCACCAACTGGGCACCAACGCCCTTTTGAATTGCAATTCCTATCCTATGAAACAAAAAGCAGCCATTGTCACAGTTTGCATTGTTGTTGGCGAGGCAGTTCTTCAGTCGTTTCAAGAAAGTAACCGTGTCTTCGCCTAGTTCGCCTAAAGTGGTGAAGGCGAGGATGCCTAAAACCGTAGCCATGAGTATCACAAGTGGCAAGGTATTTATGACGCTGCGAAAGAACGCCTCTTTCAATAGCTTGGCCTGGTTTGAAGTAGCGAATGTCTCCAAAGTGAACGGAGAAACGCCAAAGGATATCTAGGCAGTGTGTCCTTTCCATTCTCCCGGTTGTAGAAGAGCAAATCAGTGGCAAAAGAAGGTGGTATTGTTGTTGGATGTGAAACCCAGGAGTCGCTTCCTTCCTTGCCGAAACTCCACCGAGAAAGCATATATCTATGAAGACATCACGAACAAGGTCATGTCGGAATTTATTGCCGACTCGCTAGCCAGCAGTGAAGAGCATGGTCACCATAGATGTCCATGTCGCGGTTGCAACTGTTGCACTTACTTCCTTCGATGAAGAGGGGGATCCCAAGTCGGTAACTGAGAACACACCGAAACTGCCGCGGATTCAGCGCTTGGTGTAGGCTACTGATCGGTATTGCAAATAAGTAATCCTGGGCGTGTTTCATTTGGTTGCTCGCAAAGGGTGTTGTCTCGTACCGACAACGGGAAGGTGATGGGTATTTGTTTCTTCACGGCCTCGAAAAAGTTACGGCCAAGCTATGCATGACTGCATGGGAGAGGGGGCAGCAACATTAAAACCGAAAGGTGAAGATTCAAGCCCACATACCCGAGTGTAGGTGTGCAAAGCCCGGCGAGTTACGGGACTGGAGGAAGTCGAGCAATCTTGTGTAAGATGATGTGCTGAACTGCTTGGGTTTGAGATTGCGAAGCAAGGTAACCGTATTTCGAAGTGTCCGACATTGTGTAGATTCCTAATCCGCCATCTCGATGCAGGGCGTAGTCGCCAACCGAAACCGCAATGGACCAAATCCCGCGCCATCCGCCGTAACTAGAAGCCGCAGGTATTGATATAAGTGGGTGTCAAACCGAGATGTAGCCTGTTCCAGTGCATCTGGGCGAGTAGTCCGCATCGTAAAATATAGTTTAGACACCCCACAGCAGTTGCGCAGTAGCAGCAGCTCACATTGGGGATCCTTTAGCTTTTTGACAGCATTCATGAGCTGTATAGTCTTCTCTACTCTGTGTAGAACCATGTCTTTACAAAATTGCAAGTCCAGGCTAACCGGACCGCCTAGGAGTTTGACTCCCGACGATGGCCTACCAATATTGATGGGGAAGACATCAGGCTCTGTAGCTCCTTGGATCTTCAACGGCCAAAAGACTTCAGTCTTTTGCACATTGAGATGGAGTCCTCGTGTAGTTCCTTCCGTCTGAATAATTTGCAAAGCTCTGGAGACCTCTAAGGTATCGCCAATAAGCGTTCCATCATCCAGATACCATGCCTGCAGATCCAGTTTGCAATTGGCAGCGATGTTTTTTACTATAGGGTGGAGCGTAAGTGCGAAAAGCAATGGTCCCAAGGGGTCGCCTTGTTGTACTCCCTGTGCCGAGGAAAGCATGAAGTCATTGTAGTAGAGTCTGGTAGGGGTTGCATAGCAGAACTCGACCCATCGTGAGATAGCAGGGCACTGTGATCGCACTTCATGAATCATTGTAGTTCGATCTACCAAGTTGAACGCATTTGTGAAGTCGATAAGGAGCATATTGGTACCTGCATGGCCTTTCATCTCCATTAGCTTCAAGTTGTGAGAATGGAGAATGCCTTCTCCACCGCAAGGCACACCAACACCAAACTGATAGTCCCCAAACTACGTAGACATGTCTTTCCCAACTTTGGTTGCTTTGCCGGTTTAGAGACTAATCTCCTCCAAATGGTTCCTACGGCAATTGGCGAATACCACCGCCCGGAGGCTTCGCATGGGGGTGAGAGGAGCACTAGCTATGAATTTACCAAGCGCGAGATGGACACTTACCCGAGAGCCATAGATTAATCACCTTAGTAATTGATGATAACAACTCATCTGCAATCGCAGACTTGCGGCGCCACTCATGGCATCGAGGAGGTCTTTGGGCGCAAGCCGGTCTCGCCGCATGACGTGCCTTTGGGAAAGCTTTAATAGGCGTGAGACTGCCCGTTGAATCCACACAAGAGCATCACAAGGAGGAGCATCGGCAGGGAATGGTAGGTGATGGAGCAGTGGGGTGCTTGTCGGATAATTCAGTAAAAGTAGCCTCAGTGCGTGGGGCTATGCCATTGGATGAAAGCACCCTAATCGCTGCAGTGTAATGACCAAGTGAGATCTTCTTGCGAAGTTTCCTCAGTTTGAGCAAAAACCTTGATTTCTTCATATTTTCTCAAAATGTTGCTCAAACGCGCATCAGAAAATATCAAAATTCTCAGGACTGAGACACGAATACTTTGGTGACATGAGCATATTACCTTGAACGACAAAGGTTGGCTCTTTAGCTTGCAGGAAGCCGGTCTCACATATTTTCATCATTTGACCTAATTGTTCACATTGGATTCAAACTCTTCAAACAATTTGGAATTTCATAAAGCGATCGTCATTCCTGTCAGTGACCAACCAAGGCGGTTTCATGACCCTTAGTTTGGTCCCTCATCTATTCATAATTAGATTTTATCACATAAAAGCTCGACGAGCATTATTATAATAAAAGATTAAACCAGCATTTAATCATCCTTTCACCAACCGGTCTTCAAGAGACTTTGGTATTTGCTCACTCGAGCATCCGGGCGCTACATGGTCGAGTCATTATCCCATGTAGTCGGTCCCTCCTTTACTCCGTGGTTGATTTTCAATAAATCATCAATTAATCAACAATTGATCTTAGGGTTTCGAATCCAAGGTTCATAATTCCAGATTCAAACACTAATAATTTTATGTTGATCCCGTAATCAACACTTTAATTATTATACTCGGTTCAGTTGCCAGTATTTTAAATAAATAATTCATCAAACGAGCAACATTGGCTCAGATGAGCAATATTTTCTCAGACTAAGGAATATTAGTTCAATTATCAATATTCAACAATTCATCAAATGAACAATATTTGTTCACCTTAACTATCAACATTTATTCGACAATTATACCTCTGTCTCAACAGACATGTTCAATTCATGAGTCTTAGAACATTTTCAAATCACGTTCGACTCAGCAATACAAGGACTCATCGTCCCATAAAGTCAGCAACTGACTAACTAAATACAAGTCTTCCTTGCAGACTCCACAATCACGAGACATCAATCGTGTCACATGGGGGATATTAACTAGGGTTTTAGCCTGGCGGTCTACGGCACGTGTGTTCATACACACGATAAGAATGTGAGCAAGTCGTGCAATCAGTTGGAGGAGTTAGCAAAGTAGTGGATGGAAAATCAACCAAGTCTCTGCATGATGAGCAACTGGTTTTAACACGATTTCCATTTCCCCACTCTTTGATTCCAAAGAACTTTCACACTTCATGGGATCAAGGTGTGTACAATTCTAGCAATATAAATAAGTCTCTGAATCATGATTGAAAAACAAGACAATCTTTCGTTAAACAGACAAGAAGAGAATAAAAAACTCAGCGTCTGAACAATTACTCTCAACAGAGCAAATTCAATCAATTAGAACTTATCTTATTTATTCACGCATAATACACAACACATCTACAATCTTCGATCACCATTGATCTCACACATTTCTCAGCTTCCCTCCTACAGATCGATCCATCCTCTCTTGTGACCGAATTGACTATGGAACAGCCATTGTCTTGGTTTAGGCCGGAGTCCTACATATTGATCTCTCGAATTCAAAGCACTCCCTCTTTGCAGTGCATCTGTGTGAGGTTTGATAGTTCGCTCGGTTCAAGGAGTTTCCTCCGCACGGTCGTCTCCTCAATTCTGTAAAAACTAGCAACTCGTTTTCCCTCATCTACAGATTGGCGACCACAGTGGGGGATTAATCTCTTGGTTGCAATCTCACATTTTTGCAAGATGGCTGGTCTTAGGTCTGGGTTAGTTACAAATGCAAACGACGCTACCACTAGCAACAATAAAAATGATAGTATTCCAGAAACCATTCCTTCTTCCAACAATAGTAGTGATACTACTCCTCCTCAAACCAACACTGGAAATCATCCTATCTTCGGCCGCCATCCCGAGGAAGTCAGGGAAAATCCACCCACCATAGCTGATCTCTTTAAGGTCCAGGAAGTTCTCGCCAAAAAATAAACGATATGGATACTACTCGGGAAGGAGTTATTCAATTATCTCAAGACTCTTACAAACAAGATGTCAGAGAAAACTCAGGAGAAAGGAAAAGCTAAAGAAACATCTTCGACTACTAATCTTGAAGTCACTCCAATCCATGTAGTAGACGATGATGAAGTCCACAAGGCTGCACATAATCCACCAACGAAGGAACCTGCAAGCTTCATCAACCGTGAAGACCTGAACGCTTCATGGAGGATCAAGAAAAGACAAAACACCATCAGTTCACCGTCATCAACCTCCATATCCTGTTGCTACGCAAAAAATTCCCCTCCCGAAGGGCTATACCTCTCAACGTTACAACGGAACAGGAATTATCGAGAACATGTCTCTCTCGATTCCCCGGAAGCACTAAAGCGAATATGAACATAATCATGTCGTCTGTTTGAAGGAGTTCTCAAAGTTTACGACGGTGCCGAGCATATACTTGGTACAAAAACATTGCACTAGGGAACATCATTGGCTAGGGAGAAATGGTTAATGCCTTCTAACGGAAATACTTCTTCTCGCGCATCACTCTCTCTCGATTTAAAGAGAATTTCTCAGAAGAACAATGAACATCCGAACGATTATGTGGATAGGTTCAGAGTCCAATCATTGGATTGTCATGACACGAATGTCACCTGAATAACAACTAGTGGACTTGTGCATCAACGGAAGGATCCCCGGTCTACGAGAGCCTTCTTTGGAAATCACCGATTCTAGATTTTCTCGAGGTAGTTGCAGGAAATCCCACACTACACCCCTCACTAGAATTTACTGAACTAATCCATTTGAAGATGAATAACTATAGATTTTATTGATTATTTTCTTGAAATGTTTACAAAGGAAGATAGAACAAAGCTAAAGAAATTACAATCACTCTTAGATTTTCTCTCTCTCCTAATGACTTGCTTAACAATTCAAAAAGAACTCTCCCTACAACAGACTTACTCACCCCTTTATATAGGGTAGTACACAGTGGATGACAAAATTAAGCCGTCCTTTATTTTCGGGAATAACTCGCGAAGTGTCGCAAGTGTATAAGTGTTCATCCTCGCGACACTCTTAACCTTCGCCAGATTTTCACATCTTCCTCGTGTTCTGATTGTCGTCATCCATTGCGTCATTTATTTTACTTCCCCGCGACTCCTTCGTGATGTCTGTCGTTTATTACTCTCGCAAGTATTGAGGTTGCGATATTCGATCCTACATCTTGCCTCTTCTCATGTCTTCTCTGCGAAGAAGAGAATGTCATGAGAACTAACATTTTGAAATGTCGCAACCATTTGTTTTCTATCCATTTTTTTACCGACAAGATTCCGTGAATTTAGGAATGACTGTTTACACGTATCTAAAATTTCACTTTTTACCGCACATTTAATGTTATCCTAGTTACTCTTTTCCCATCTATTTAAAGGAGAGTTCCTTATGAAAATTCTTCTTTTCTTTTTACTTCATCTTCTTTATTGTCTCGCAACTTTTCTCTCGCCGTTTTCCTTCATCGTCTTCTTCATCGTCTTTCGCTACAACTCTTCTCGCATCAAGCTTTCTATGGCATCAAAGTCTCGTTGATTTTGCTAATTTTGATTATTTCATGATTGATCTCTCTTATTGAAGTCTTTTATTTGGATACTATTCTTCTTTTAATGTTTCTCTTGCCATTTTTGTTTCAAAGAAGGATAAATCTAGCACCAAATTCACCTGTTACGAATCCTAATGTTTCCATGGGTTCGCAACCAAACAACCTTTGCCTCTAAAAGAAAGCCCGCGAATAATAAGGTATTTAAGAAACATTTACTCTTTTAATAACAATATTGTTGCCTCTGTTTCTTATTTAGCTTGTAATTCGCAGATGCCGATAAATCCCCAAGAAGCCTCGCCCTTCTAAACCTCGTTGCGCCTCCTGTTTCTTTTCCCCGGTTTAAGCTTGTCTGTTTCTCCTACAATACCTTCGCAGGATAATTCATCTTCTCTAGCGATTTCTTCGCAAGATAAACCAATTCCTTCCTCTCATGATGACCCACCTTCTCATGCGAGGATCTCGCATGATGAATCAATCCCTGAATTTTCCGTTAATGAAATTCTTCAAAATGAACCTCTCTCCACTTTTACCCTTAATACCTCTACTTCGCCCCCACTTGTTAATCGTGTTCCTTTAATCGACATTCTTATGACTAAAGATGATTCAACCTTTCCCTCTTCCTCCATCATTTCCTCTTCCTCTCGGATCTATCTCTCTTACTAAAGAAAACTTGGAAGGGATAGATGTAGCTTTTAAAGTTTTATCGATACCATGAATGATGTTAAGAAAATTTCCACCGATCCTATCGATCTAGTGTTTATGAATCCTTGAGTAAGTATTTTGGTTCTCGATACCATGTCGCGAGCATCCTTGGAACAAGAAATTAAGACCTTGAAGAATAGCCTTCATAATACTTCATTGGATCGTGATAATCTTCATAGAAGAATGAAGAACTAAAAGGTATCATTTCCTCCCCATTTTTTTTTTTTTTTTTTTTTTTTTTTTTTTTTGAAGACTTTGTTCGCCTTCAAGCTTTGAATCAAACGTAAAATGGAGATATATCAAGTGGAATCTATCGTGGAAGAAACTCGAACGGAAAGAGATGCTTGGATGGAGCAATATAACCGATTAGATAACCTCCATACATATTCTCTGACCAGATAAATAATCTAACCCAAGAAAACGCCTACTTAGTCCGTAAGCAAGAATTATTAAGTAACGAATTGTCGCATCTCTCATATTCTTTGACTAAATCTAATTTGGAGTTGGAAACCTTATCGATGAAAATGGAACTTTGTCTCAAGAGAAGCGAGCTTTGTTGGACAAGGTGGCGATATCCTCGCAACAACTTGATGTTTGTCGAAAAGCACCGAATGAGCAAGAACAATCTATCTCGCTCATTGAAAAATAAACTCAAAGAAACCACTACCGAAAGAGATAAGCTTATTCAGTAGAATAACTCTAAGTGTGAAAACAAACCAGCTCAAGGATGAATATACCAAGTTAAAAGAATCTCATTCCTCCCTTGCGAAGGAAAATAATTTACCGATTTCTAATGAAAAAGCTTGCGTTCTCTTAAAAGGTCTTGTCGGTGATGGTTTTGATAATGCCATGGATCATTTGGAGAATAGTTGCTTGGCCCCGACCCAACATCTTATCTCGCAAAAGGAAGGTAGTCATAAAATTTGACCGCCTCATCCGCCGTTTTCCTTTTCTAATTTCTTACATTACTTTTTATTTGTAACTCTCCGTTGTTCTTCTTTATTTTCACGAACCGAGAAAGATCTTCGCTCCTCTCTCTGTCTACTTTGGAATCCGCCCATGCCAAGATTCGCAAGGAAAATGCAACACTTGTCGCTACTCTTGCCCATTCTCGTGATCGTGCCGCAAGAAAGCTTAATTATCTTAGCCATCTTAAAGATATCCAAAGTAGGAATCAACAAGGCACTTCTTCGTCAATTTCATCCCAAAGTCAAGTTTTTGTGAATGAGATCTTACTTTCTAAATCCCTTGACCCCGTCTCTATTGAACCTTTGGAAGTTGAAGATGATGAAGTTCCTAATTCTCCCGATAGTGATTACGATTATGAAAGTCGCGAAGATCTCGCGAACAATGAAATTGTCGATAAGAATCCAAATGAAAAAATTTCGATGAAAATCCTCCAATCGGCGAAGGTGAAGCCGATAAAATTGTTGAAGAACATTTATCATCTCCTCGTTGTCGAGAACGCTTGATGTAGAAAATTAAACTATTTTTGTAATTTTACATCTTCCAGTCTCTTTTCTCGTATGACTTTTTGCATAAGATGCTTTTCAATTTCGTTGAAGTATTCTTTTGATTGGAAAGACTAAATACCTTGGTGAATAATCCCTTATTTTCTCTTTCTATCTCATTTTAGATTTGCAATTCTAATCTCGCAAGCATGTTCGCTTACCTTTATTTATGTTGAAATTTTTCATTGCGACAAGATCGCAGGATATCTTCACAAATGAAGAAATCTATTGATCTTGTCTTATCATTGATTGTGTGGTCTTATTTTGCCTTCCTAATTAAAGGTCTTATTTCGCCACTCCTCGCTTGCGACAAGATCGTAGGACGTCTTTACATTTTCATGTAATGACCCATTGACCTTGTCTTATCATTTCTTAAGTATTTTTGCCTCTCATAGATATGTTATTTGCGACAATATGACAGGCTTAAATACTCTTGCGAATATAAAATCCCATGACATTGCCGCCTTTGCGACGAAATCGCAGACGTCTTTACATTTTCATGCAAAAACCCATTGATCTCTGCCTCTTCCCTTGCGTTAGTATTATTGCCTCTACAGATCATCGCACAAATATGACAAGCCTAAATTTTCTTGCGAAAACAAAGCCTCGTGACATTTGCGTCTTTTGACACTTATCACCTCCCTAATGGAGGGTGCCGCCTTATCTTCTCCCCCGGTTGCCCCTTCAAGGAGGCGTACATCGGCCATACAAGACTAGCTCCTCCCATCCGGTCTTAACAACAACTGTTGTTTTCGCAGCCTCTTATCCCTTATACCTATATGGTTTATGGTTACGAGACTGCACCCTAAGTGGAGTTTTCTTCGGGCCGAAAAGCATATACCAAGACTTGCCAAGAATGGCCGAGACACTTCAAATGCCCTGGCACTCTTGGCTCAACCGTGTACCCTCGCGCCTTGAGCATACACTCGACTCCTTGGAAGAGACCCTCAAGGCGTCCAACCAGGGTATAACCTTATATATATAGTTGGAAATCCAAGGTATCTCTCCCGATAGGCTTTCATGGGCCCCAAATCTCCATGACCTGTGTTCCAGAGCGGTGTAACCTTTCCCCCGAGCCATGTCAAGAGATACCCCTTATATGACGTACTTTAGGTCTTACATTTGCCTCTTGCGAAATATCATTCGCGAACTAGGGTGTACGCCATAAAGGTTCGTCCCATTCACTCACTCTATCATTTTGTCAATTCATTCAATCATTCATTTTCGGTAATGTATTGTTTGCGAGACATTCGCACAATCTTTCTCTATTTTATTCAACTTCGCAATCATTCTCGTCGCAAAAACATTTCATCCAAATTCATTTCATTTCATCCATCTTTTATGGGTAATACTTCTTGAGATACAACCTATTCCATGGTCTATCCAATCTTTGTCCTACATCTTTCCCTTCAGATCCATTAATCTATATGCCCCGTGCCAACTATTTCCTTAATGATATAAGGTCCATCCCATTTTATTGCCAACTTGCCACCACTTTCACGCTGATATATTGGTGTCTCTCGCAGCACCAAATCTCCTGGTTGAAATTCACGTATCTTGACACGTTTGTTATATTCTCTCGCCAATCTTCGCCGATAATTCTCCATATGTTGTAGTGCTCTCTCTTTTTTTCTTCTAATTCATCTAATTTGATTAAAATGTTACCCGCACTAAGATTTTTCTCCCAAGCTTCTTTCTTTGTTGTTGGAATCATAACTTCTGTTGGGAGTACAACTTCAACCCCATATGTTAAACAAAAAGGTGACATTCCTGTAGCTTCTCTCCTGGTTGTATTATAAGCCCATACTGCATTGTGCACTTGTTCGCACCATCCTTTATTGTATCCTTCTAACTTCTTCTTCAATATGTCTCGCAATTGTTTTATTTGTCGCTTCGCTGGCCATTAGCTCTGCGGGTATAGAGGAGTTGATTTTCCACATCGTATCCGAAATGCATTAAGCAAAGCAATTCTATATTTTGTCCTTCAAACTGCTTTCCCATTGTCGATACCAACCGTGCTGAATCCCAAATCTGCATATAATGTTCTCAAATATGAAAGTAAAAACATCTTTATCGCGAATGTGTTGTACCGCTTTCACCTCGCCCATTTTGTGAAATAATCGAGCGACAATTAGATATCTTCTCTCGTCCCGTTTCTGGTAGGAATGGTCCCACAATATCTAAGACCCATTTTCCAAAAGGCCACACACTTTTTGAAGAATTTAATGGCGTTCCCGGTGCATGTATCTTCTTCCCATGCCTTTGGCAATCTTCGCAACGCCTCGATATTTGTTTCGGTCCTCATGCATATACGGCCGCCGAATAGCCCCGCATTTTTGCTTTATGTGCTAAAGATCTTCCACCACTATGATTACCAAAGATCCCCGCTATGCAACATCTTCAATATGGTTTCTCCTTCCTTCCTTGTTACACATCTCAATGAAGGTCCATTAAAAGATCGTCGGTATAGTACTCCATCTCTTAATTCATAATTTGTTGCACGGCTTTTTAATTTGTGTGCCTCTAATCTATTTCTTGGTGTTTCCCCTTTCATCAGGTATGCATGAAGTTCTCGCTCTCCAATCTTCTTCGCAAAGTGTTTGTGTTCCATCTTCTATTAGCATTACATCTGTTTCCTGCTTCTTCTTCTTTATTAATTGACGGTGTTAAAAGTGTTTGTATTTTTATATTTCTCGCAATGGGATCTCACATCATACTTGATATAAAGGCAAAAGCATCTCATGAGTCTATTATTTCTCCTTGATATATGTCTCCATTTTATTCTCAGATCTCGCATCGACAACTCGTCAACAAGTTTCTTGTACTTTTGCAAAGATGGTTCATTTGTAGTATATTCCTCTTTTATTTGGCGAATAGCCAATTGCGAATCACTAGTAATCCTCACATTTTCCAATTTCATTTCTATTGCGAATCGCAAAGCATGTATTATAGCTTCATATTCTGTTTCATTATTGGTTGACGCAAACTCCAATCTGAAAGAAAAAGCTATTTTATTGCCTTCTGGCGATATCACAACAATTCCAACCCCATTACCTTCTCCATTGGATGACCCATCTACTAATATTTCCCATCTATTTGGCTCGCTTAACAAGTCTTTTGGATCTCCATGTTCTTCTTCTACGTCCATCATTTCTTCCACCGGTTCATCCTCTTCCAAAGGAAATTCTCGCTAGAAAGTCTCGCGACAACTTGTGATTTTGGTGAAGACAATATTTCGTATTTGAGCTTGCAATGACTTATTTGAGCATTCCATCTCTCAACTCTTCCCGATCTTTTTGAATTTTTCATTACTGATTCGATTGGTATTTTTGTCACTACCTTAACAATGTGCGCTTGAAAGTATATGCGAAGTTTAAATGTTGCGTAAACTAATGCCAAGATTAGTTTTTCAATTTTTGAGTAATTCCTTTCTCATGCATTGAAAGTTTTGCCGATGTAATAGATTGGTTTCTCTACCCTCGCGTCCATTCGCAGCAGAATACCGCACTTAATGCATGCGAGGTCGTCGCAAGATAGATCAATAATTCTTCTCCCGGTTCTCGCTTTTTGCAAAATTGATATATCCATTAAATGTTCCTTTATTCCTTGTAAGGCTTTCTCACACTCATCTCGTCCATCTAAACTTTGATCCCTTTTTGAGGATGTTGAAAAAGTGCTTGCATTTATCGATGATCGCGAGATGAACCTTCCTAGCGAAGCTAGTAACCCATTTAACTTCGAACATCTTTTACCGTCGCCGGTGTTGGCATATCGCGAACCGCTTGTACTTTCTCTCGGGTCGACTTGGATTCCTTCTTTTGATACGATGTAACCTAAAATTTTTCCGATGCAACTCCAAAGGTGCATTTTTCTCGATTTACTTTGATGTTGAAATGTCTCATTTGTTCAAAAATTTCTTTCGAGATCCCGTATGTGGTCTTTTGCTTTCTTACTTTTTATTAACATATCATCTACATATACCTCTAATGTTTTGTGTATCCATCTCGCGAACACCTTTTCTACCATTCTTTGGTATGTTGCTCCGGATTTCGCAAAACCAAACAACATTTTTGTATAACAAGATAATCCTCTTGGAGCGAAGAAAGCAAGATGTTCTTGATCTTCTTCGGCGAGAGGAATTTGATTGTAACCTTTATATCCATCAAGAGATGATATCCTTTCGTTTCCTCGCCGCCGCTTCAACCAATTGTGGAATATCCGGTAACGGAAGCTATCTTTAGGACAAGCTTTGTTTAGATCGGTAAAATCTATACAAATTCTTATCCCTTTTTTCTTCTTTGGGACTATAACCATATTTGCTATCCATTCGGGATATTTTGCTTGTCTAATGATTCCCGCATCTAGCATTTTCTCGCAATTCTTCTTCTATTTGAGGATGATATGTCATGTTGCGATCTTTCTAATTCTTTGTTTGAATGGTTTTACATTTCTATCAATTTCCAATTTATGGCAAGCCACGTGATGGATCTATACCAGCATTTCATCCATATCCCACGCGAAAATATCTTTATAATCTCGCAAGAAATCAATAGTTCTTCTTTCTTCATCTACTTCCATTTTAGTCCCAATTTTTAACATCTTGGGCTCTTCTTCGCCCAACATTCACTTCTTTTGTTTGTTCTCACAAGATATAGCTAGCTTTCTGTTCTCCCATAGGGGTTGGTCCTTTCATTTCCTTATCCCGCGAGATTGCGCTAGGTATTCCTTTTCCTTCTTTTGCTCTTATCATGTAAATTTTAAATTCTTCTTCTTTTTTAGCTGCGTTTTACCATCTTCTTGCGATCTTTTCGCTTCTTCACTGCTCTTCATAATGCTTTACTTCGCCTTGATGATATATTCTTCCTTTATCAATATCTCCTCCGATTTCACCAATTCCAGCTGGCATAGGAAACTTGATACACTGATGAAATGTTGACGCTAAAGCCTTAATTGCATGTACCCATGGCCTCCCTAACAACACGTTGTATGGCGATTCCATATCCACTACACTCAATGTCACCTGTGTTTCAATTTCTCCAAGCAGAATTCGTAATTTTACTTCTCCTTTAGGTTTTGTTATAGATTTACCAAAACCATGGATATAATACGCTGGGAAATCATTTCTTCATCTTTATATCCTAATTTTTTGTAAGTATGGTAAAACATGATGCTCACCAAACTCCCCGTATCCACCAAAGTTCTATTTATCGCCCATTCTTCCGCCGCTTTTGCTCGGTTCTTCTCCATTTTTGCATGCATTTATTGTGATCACTAATGGGGATGTATGATTCAAACCCTCTTTAGGTACCTCTCGTGAATGTTATTTTCTCGCTTTTCCCACTCTTTCAAAGACGATGTCTTCTCCCCATCTATAATCTTCTTTCCTTCAAAATCTCGTTTATGTATTCTTCCTCCGATGTTTTCATGAAATTCATTAATCATTGCTTTTGTAATTGTACTGTACTCCGTATTTTCATCATATTCCTTGTTTTTTAACTTCTCTACCTCATCTGATTTAACATTTTTCTCTCTCATTTTCTTGATTCGAATAATTTTAACTGCAATCTTTTATCTTCAATCCTGCTTCAATCCCTTTGTTTCTAGCGCATATGTAG
Source organism: Papaver armeniacum (assembly GCA_023531295.1). Classification (NCBI taxonomy): domain Eukaryota; kingdom Viridiplantae; phylum Streptophyta; class Magnoliopsida; order Ranunculales; family Papaveraceae; genus Papaver; species Papaver armeniacum. Next base: position 199,908 of record JAJJWW010001956.1, on the reverse strand, counting down.
TTGCAGAAATCCCACACTACACCCCTCACTAGAATTTACTCAACTAATCCATTTGAAGATGAATAACTATAGATTTTATTGATTATTTTCTTGAAATGTTTACAAGGAAGATAGAATGCAGAGCTAAAGAAATTACAATCACTCTAAATTTTCTCTCTCCTAATGACTTGCTTAACAATTCAAAAAGAACTCTCCCTACAACAGACTTACTCACCCCTTTATATAGGGTAGTACACAGTGGATGACAATTAAGATGTCCTTTATTTTCTGAATAACTCGCGAAGTGTCGCAAGTGTATAAGTGTTCATCCTCGCGACACTCTTAACCTTCGCCAAATTTTCACATCTTCCTCGTGTTCTGCTGTCGTCATCCATTGCGTCATTTATTTTACTTCCCCGCGACTCCTTCGTGATGCTGTCGTTTATTACTCTCGCGAAGTATTGAGGTTGCGATATTCTGATCCTACATCTAGGTTCAAGATGGTGCGATAAAATTGTCGTTCATCAGGAGAGAGCCAAATGAAGAAGAAATGGAGAATCCCAGGTATTGTCGCCTTCATAGGTTCATCGATCATCCAACAAGTAACTATAATATTTTCAACCACATCTTCAAAGAGAAGGTTGATACATAATAACTTCACTGAGGGCGAAGGAGTACACAAGAATCATCTCGGTCGAGAACCTTTACACTCTCACGAATAACCGGTCAAACAAGCGGTTCATGATAGAGCATATACATGAATTGCACAATCTGTCTAAGGAACAAAGGAAATACATGTTCACAACACCGAATTACATTATGTCAGACATCTTTCTATCCAGGAAACACTCCTTGAACCCTCATCCACAGACAAGGAGATGCACGGCTAAACCCCTACCTGATCCATCTTATAGGAAATGAATTCGGAAGAATGTTGATCAATGCGGCATTTGCCATCAATATCATTCCAATCGAAAACCCACAGATCCTCTCGTGATCCCATTTCCATCAAAGACCTTGAAGGAACGCTCGGAAATACTTATGGCTACATCACTCTCAAAGTGAACACAAGTTCAACCTGAATAGAAATCAAGTTTCACATAATCATGAAGATCTAGGATATGCATGTTCTTCAGACGAGCATGGATCCACGCTGAAAAGATAGCTACTGACAAAGCTCCTTTGGTTGCACATCTCTCCAACGCAGAAAGTTATAATCCATAAGATTTGGTGGACATTCTATCATCAGAGCACTTGGGGAATTTCGAACTTTGACGGGGTTGAAGAAAGAACACATACACATTCATCAGGAGGTTCCACACTCAGGCAAGTCTCATTTATTCCATGTCTATGTCATTTTTCCTCACATGCTATCCTAGCATGAGGACTCAATTCTGCTAGCAACTCTGAAAGACGTTATGAATGCTAGCTTCACAGCATTAGTATTTTACCAAGTGGTTGAATATGACATTTCTCTGAATCGAGCATTGAGACATTTGGCAAAGAACACTTTGGGCATTTCTCCATAGGCTTGCAGGAGTGTCCATGTGTCTTACAAAATCAGAAAGCTCTGATGTCTGCACAAGTGTTGAATCCCACTACCGCAACGACAAGAATGCTGAATCAACAAAAGATACTCAGTACCAAAAAGATCAAACCTAAGACATTCGATGATTAAGGAATATACGCTTCAATGCTCAAGCATCTAAGAATCCATCAAATTGTACTGCCAATCAAAGAGTACTTGCTTTAGCATAAATATCTCGATGATGACACACTGATTCAACACCTGCACGATCAAAGTGTAACTAAACTACAATTGATAAGTCTTCATTATCCCATGATAAGACTTTTAAAGCAGATGCAACATCATTCATACATGGATGGAACTAAGTCCTTCAACAACCTAAGGTGATTCCGTGAAACTTCATCAACGTGATTTATCTACATCACAAGCCCCTGCACAATTGAGGAACTTCCTCTCTTCACCAATCACATCCAGTATGAAAACAGCTGATGCTATCTACCGCAACAACGTCGACTCACTGACGAAGAAGTTCATGGTAAAGTTATGCTTTCAGGAGCATTCAGGTTGATCTCTCAGTACACCTTCATCTTAGGTACGCTCAACTCATCAACTAGTTCGTGAATGTAAAAGGCTCACTAGATGGAGGAGCAAAGATTATATCTATAATCTTGGTTCTAGCCTTTTGGTCTTTGGAGAAACTTCAACCATGGTATCAGCATCAACAATAATCTCTATAGGAACACCATCCATGATCTCAGCATCGACAAGGATCTCTGGAGCGTAATCATTCGTGATCTCAGCATCTATAACGGTTTTATGAGCAACATCCCGCTTCATCAACTATTTATTCTGTAAAGCGTTACTCGATGGATCTTATTTCTTCAAGCCCTAAGGATTCATATCAAGATGTGTAGACATGAAAACATGTTAACATGAATGTATTCCCAAAGCTTGCAAGACAGACTGCACAATCCAAAGTCTTCTACAAAATGTTCTCATCGCCTCTACAAAGGAGATACAACACATTTCAGGCCATGGGTTTACAAAAACGTACCAATGGGTGAGGAATGGTACAATGTTTCCTCAACAAAATATGTTCATATATGCCTCTTCTATAACATACCAAAAGGGCTCATCAATCGGACATACGAGCTGAAAGATATGACCTTTATTGCTAGGTATATGAAATCTGAAAATTCTGAACGGGATTACAAATTACAAATTTGCATGCTTGGTTGGGTGACCTACATAACTACAGATTGAGTGATTCTTTTCTCATATGATAACTCAGTCTCTTAGCTTCAAAATTTGGGGTCAAGCACCGAATTCCGACGTCGTATGAGGTTCCTACAACTTCCAGAGCATACAACATGCAAGCAGAAATTCGTGGACGGGATTTGTAACCTCTACAGTCGATCGATGTCCACCAGGTCTTTTCACTAAGTCCTTCATAAAGGCACCTCCAACTTCTACCACCTGGGTCTTTACATCAATTTTTTTACCTGGGTCCTCTATCTAGGTCTTTCCAAAAGAAGGGAAAACGGAAAGGAGAGATTTAACAAAATACTGGGGACTGATGGTCCACTTATCATGAAGATCAATCTCACAGTCCAAGACTCGTGGCGTCTGGCTCTCCAGTGCTAATCATTCATCTTGAGAGCAACCTCAGTTATGGTCCTGTGACCAGGGTTTCAGAAGTGTTGTTTCTACAACTGACAGAAACAAGACGGCACTGCAAGCACCATGCTCATGTATCAATCAAGGGGTATTGATATCAAATGAATCAATGACATTAAAATCCTTCACCAACCGTTTAAGACACAAGCAAATGATCTAAAGACACAACATGAGTATTTTACAACAAGCTCGTCTGAGATGATTTTACACTGTCCCGCACAAAGCATCGAGCTGGGAGAAATTGGTGAAGAGTTTAGGGATACGTCATGTACCATTCTCTTCGTATGGATTTATTCTACAACATATCCAAAATTCACGGAAATTGGAGAAATGATCAAAAAGATGTGGCCAAAACTTTGGACTGCATGACAGCTGAATATTTCCTAAAAACCTCCTGGAAATTTACTATTTCGTCAATTTCGGCCCTTAAACGTGCTCAAAAGCCTAAAATATTATTTGGTAAAGCTTGGAAATTTTCTGGGGATGAAGAAACATGGGTAGATCACAAAAATCCGACATCAGACGAAGATTCTACAACAATTTCAATGAAGACCTAACTTCTGAATTTTCTGATGAATTATGACGAAATTTTTCATTCATCCACATTGGATCAGGAGCTATACCATCAACGCAAATCCGAACTTCATCTTCAGCCGATATTCTCACTTGCTGAAGTCGGCGGAGCTTCCTCTGATGAAGGACGACTCCCAGATGATCGAGAGGCATACAATGTGTCAACTTTCTAGCGTCTCTGAAAGGTTGATTTACCTCGGTATGAGCATATGCAGAAGTCTTCATCTTTGACTTGATATTTTTGGAACATTCCCCGAAAAAGCCAGAAGAGTGGTTGTAACCAGAAGTCACCACTACCTGAGGCAAAAGACATGGAGTCATCAGTCATGGATATACCAATAACAAACACGCAACAAAAACGGTAACAATCCAACTCTTACCTATTTACGATTTCACTATCTATAGTGATTATAACGTCAGAATTTCGAAAACTTGCTCGTTCCTTCAAACTTGCAAAGACGAGCAAAATTCATTATTCAAAATCATGACTTGATGTTCATAAAACTGTGAACAACTCACGTGAATTTTTAACATCCCTTGGTTTTTGAAAAATTGGACAAACGTCCATTCTACAATTGTGAAAACTTACATGCAGACATTATTTCACCATGTATAATTGTAAACTTTCAACAGTTGTTCAAAATCAAAACATTGGTTTTACAAAAATATATATTTAACATGAAACTCACGTAAGTTTGAAAAAAATAATATATATATATATCTCCCTCGTGCGAGCATCCGTCTTTGAAGCGAGAGTATATTTTCAAAAAATTTTGAAAGCTCGAAGATAAAAAATTTCATGAAAGCTCATAAACAAAATTATATTACTAACAGACGCACGTTCAAAAAAAAAAAAAAATCTCTCGTACGAGCATCCACCTTTGAAACGAGAATGTATTCCACTTTGTGAAATCTCACATATTTAAAAAATAAATTTTTATTTTTCGTGAAAGCTTATAGAAAAATTTTTTATCATTAGACTCAGGTCTATTTTGTTTGTTTCTTAAACTAACGAACGAACGTCCGCGCTAAAACAGATTTCCTTTCTTGGGCCCGGACCCGTGAATCCTAAATTGACCAAGGTTTCATCACCAAATCAGCGGTGTTACACCAATTTACGCTCGTTAGACGATGCTCTATCATACCACTTGGATCTTCGTTCAAGCCATGGTTCGCTCATGCAATCGAAAATCCGGTAACATCCTATATTACGACTAAGTTCAATTACTTATTTAAATCTCAGAACTAAAAAAACATCACCATCCAGTCCTGACTGAGGAACATGACTGTCCCTCACTAAGCAGGGGACTTAATGTAGATGGTGGATTTTCGACAAGGGCTAAAATCATAAAACCATAATTGTATATGCTCCTGATCCAATAATCAGATGAGTATTGAGGCTCATGTCTCTCAGTGAAGCATGAAATCTCATGCCACAAGAATCCCTGACTGAGTATATTGTCTCTCAGAGCATACGTGAATATGCAGTCTCTCAACTGAGGCAACGACATATCTCATGAATACTGAGCAATTTCAGTAATTACTTTTATATAGAATCGAACGATTGGACGGCTCCTAGACAGCTTGCCTGGTAGTATAGAGCAATAACGTCTTCAGGATGTAACAATTTTTTTCCCTGACTATATAAAAGACATGTGTATAGAATCATTATGATTGGACGTCTTCTAGAGAGCTTGCCTACTAGTATAGAGCGATAACGTCTTCAGGATGCAACAACGTGTTTTCCCTGACTATACTATACATAATAAATATGACGCTTCAACTAGCTCATATCACCCAATCCTCTAATAATTAATTCTCCTAGACAACATGCTTGCTAGTATAGAGCCATCAATTAATTATTTCTAATCCTTAAATTCATTAACTGAATATTCGGAAATATTCTACGTTCTTCATAATATTTCATTACTTCAATTCGTGGTTCTTCCCAGCAGAATTCCATGAGTTAGTAATAAATATTCAACGTACGGGCATCTGAGCCACTATCAAGTAAGCCCCGACCAAAATGGTGTAAGTGCACTCAGCAATAATGCACTAACGAGCACCTGAATGCACGAACTAGCATTCCAAAATACGAAGGAACGATGAACCTATGCAAAATAGGAAGAAAAATAATAATAATAAAATACTAGCTAAGGCTCTAGGGGACTGGGCCCACCGGTCGGCCGATGGTGTTGTGGCCAGTCCCACGTCCAATTCTATATTTTATCATATTTTATTATTTTTCCTTGATCGCATGAAAATTCCTTCATTTGAACAAAATCCCTTCGTTTCAAGGAAATTCCTCAGTTTCATGGTGTTTCCTTCACATCAAGGAAATAATAAAAAATTAGGAAAAGTGTCGCGGGACCGAGCTCACTAGCTTGCCGGTCATGCCCTAGTTGTAGTCGGTCCCACAACTTGCATTCTTTATTATTTTATTATTATTATTTCCTTGATCCCATGAAATTCCTTGATTTCATGATATTTCCTTCACATTAAGGAAAAGAGATAAAATTAGGGAAGACTCGCGGGACCGGGCCCTAGCCGGCCGACCATGCCCAAGCCGGTCCCACACACCCTTATTTTATTATTATTATTACAGTAAAAACTCCATATATTGATACTCCATATATTAATAAACTCTATATATTAATAAAAAATCATGGTCCCAACTTGGGCCAGGTATAAATAGTAATAAACTCCACATTTTAATATTAATAGATTTTTCTAGTCCCACCATAAAAAATTTACCTCCATATACTAATATAATAGACATAATAGGAAAATTATAGATCTTGTTACACCAAAATTTAAGATAAAGAAAAATATGTATCTATAGTTGTTTGAGAAAATGATGTAATTTTGTAGATTGTTATCGCAACTTTTGATTTACATATGCTTAAGACCCCGTTACTATGTGCACATTCTTGTTGAAGTTAAAATATTTACAACTTGTCAGGTATTTTTAAAGCTTCTTGTCGAGCAATTTTTTTTTGGTATACCTCCCTATATTAATAAACTCCATATATTAATAATTTTGCGAAGTCCCAAGTCTAATTTTACTGTATTATTATTTTTTATTTATTTATTTTCTTAAAAAAAAGGAGCCACCCAAGGCTTTTAATATTATTATTATTATTATTATTATAGATCATTATTATTACATGAAACTAGTTGGAAGCCTAACAAGCTAAGCTCCAACGACATACTACTACATTAATTGAACGAGGTTGATGTGCTAGTCTACCCCGGGCCTCATGGGAAACCTTGCCAAGGGGAGCCTAAACGGCGGGGAGGGGGCGGGTGTGTCACAAGGGGGCAAATTAACACTATCTTCCATGTTAATTCCTGCAATATTACGCCATTGGGGACTCGAACACAGGACCTCTGGAGCGCATTAAACTTTGGGGAACGGGGATGACCCGGCTGAGCTAGGGGCCCGTTCTTATTATTATTATTATTATTATTATTATGGAAAAACGGTATTACATAGAATCATATTGAGGGGTTGGAAGGCGAGCAACAAGTTGTGCCCCCACACCTTTCTGAATAATAATTCCCAACCTATAAAAAAGAGAACTGCCTAAGTTGTTATTAGCGTCATGAGCAGTCATACAATTCTTCAGTCTTTTCAAAAGAACGGTAATATCGTCTCCCAGTTCCCCTAGCGACGAGAAAGCTAACACACTAAATCCATATCCATGTGTCAAACAGTTGGCAGCATATTTATTAGTTTGCGAGTAATAAACGGCGACGATGGCATGACCGGGCGTAAAGTTGCGATACCCATTCCGGCAAGGGGCGACACGCCGATGACATCAAAGCAAACATCACGTCCGTTTTCCCAGTTGTAGATTAGAATGTCAGCCGGGTCGTGAGCATTACCATTGTTCGAAAGACAACCAACAACGGCTTCTTTCGCGCCGCTACATTTGCTTTGTAGCACAAATCGACAAAAAAGATCACGTACCAAGTCGTGTCTGAATTTAAGACCGATGTCACTGCGCAATGTAGCATGGTCGCGAGCGATCCATTGGTCTGTTGCGGGGAGGCACACAAACTATCCTCGTCGAATAAGGGTATCCAGGGCGATATTGAAGTCTGAGGCCAGAATTGTGGACCTACTGTGCTTGATTGAGGCCGTCGATGGGAATGGCTTTGAGGTAATCTTGGGCGTTGGCTATTCCCATTGCATTGCCACGGGATGGAGTCTCGAGTGACATGGAGAATGTGCGTGGAATCTCACGTTTAACGGCACCAAAGAATATAGTTGCCGAGAGAATGCATGGGCTGTGGGGCAATTTCTTTGATGTCGAAAGTGGGAGATAGACCACACACCCTTGAGTAGTGATCGAGAGCAAGCTGGTAATGAGGGCTAAGGCCGGAGGGTGAGGATTCTGCAGTATGGTGCGCTGCGAGGTTGGGTCTGCAGTAGCATGATGCAAGATAGCGTGTATTGGGTGGTGTCTTGCATGGTGTATATTCCAAGACCCCGTCGTGATCGGTAGTGTGGCAATCCGATGTTGGAGTGGTCGTATCTGCACCATCATTTGATCAAATACCTTAAGAACAACACGAGTCTTGATCGAAACGAGATGTAGCTACCTGAAGTGCATCAGGGCAACAACTTCTGTAGGATCATAAAAAGAACATTAGTCATCGACAACAACTTCTGTAGGATCATAATATCGCAACGTGCAGGGCTCGCGGGGTTAATAAACAACGACGTCGCGAGGCAGTCGCAGACAGCTAAAATAAATGACGCGATGAATAACGACACACAAAACAACGAAAGATATGGAACTGGCGAGGGTTAAGAAGTGTCGCGAGAATAAATGTTTGTACATCTGCGACACTTCGCGGAACATTTAGAAATAAAAGGATAGATTAGGCATGTCATCCACTATGTATTACCCTATATAAAGGGCTAAGTGAGTGCAGTTGTAGAGAGATCTTTTTGGAATTGTTGGGCAAGTCATTAGGAGAGAGAAAGTTTAAGAGTGTTTTACTTGCTAGGGTAATTCTACTTTCTGTGTAGACAACTCATGAAATTAATCAATAAACATTCTCAATTATACAACTTTCAATGGACTAATTAACCAAAATATAGTGAGGGGTGTAGTGTAGGAAAACCTGCTACTACAACCGGTGGAGCAACAAAGAGGTGCAACACCTTTTGTAAAAATACTATGCCTATACGATGTGAACACCTATCTTGTTGGTTCGCATCACGACTAGAGGAAACCACCTATCTTAGAGTTTCTCAAGAAAAATCTTCTCGGCAATTGTGTCTTCACCTAGCTCTCCTAAAGTAGTGAAGGCGGAACTCCAAAACCATATCCTTGGGCGACACATTTGTCGAGGTATTTGTGGCGTTTACGAGTGATTGCAGCTGCGATGGCATGCCCTGGTATGAAGTTGCGTGTCCTAGCGCTGGTGAAGGGTGAGACTAGTTGGAAGCCTAATAATGATTAGTGAATTTCATAAAAATATCAGAGGAAGAATACACAAACGGGATTTTGAAGGAAAGAAGGTTACAGACAGAGAAATGATATCACCTTTGAAAGATTGGGAAAAACAAGAGATAACATTCACAGCGGGAGAGATATCTAAAGAAAATTTGGATCACCCATCTCCATTAGTGATCGCAATTAACGCGTATAAGGAGAGAGAATCGGAGAACACGAAATAAAACATGGGTGGTAAATGGAGTTTTAATTGATACGAAGTCTGGTGAACATAATGTTCTATCACACTTACAAAAAGATGGGATATGAAGACGAGGATATGACTTTCGCGGCATACAATATCCAAGGTTTTGGTAAATCCATAACCAAAGTTAGAGGGGAGATAAAAATACGTATTCCATTAGGAAGAATCGAAACTCGAGGTGACATTGAGTATAGTAGATATGGAATCACCGTATAACTTGTTACTAGGAAGACCATGGGTACATGCGATAACATTTGTGGCGTCGACGCTTCATCAATGTATCAAGTTTCCAACACCAAGCTGGAATAGGCGAGATCAAAGGGGATCTTTGCTAAAGGAAGAATATATTATCAAAATGAAGTAAAACGTTAGAGGAACAAGTAAACAAACAAAAGAATATATCTAAGCAGCAAAAAGATGGCGAGGCGGCTAAGAAAGAAAGAAGAGTTCGAGTTTACATGATCAAAGCGAAGGAAGGAAAAGGAATACCTAGCGAGATCTCGGGAGAAGAAAATGATCCCGCGATGGGCAAAGAAAGGACCAACCCCTATGGGAGAACCGAAGGCCCGGTTCCGTCGCGGCAGAGCAAACTAAAGAAGTGAATATTGGAACTAAGGAAGAACCCAAGATGCTAAAGATTGGAACTAACATGGGAGCGGATGAAGAAGAAAGAATTGTTGGTTTGTTGCGAGATTATAAAGATATCTTCGCGTGGGATATGGATGAAATGCCTGGTATAGATCCATCGGTAGCTTGTCACAAGTTGGAAATTGATAAAAATGTGAAGCCATTCAAACAAAGAATTAGAAAGATAGCAACAGCATATCACCCTCGAGATAGAAGAAGAGTTGCGAAAGATGTTGGACGCGGGAATCATTAGACAAGCAAAATATCCCAGAATGGATAGCGAATATGGTTATAGTTCAAAGAAGAACAAAGGAATAAGGATTTGCATTGATTTCCACTGATTTAAATAAAGCACATAGAAAGACGCAGTTTTCCATTGCAGAGATATTCCCAGACTAGTCGAATCGGCGGGGAATGAAAGGGTATCCTCATTGGATGGATACAAAGGTTACAACAGATCCCACTCGCGAAGAGGATCAAGAGCATCTTTTGCTTTCTTGACTCCAAGAGGATTATCTTTATACTAAAATGCCATTCGGTTTGCGAAATCTTTGGAGACGACGTATCAAAGGATGGTAGAAGAGGTATTCGCAGAATGGATACATAAAACACTTGGAAGTCTATGTAGATGACATGCTAGTAAAAAGTAAGAAGAAGCGAGAAGATCACGTGCGAGACTTGAAAGAAATTTTTGAGCAAATGAGGCGTTTCAACATCAAGGTCAACCCCGAGAAAAATGTACCTTCGGAGTTGCGTGGGGAAATTCTTGGGTTACATTGTATCAAAGGAAGGAATACACGTTGACCGGAGAAAGTAAAAACGATTCGCGACATGCCCCGACGCCGGCACGTAAAAGATGTTCAAAAGCTAAATGGATTGTTAGCATCACTAGGAAGGTTCATCTCACGGTCGTCGATAAGTGTAAACATTTTTCGTGTTACGAAAAAAGGGATCGAAAATGAATGAATGGACGAATGTGAAAAGGCTTTTTCAAGGAATTAAGGAGCATTTAATGGATGTATCCATTATGCGAGAGCGAGAACACAGGGAGGAATTATTAATATATCTCGCGACAACTTAGCACGCCTTAAGTGCGTTTTATTGCGAACGGACGCGGGAGTGGAAAAACCAATCTATTATATCGATAAAACTTTTAATGCCGAAAGAAATTATTCGAAAGATTGAAAAACTAATCCTAGCGTTAGTCTATCGTCATTTAAACTTCGCATATATTTTCAAGCACACCTTTGTAAGGGTGGTAACAAAGGTACCAATTGAGTCGGTAATGAAAAATTCAAAAGATCGGGAAGAGTCGAAAGATGGAATGCTCAAATAAGTCATTGCAAACTCAAATATGAAATATTATCTTCAACCAAGTCACGGTCGTCGCGGACTTTCTCAGCGAAATTTCCTTTGGAGGAAGATGAAGCGGTGGATGAAATGATGGATGTAGAGGAAGAACATGGAGATCCAAAGATTTGTTAAGCGAGCCAAACCGGTGGGAAATATTAGTGGATGGATCATCAAATGGAGAAGGTAAAGGAGTGGGAATTGTTATGATTTCGCCCCGAAGGCAATAAGTTAGCTTTTGCTTTTAGATTGGAATTTGAGTCTACCAATAATGAAACGGAATACGAAGCCATAATACATGCTTTACGATTTGCAATAGAAATGGCTGGAAGTGTGAGAATTACCGTGACTCGCAATTGGCAATTCGTCGGATAACGAAAAGTATGCTACAAATGATCCATCCCTCGAAATACGGGAAGCTTGTAGAAGTGTTGTCGGCACGAATCTGAAAATAAAATGGAGGCACATATCAAGGAGAGATAACGAACTCGCTGGACGCTTTGCCTTTATATCAAGTATGATGACGAGACCAACCTGAGAATATCAAAATACGTAAGACAATCGGCGCCATCAATTAATAAAGAGGAAGGACAAGAAACGAGATATAATGATGGTGGTAGATGAGATGCAACGTCGCGAGAAGATTGGAGGATAGAACTTCACGCATATTTAATGAAAGGGCGAGGTACCAAGAAATAGATTGGAAGCACACAAGTTAAAGAGCCGAGCAACAAATTATGAATTGCGAGATGGTGTGCTTTATCGGCGTTCTTTTGATGGACCTTCGCTTCGATGTCGACAAGGAAGAAGGAGAAACCATATTGAAGATCTTTGCATAGTGGGGATGCGGGAAATCATAGCGGCGGAAGATCTTTGGCATATAAGGCAAAGACGCAAGGATATTATTGGCCATATATGCATGAGGACGCGAGCAATAGCCAAACGCATTGCGAAGATTGTCAAAGACACGGGAAGAAGATACATGCACCCTAGGAGCACCATTAAATTCTTCAAGAAGTGTGTGGCCTTTTGGAAAATGGGGTTTAGATATTGTGGGACCATTTTTTACAGGGAACGGGACAAAGAAAGTACCTAATTGTCGCAACGGATTATTTCACAAAGTGGGCGGGTGAAAGCGGTCCGGCACATTCGCGATAAAGATGTTTTTACTTTCATATTTGAAAATATTATATGCGAGATTTGGGATCCCAAAGCCTAACCTGGTATCGATAATGGGAAGCGGTTTGAAGGACAAAATATAGAGTTCTTTTACTTAATGCATTTCAAATAAGATGTGGAAAATCAACTCCATTATATCCACAAGCTAATGGCCAAGCGGAGGCAACAAACAAAACAATTCTGATATATTGAAGAAAAAGTTGGAAGGACACAATAGAGGATGGTGCGAACAAGTACCCAATGCGGTGTGGGCCTATAATACAACTAGAAGAGAAGCCACGGGAATGTCTCCTTTTTGCTTAACTTACGGAGTTGGAAGCGGTACTTCCAACGAGAGGTCGTGATTAGACAACCAAAAAGAGGTGCTGGATAAAAATCTTAGCGCGGCAACATTTTAATCAAGTTGGATGAATTGGAAGAAAAAACGAGAAAAGGCCTTGCGACACATGGAGAATTATCGACAAGGCGGCTAGAGAATATAACAAGCGTGTAAAAATACGTGAGTTCCAACCCAGGGAGACTTGGTGTTGCGAGAAACCCCAATATATCAACGTGAAAGTGGAGGCAAAGGCGGCGAGAAAATGGGATGGACCTTATATCGTCAAAGAAGTAGTTGGTACGGGGGCATATAGATTGATGGACCCCGAGAAGGAAGAGATGTGGGACAAAAATTGGATAGACCATGGAATAGGTTATATCTAAAGAAATATTACAAGTAATAACGAAAGATGACAAAAGGAATCAAGATGAAGTACTTCTTTCTTGGGATATTTGCGACATTCAATAAAATGCGGAGAGAATCCATGAAGAGATCGCGATAAGAATAACAAAAAGTCATGAATGGCTTAACAAAACAACAAGAGATAAGGAATGATCAAATGAATGAATCGGCGAATATCTCGAGACAAAATAGCAAATGATGAAGCATGATTGAATAAAAGAATGAATGAATGGGACGAACCTTTATGGCGTACACCTAGTTCGCGAATTATATTTCGTAAGAGGCAAATGTAAGACCTAAAGTGCGTCATATAAGGGGTATCTCTTAACATGGCTCGGTGGAAGGTTATTTGGCCGCTCACTGAAACTGGGTCATGCAGATTTGGGGCCCATGAAATCCTATCCGGGGGGAGATACCTTGGATTCCCAACTATATATGTAGGTTATACCTGGTTGGGCGGCCAGGGTCTCTTCCAAGGAGTCGGTGTATGCACAAGGCGCCGAGGAGTACACGGTTGAGCGAGTGCCCTGGATGGATGAACCTACCACGGCCATTCTTGGCAAGTCTTGGCATGCGTTGCACTCGCCCGAAGAAAACTCCACTTAGGGTGCGATCTCGTAACCATAAACCATATAGGTATAAGGGATAAGAGGCTGCGAAAACAAAGCTTAGTTGTTGTTAAGGCCGGATGGGAGGAGCTAGTCTTGTATGGCCGATGTTTCGCCTCCTTGAAGGGCAACCGGGAGATGATAAGGGCGACGCTCTCCATTAGGGGGTGTCAAAGCAGACGCAAATGTCATAAGGCTATGTTTTCGCAAGAGAACTTAGGCTCGTCATATTTGTGCAATGATCTGCGAGAGGCAATAATACTAACGCGAGGGTAAGGCGAGATCAATGGGTCTTTACACGAAAGTGTACGGACGTCCTGCGATTTCGTCGCACGGCGGCAATGTCATGGGGCTTTATGTTCGCAAGGATATCTAGGCTGTCATATTGTCGCAATTAAAACATCTGCGAGCAAAAATACTTGGAAAATGATAAGACAAGATCAATGGGTCCTTACATGCAAGTGTAAGGACGTCCTGCGATTTTGTCGCCATAAAAGGTGGCAGGGGAGGACCTCTAATTAGGGAGGTCTAACTTGGAAGACCACGCAAAAATGATAAGGCAAGGTTAATGGGCCTTTGCATGAAAATGTAGAGGTGGCCTGCGACCTTGTCGCAACAAAAAGAGATAAAAATCTCAATTCATGAAGATATCCGCGACTTCGTCGCGACGATCCATTTTAGTAACGGTACAATTATTACCAAATACATGAAGAATTAAAATCAAATCCCTAATTGGGATGGGTTTACTTCATAAAAATTCCATGAGCGAACATGCTCGCAAGGTTGTTTTAAATAAGAAAAGGAAGAAAGAAATATGGGAATTACTCAATCAAAGAGTTCAATTATTCAAACAACAAGGAATTCACGGCAAATTACAAAAAGAGTTTATTTCTCTACATCGGCATTATCAAACACGTCTTGGTTGAGACTTTCTCACCTTTATCGAAACTTCACCTATTTCGGTTGGTGGATTTTCATCGAAATGTGTTCATCACCTTCGTTCTCGCCGATTCTTGGATTTTCATCGAAAACTTTCTATTTGGATCTTCATTAACTACTTCCTTATCGGGAGATCTTCGCACTTTCATATTCATAATCACTATCAGGAGCATTAGGTAACTTCATCATCACTTATTTCTAAAGGATCGCGTGAATGGGATCAAGAGACTTTGACAAGAAAATATTATTCACAAGAACTTGCTTTAAGAGGAATTGGCGACAATGCCTTTTGACGATTCTTACTATCAATGTCCTTACAATGAGACATATAATCCAATCTTCGCTCTGCGCGATCGCGAGAACGAGCAAGATGCGCGGAGAGTAGTCCATTTTCCTTGCGAATTTTAGAATAATCGGACACGAGGGTGGAGATAGTGGAGCAAGCTTTCTCTCGAGTGCATAACAAATACTGGATCGAGAGAAAATTTTTATCGAACCTTTTTGGCATTTTCGGGGTAATAAAATATTCATGGAATAAATACATAAATTAAGATAGTCAAATAATTTGACTACCTTCCTTTGAGAAGTAAGATGTTGAATTAAAGCTGCGAAGTTATTCCCCAAACGGTCCATGACATCATCAAATGAATCCCCAACTAAGCCTTTCAATCGAGATCGCAAATTCTTTTCATTGGAAATAAGTATTGAATTTTCGATCGCCAAAGTAGAGTTGGATTTTTCTAATTTAATACATTGTTCTTGGAATTGCTTCGCTTTTACACTCAAGGTTATTCTACCTTGAATAAGTTTATCTCTCTCGGCAGTAATTTCTTCAAGTTGGTTTTTCAAAGTATGTTTAGCTTGTTCGTGTTCTTCACATAACTTTTGACAGGCGTTATACTGCTGCGAGTAGCTCGCCACCTTATTCAACAAAGAACGTTTCTCTTGAGAAAGAGTTCGATTCTCATCTGATAAAGTTTCCAACTCCAAATTAGTTTTAGTCAAAGCATAAGAGAGGCGAGATAAGTCATTACTTAATGAATCTTGCTTTTGCGATAAATCAATATTCTCTTTAGACAAGTTATTTATTTGATCAGCTGCATAGGTATGAAGATTATCTAAGAAATTATCTTTGCTCCATCCAAGCATCTCTTTCAACTCGAACTTCTTCAACGATAGATTACGTCGATATATCTCCATTATTCGTTTACGGTTTAATACTTGAAGGACGAGCAATGGGTTTTAGTTGTAAAAAAAAAAAAAAAAAAAAAAAAAAAGAGCGAGGAGCATACCTTTTAATTCTTCATTCTTCTTGCGAAGGTTATCACGATCTAGCGAGATGTTGTGAAATTTTTGATTTTCAAGGTGAAGACTATTGCACTTCGCGGTCATAACTGGAGATCATCCTTGACTTACTAATTTCTTGAACCAAAGACGCTTGCGAGACCTTATCGGGACCAAAGTGCTTACTTAAAATCTCATGAGACGTTGGATTTGATAGGATCGGCGAAGTTCTCTTGGCATCATTCACGAGATCGAAAGAACCTTAAAGGCCACATCTATACCCTCCAAATTTTCCGCCGTTAGAGGAATTTGCTCTACCAAAAAAGATGAGTCATCCTTTGTCAAAGGAACCTCATGAGAAGAGGAAGTTTCAGGGAGAGAAGTGATTGGAGAAATAGTAGGGACATTGATAGCGAGAGGGTGATATAACATCGTTTGTAGGAGGACGGTTGTAAGGAACTTGGTCTATGAGGAGTTGAGGCGTAGGAATATTATCTTGTGACGACTTCGCAGCGGGAGATGAAGGTGTGAATGAAGGAAATGAAACACACGGGAGTAACGAGGTTTGGGTTGGCGAAGCCTTTTAGGAGTTCTCGATATTTCCATCATCCTGCGAGTAACAAGTTAAATAAGAAACAGAGGCAACAATATATTGTTCATAAAAAGAAATGTTTCTTAAATACCTTGTTACTCGCAGGCTTCCTTTTGTTAATCATAGATTTTGCTCGCGAAGTAGGCTTTGGCTGCGTAATAGATTCTTGTTGCGAAGAAGGTTTCGATGGCGAGCCCAAAGAAAGGAGAGGGTCCTTCACGGTAAATTTGGTTTTGGGATGGTTCTTGCTAAACAACAATGGCGGAAAAAACTATATAAAGTTAAGCATACCGGTATGATTTTAACAAGAAAAACTAATTTCAAAGCAATCAACCACAAGATCAAACTAGATATGGCAAGATTAACAAACCTGGATGCCATGAGAACAACAACTAGGAAGTAGCGAAAGAAGAGAAGAGGATGAAGAAGGAAAATAGCGAGGTAAACACTTGCAGAATGATTACGAACGATGAAGAAGAGGAACACTTGCAGGCGATGAAGAAGATGAAAGGGAAAAAGAAACTTCTTCACAAGGAACACCCCTATAAATAGATGAGAAAAAAAGATATTACGACCGGATAACATTAAATGCATCGGTAAAGAGGACACGTGTAACGGTCACCATTAAATCCGGGGAATTTTAGTAGAATTCGAACATCGCACAACATATTTCCTAACAAAGAGAAGAGCTTGCGAAATTGATAACTCGTGAGGCAAGAGATGCCACTTCATATATCTGAAGAAGCTTGAACTTCGCAAAAGAATAGAGAGCAAGTACGTACTTTTCAAGTCCAGTATTCTTTCGCTCGTTCCTTCACAACAAAAACCAAAGATTACTACAATGACAGATTTTTCCTTAAAAATCGCTCTTCAAGCAATATTCAAGGAAAAGAGGCAAGATGTAGGATCATAATATCGCAACGTCTCTCTGGGGCTCGCGGGGTTAATAAACAACGACGTCGCGAGGCGGTCATGAGCAGCTAAAATAAATGACGCGATGAATAACGACACACAAAACAACGAAAGATATGGAACTGGCGAGGGTTAAGAAGTGTCGCGAGAATAAATGTTTGTACATCTGCGACACTTCGGAACATTTCCGAAATAAAAGGATAGATTAGCTGTCATCCACTATGTATTACCCTATATAAAGGGCTAAGTGAGTGTAAATTGTAGAGAGAGATCTTTTTGGAATTGTTGGGCAAGTCATTAGGAGAGAAAGTTTAAGAGTGTTTTACTTGCTAAGTGGTAATTCTACTTTTCTGTGTAGACAACTCATGAAATTAATCAATAAACATTCTCAATTATACAACTTTCAATGGACTAATTAACCAAAATATAGTGAGGGTGTAGTGTAGGAAAACCTGCTACTACAACCCGTGGAGAACAGCCAGAGCAACAAATTGGTGCCAACACCTTTGTATGCCTATGCCTATACGATGAAAGAGGAACCACCTATCTTAGAGTTCGCATCACGACTAAGGAGGCGGTTTCTCAATCTTCTCGAAATGCAATTGTGTCTTCACCTAGCTCTCTAAAGTAGTGAAGGCCGGAACTCCAAAACCATATCCTTGGGCAGCACATTTGTCGAGGTATTTGTGGCGTTTACGAGTGATTGCAGCTGCGATGGCATGCCCTGGTATGAAGTTGCGTGTCCTAGCGCTGGTGAAGGGTGAGACTAGTTGGAAGCCTAACAAGCTAAGCTCCAACAACATACTACTACATTAATTGAACAGGTTGCCGTGCTAACCTACCCGCGAGCCTCATGGGTAACCTAGCCAAGGGAACCGAAACGGCGGGAGGGGGCTGAGATTGTGTCACAAGGGGGGCAAACTAACACTACCTTCCATGTTAATTCTATGCAATATTACGCCATTGGGGACTCGAACCTGGGACCTCTTGGAGCGCATTAAACTTTGGGAACGGGGATGACCAGCTGAGCTAGGGGCCCGTTCTTCAATGATTATTATTATTATTATTATTATTTTTAAAGAACAATGTCGAGATTACAAGGATTACAGGGAATGGTGGGCAACCTAGCAACAAGCTGGGCGCCAACACCTTTTTGAATAACAATGCCTAGTCTATAAAAAAGAGAGTTGCCTAACTTGAAGTTGGCATCATGCCTAGCCATACAATTCCTCAATCTTTTCAGAAAAGATATAGTATCTACTCCGAGCTCACCCAAACTAGAAAAGGCGGAAACAGAACCCATAACCATGCAAAGTGCATTTGTCCAAATATTTTTTATTCTTGCGTGACGTGTACAACGATGGCATGCCTTGGAGCAATGTTGCGTTTCCTAGCACTTGTGAAAGGTGAAACCCCGTCACATCCATACAAACATCCCTACCATCTTCCCAATTATAAACCATGATGTCGGCGGGTCTGAGTTCGTTATCCGTATTGGAAAGGAAACCCAAAGAGACTTCTTTCCTAGCGGCAACACCAGCTTTGTAGCATATATCTGCCAAGACATTAAAAGACGTGGTAGTAAATGGGGAGTCGCAAGGCGTATCAAGGTAAAAAAAGGGACGCCGCAAGGCTTTTATTATTATTATTACATATCAACTGGGGAGTCGTCGGTAGAGGGTAACCGAGCAACAAGCTGGGCCCCTACACCTTTCTGGATGACAATCCCTAGCCTATGAAACAGAGAGCTTCCTATGTTATAGTTGGCATCTTGGCTAGCAAGGCAGTTGCGTAACCTTTTGAGAAAAATAATTGTATCTTCTCCCAACTCACCCAAGGTGGAGAAAGCTAGCATGTTGAAACCATAACCATATGTCTGGATCTGGTAAGTTTCCCCGTGTTGAGTCAAATTAATACATAGGCTCCATTCCTGGTGGTGCCCTTTCGTCAATTCCTTTAAGTTTCAGCCTTGCGACTATACTCCCTCAGGAACCCAAAAACTTTGATTTCTCATAAGGTACCCAGCCCAGTTCCTAAAAGCAACATCCATAGATCCCCAGTCGACATCGTTTATGGTTGAGACTAGGACGGTATCTCGTCGTCTTCGAGCTGACTTTCGTTCTTGATTAATGAAAACATCCTTGGCAAATGCTTTCGCGGTTTGTTCGTCATTCATAAATCCAAGAATTTCACCTCTGACTATGAAATAAGAATGCCCACGACTGTCCCTGTTAATTATTACTCCGATCCCGAAGGCCAACGCAATAGGACCGAAATCCTATGATGTTATCCCATGCTAATGTATCCAGAGCTTGGGATTGCTTTGGCACTCTAATTTCTTCAAAGTAACAGCACCGGAGGCATGACCCGACCAATTAAGGCTAGGAACGCATCGCCGGTAGAAAGGGACGATCGACCGGTGCACACCCAACGGCGGACCGGAAGACGCAACCCAAAGTCCAACTACGAGCTTTTTAACTGTAACAACTTAAATATACGCTATTTGTAGTAGCAGGATTTCCCACACTACACCCCTTACTCGATTTTGCTTAATTAATCCATTGAAAAATGTAAGATCAAGAATATTTATTGATTGAATCCATGAACTGTTCACACAAGAAAATAGAATTACACTTAGAAATTAAAACACTCTTAAACTTTCTCTCTCCTAATGACTCGCTCTACCACTCCAAAGAGATCTCTCCTTTTCTGAGACCCATTTAGCCCTTTATATAGGGTAATACATAGTGGATGACAACTAAGCTCCCCTTTATTTTCGGGAATGTCTCGCGAAGTGTCGCAGATGCATAAACATGTGCTCTTGCGACACTTCTTAACCTCGCCAGATCTCACGTCTTCTTTATGTTTTGCACTGTCGTTATTCATTGCGTCGTTTATTTTAGCTCTGCGACTCCTTTTCGACAGCGTCGTTTATTAATCCTGCGAGTCTTGTACGTTGCGATATTGTGATCCTACATCTTGCCTCTTTTTCCTTAAATATTGCTTGAAGAGCGATCTTTAAGGAAAAATCTGTTGTGGTAGTAATCTTTGATCTTTGTTAATGAAGGAACAAGAAGAAGAATGCTTGGACTTGAAAAGTACGTACTTGCCTCTATTCTTTTGCGAAAGTTAGAAGCTTCTTTATAGTATATATACAAATGTCGTTTCTTGCCTCATGAATTACGAAAAATAATCAATTTCGCAATTTATTCTCGCCTACTAGGAAATATGTTGTATATTTAGATTCTACTAAAGTTCTTTTCGTCTGGCTTCCTTGGATTTAGTAGTGACCGTTTACACGTGTCTATATTTACCTCTTTTACCGGTGTATTTAATGTTAACCTAGGTCATAACATTTTTTCTCATCTATTTATAGGAGCACCCCTGTGAAGAATTTTCCTTTTCTTTTTCATCTTCTTCATCGTCTGCAAGTGTTCTTCTTCTTCATCGTTACTGCAAGTGTTTACCTATTATTGTCTCTTACCATCTTCTTCACCACTTTTGCTATTCCCTATCCAGTTGTTACTCTCATGGCGTCCAGGTTTGTTAATTTTGCTATATCTGGCTTGATTTTGTGGTTGATCAAATTTGAGATTAGCTTTCTTTGTTGAAATCACACTGATATGATTAACTTTGTAATTTTCTTTCTGCCATTGTTGTTTAGCAAGAACCAACCCAGAACTAAGTTTATCGTGAAGGACCCTCTTCTTTCTTTGGGCTCGCCATCGAAATCTACTTCGCAACAAGAATCCCTCGCACAACCAAAGCCCACTTCGCGAGCAAAATCTATGGCTTCAAAAAGACAGTGTGCAAGTGACAAGGTATTCAAGAAACATTTGTTTTTATCAACAATACGTTGTTGCCTCTGTTTCTCATTTAATTTGTCATTCGCAGGATGATAAAACTACTGGTCATGCTCCCAAAAGGCTTCGCTACTCCAAACCTGTTACTCCCGACGTTCCATTTCCTTCATTCACACCTTCGTCTCCTGCTGCGAAATCTTCGCAAGATAATTTTGTGCCTCTTTCTTCTGGTAACATTACTGGCGAAAATATTTCTATACCTCAACTCCTCATAGACCAAGTTCCTTACAACTGTCCTCCTACAAACAATATTATACCTCCTCCTACTATCAATGTCCCTGCTATTTCTCCAATCACTTCTCTCCACTGAAACCTCCTCTTCTCATGAGGTTCCTTTGACAAAAGAGACTCGTCTTCTTTGTTTGAACAAATTCCTCTAACTGAGAAAATTTGGAGGGGATAGATGTGGCCTTTAAGGTCCTTTCGATCTCGTGAATGATGCCAAAAAGACTTCGCGATCTGTCAAATCCAATGTCTGCGAGATTTTAAGTAAGCATCTTGGTCTGATAGGATCTCATGCATCTTTAGTTCAAGAGGTTAATAAGCTGAAGGATGATCTCCAAGTCATGGCTGTGAAATGCAATAATCTCCACCTTGAAAATCAAAAATTTCTCAGTATCTCACTAGATCGTGATAATCTTCGCAAGAAGAATGAAGAATTGAAAGGTTTGCTCTCGCCACCCCCCCCCTTTTTTTTTTTTTTTTTTTTTTTTTTTTTTTTTACAACTCAAACCCTTGTTCGTCCTCCAAGAATTAAACCAGAAACGAATAATGGAGATATATCAGACGGAGTCTATCGTTGAAGAAGTTCGAGTTTAAAGAGATGCTTGGAAGGAACAGTATAATCTCTTAGATAATCTTCATACCTATGCGGTGATCAAATAAATAACTTGTCTAAAGAGAATTTTGATTTATCGCAAAAGCAAGACTCATTAAGTAATGACTTATCTCGCCTCTCTTATGCTTTGACTAAAACTAACTTGGAGTTGGAAACTTTATCAGATGAGAATCGAACTCTTTCTCAAGAGAAACGTTCTCTGTTGAATAAGATGGCGAGCTACTCGCATGACAAGATAATGCTTGTCAAAAGTTATGTGAAGAACATGAACAAGCTAAACATACTTTGAAAAACCAACTTGAAGAAATTACTGCCGAGAGAGATAAACTTATTCAAGGTAGAATAACTTTGAGTGTAAAAGCGAAGCAATTCCAAGAACAATGTGTCAAATTAGAAAAATCCAACTCTACTCTGCGCGTAGAAAACTCCATACTTGTTTCCAATGAAAAGAATTTGCGATCTCGATTGAAAGGCTTAGTGGGAGATTCATTTGATGATGTCATGGACCGTTTGGGGAATAATTTCGCAGCTTTAATTCAACATCTTACTTCTCAAAAGGAAGGTAGTCAAATTATTTGACTATCTTAATTTATGTATTTATTCCATGAATGCTTTATTACCACTGAAAATGCCAATAATGTTCGATAAGAATTTTCTCGATCTTGTGTATTTGTTATGCGGACTGCGAGAAAAGCTTCGCTCCACTATCTCCACCCTCAGGTCTGATTATTCTAAAATTCGCAAGGAAAACGGACTACTCTCCGCGTCTCTTGCTCGTTCTCGCGACCGTGCAGAGCGAAGATTTGATTATATGTCTTATTGTAAGGACATTGATAGTAAGAATCGTCAAAAGGCATTGCTTCGCCAATTCCCTCTTAAAGCGGAAGTTCTTGTGAATAATATTTTGCTGTCGAAGTCTCTTGATCCTATTCACGTCGATCCTTTGGAAGTAAGTGATGATGAAGTTCCCAATGCTCCGGATAGTGATTATGAATATGAAAGCTGCGAAGATCTCCCTGATAAGGAAGTTGTCGATGAAGATCCAAATAGAAAGACTCTGATGAAAATCCAAGAATGGCGGCAAGAACGAAGGTGATGAAAACATTTCGATGAAAATCCACCAATTGAAGGAGGCGAAGGCGATAAGGGCGCGAAAAAGTCTCAACCATCCTCTGTATTTGATAATGCTGATGTAGAGAGTTAAATTCTCTTTGTAATTTGCCAGAATTCCTTTTTGTGTGAATGATTTAACTCTTTGATTGAGTAATTCCCATATTTCTTTCTTCCTTTCTTAGTTAAGACCGTCTTGCGAGCATGTTCGCTCATTGAATTTTTTATTAAGTAAATCCATCCCAATCGAGGATTTGATTTTAATTCTTCTCAACTGCGACAAAGTCGCAGCCACCTTTACATTTTCATGCGAGAGGCCCATTGACCTTGCCTTATCATTTTTGTGTGGTCTTCCAAGTTAGACCTCCCTAATTAGAGGTCTTCCCCTGCCACCTTTCATCGCGACAAAATCGCGGGACGTCTTTACACTTGCATGTAAAGACCCATTGATCTTGTCTTATCATTTTCCAAGTATTTTTGCCTCTGCGGGATGTTTTAGTTGCGACAATATGACAGGCCTAGATATCCTTGCGAACATAAAGCCCCATGACATTGCCGTCGTGCGGCGAAATCGCAGGACGTCCGTACACTTTCATGTAAAGACCCATTGATCTCGCCTTACCCTCGCGTTAGTATTATTGCCTCTGCAGGATCATTTGCACAAATATGACGAGCCTAAATTCTCTTGCGAAAACATAGCCTTATGACATTTGCGTCTGTTTTGACACTCCCCCTATTGGAGAGCGTCGCCCTTATCATCTCCCGGTTGCCCCTTCAAGGAGGCGAAACATCGGCCATACAAGACTAGCTCCTCCCATCCGGTCTTAACAACAACCGGTTGTTTTCGCACCTCTTATCCCTTATACCTATATGGTTTATGGTTACGAGACTGCACCCTAAGTGGAGTTTTCTTCGGGCGAGTGCAACATATGCCAAGACTTGCCAAGAATGGCCAGGTAGGTTCATCCATCCGGGCACTCTGGCTCAACCGTGTACCTCGGCGCCTTGAGCATACACGACTCCTTGGAAGAGACCCTCGGTCGCCCAACCAGGGGATAACCTTATATAGTTGGGAATCCAAGGTATCTCTCCCGGATAGGCTTTCATGGGCCCCAAATTTTCATGACTCAGGCTTCAGGAGCGGTGTAACCTTCCCCCTGAGCCATGTCGAGAGATACCCCCTTATATGACGCACTTTAGGTCTTACATTTGCCTCTTACGAAATGTTATTCGCGAACTAGGGTGTACGCCATAAAGGTTCGTCCCATTCATTCATTCTTTTATTCAATCATTCTTCATCATTTACTATTTTGCTTGCGAGATGTTCGCCAATTCATTCATTTAATCATTCGTTATCTCTTGTTGTTTTGTTAAGCCATTCATGACTTTCTTGTTATTCTTGTCGCGAGATCTTCGCGGATTTTCTCTGCATTTTCTTTTGAATGTCGCAAATATCTTGCGAAAAGTACTTCATCTTGATTCCTTTTTCCTCTCTCATTTTTACGGGTAATATTTCTTTAGATATAACCTATTCCATGGTCTATCCAATTTTTGTCCCACATCTCTTCCTTCGGGATCCATCAATCTATATGCCCCTGTACCAACTACCTCTTTGATGATATAAGGTCCATCCCATTTTCTCGCCAATTTGCCTCCACTTTCACGTTGATATATTGGGGTTTCTCGCAACACCAAGTCTCTGGTTGGAACTCACGTATTTTTACACGCTTGTTATATTCTCTAGCCGGTCTTGATAATTCTCCATGTGTCGCAAGGCCTTTTCTCGTTTTCTTCCAATTCATCCAACTTGATTAGAATGTTGCCTGCGCTAAGATTTTCTCCCAGGACCTCTTTTTTTGGTTGTCGGAATCACGACCTCTCGTTGGGAGTCTTTAGCTTCAACTCCGTAAGTTAAGCAAAAAGGGGACATTCCTGTGGCTTCTCTTCTAGTTGTATTATAGGCCCATCCTGCATTGGGTACTTGTTCACACCATCCCCTATTGTGTCCTTCCAACTTTTTCTTCAATATATCGGCAATTGTTTTGTTTGTTGCCTCCGCTTGACCATTAGCTTGTGGATATAATGGAGTTGATTTTCCACATCTTATCTGAAATGCATTGAGCGAAGAATTCTATATTTTGCCCTTCAAACGCTTCCCATTATCGGATACCAATTGTGCGGGGATCCCAAATCGCATATAATATTTTCAAATATGAAAGTAAAAATATCCTTATCGCGAATGTGCTGGACCGCTTTCACCTCTGCCCATTTTGTGAAATAGTCCGTTGCGACAATTAAGTATCTTCTTTGTCCTGTTCCCGGTAAAAATGGTCCCACAATATCTAAACCCCATTTTCCAAAAGGCCACACACTTCTCGAAGAATTTAATGGTGCTCCAGGTGCATGTATCTTCTTCCCATGTCTTTGACAATCTTCGCAACGTCCGGATATTGCTCTCGCGTCCTCATGCATATATGGCCAATAATATCCTTGCGTCTTTGCCTTATATGCCAAAGATCTCCGCCGCTATGATTTCCGGCATCCCCACTATCTGGCATCTTCAATATGGTTTCTCCTTCTTTCCTTGTTAGGCATCGAAGCGAAGGTCCATCAAAAGAGCGCCGATAAAGCACGCCATCTCGTAATTCATAATTTGTTGCCCGGCTCTTTAACTTGTGTGCTTCCAATCTATTTCTCGGTACCTCGCCTTTCATTAAGTACGCGTGAAGTTCTACTCTCCAATCTTCCTCACGACATTGCATTTCATCTACCACCATCATTATATATGCTTCTTGTCCCTCCTCTTTATTAATTGATGGCGCCCGATGGCGTCGTATTTTGATATTCCTCGCGATTGGATCTGTCATCATACTTGATATAAAGGCAAAAGCGTCTGCCAGTCTATTATCTCTCCTTGATATGTGCCTCCATTTTATTTTCGGTATTTGTCTTGACAACACTTCTACAAGCTTCCTGTATTTACGTAGGGATGGATCATTTGTAGCATACTTCTCATTATCGACAAATTGCCAATTGCGAGTCACTTTGGTAATCCTCACATTCTCCAGTTTCATTTCTATTGCAAATCGTAGAGCATGTATTATAGCTTCGTACTCCGTTTCATTATTGGTAGACTCAAATTCCAATCTAAAAGCAAAAGCTAACTTATTGCCTTCTGGCGAAATCACAACAATTCCCACTCCTTTACCTTCTCCATTGGATGATCCATCCACTAATATTTCCCACCGATCTGGCTCAGTTAACAAATCTTTTGGATCTCCATGCTCTTCTTCTACATCCATCATTTCATCCACTGCTTCATCTTCCTCCAAAGGAAATTCTGCCAGAAAATCTGCGACAACTTGTGACTTGGTTGAAGATAATATTTCATATTTGAGTTTGTAATGGCTTATTTGAGCATTCCATCTTTCGACTCTTCCTGATCTTTTTGAATTTTTCATTACTGACTCGATTGGTACCTTCGTTACCACTCTAACAGTATGTGCCTGGAAATATATGCGAAGTTTAAACGACGCATAGACTAACGCCAAGATTAGTTTTTCAATCTTTGAATAATTTCTTTCTGCAAGACATTAAAAGTTTTCTTGATATAATAGATTGGTTTTTTCTACTCCTGCGTCCATTCGCGATAAAACCGCACTTAAGGCATGCGATGTTGTCGCGAGGTATATTAATAATTCCTCTCCTGTTCTCGCTTTCTCGCATAATGGATATATCCATTAAATGCTCTTTGATCCCTTGTAAAGCCTTTTCACATTCGTCCAGTCCATTTAAATTTCGATCCTTTTTTTTTTTTTTAATCGAAAAAGTGTTTACACTTATCGAGATGACCGCGAGATGAACCTTCCTAGCGATGCTAGTAACCCATTCACTTTTGAACATCCTTTCTTGTCGCGGGTGTCGGCATATCGCGAATGCTTTTACTTTCTCCGGGTCAACATGTATTCCTTCCTTTGATATAATGTAACCCAAGAACTTCCACTGACGCAACTCAAGGTACATTTCTCTGGATTGACTTTGATGTTGAAACGCCTCATTTGTTCAAAAATTTCTTTCAAGTCTCGCACGTGATCTTCTGCCTTTTTACTTTTCACTAGCATGTCATCTACGTATACCTCTAGTGTTTTATGTATCCATTCTGCGAATACATTTTCTACCATCCTTTGATACGTTGCTCCGGCATTTCGCAAACCAAACGGCATTTTAGTATAGCAGTATAATCCTCTTGGAGCGAAGAAAGCAGTGTGCTCTTGGTCTTCCTCGGCGAGAGGAATTTGATTGTAACCTTTGTATCCGTCCAGCGATGATACTCTTTCGTTCCCGACCTTGATTCGACCAATTGCGGAATGTCTGGTAATGGAAAACTATCTTTAGGGCAAGCTTTATTTAGATCAGTGAAATCAATGCAAATCCTTATTCCCTTGTTCTTCTTTGGAACTATAACCATGTTCGCTATCCATTCAGGATATTTTGCTTGTCTAATAATTCCTGCATCCAGCATCTTCTGCAGTTCTTCTTCTATCTGTGGGTGATATGCTGTTGCTATCTTTCTAATTCTTTGTTTGAATGGCTTCACATTTTTATCAATTTCCAACTTGTGACAGGCTACTGATGGATCTATACCAGGCACTTCATCCATATCCCATGCGAAGATATCTTTATAATTCCGCAATAGATCGACAGTTCTTTTCTCTTCTTCCGCTCCCATGTTAGTTCCAATCTTTAGCATCTTGGGTTTTTCCTTAGTTCCAATATTCACTTCTTTGGTTTGCTCTGCCGCGACGTAACTGGCCTTCGGTTCTCCCATAGGGGTTGGTCCTTTCGGTTCTTTCGCGGGATCATTTTCTTCTCCCGAGATCTCGCTAGGTATGCCTTTTCCTTCCTTCGCTCTGATCATGTAAACTCTGAATTCTTCTTCTTTCTTAGCCGCCCTTGCCATCTTTTTGCGATACTTTGATATACTCTTTCGCTTGTTTACTTGTTCTTCGCAACACTTTACTTCATTTTGATAATATATTCTTCCTTTGGCAGCATCCCCTTTGATCTCGCCGATTCCGGTTGGTGTAGGAAACTTGATACATTGATGAAGCGTCGACGCCACAGCTTTTATTGCATGTACCCATGGTCTTCCTAGTAATATGTTATACGGTGATTCCATATCCACTACACTCAACGTCACCTGTGTTTCAATTCTTCCTAACGGAATATGTATTTTTATCTCCCCTTTAACTTTTGTTATAGATTTACCAAAACCTTGAATATTGTACGCCGCGAAAATCATATCTTCGTCTTTATATCCCATCTTTTTGTAAGCGTGATAAAACATGATGTTCACCAGACTCCCTGTATCAATTAAAACTCCATTCACTACCCATGTTTTCACTGTGTTCTCTAATTCCTCTCTTTCCTTATACGCGTTTATTGCGATTACCAGTGGAGATGCGTGATCCAAGTTTTCTTTGGATATTTCCTCCGCCGTAAAAGTTATCTCTTGCTTTTCCCAATCTTTCAAAGGTGATGTTATTTCTCTATCTGTAATCTTCTTTCCTTCAAAATCTCGTTTGTGTATTCTTCCTCTGATATTTTCATGAAATTCACTAATCATTACTCTTGTGTCTGTGCTGCATGTCATATCTTTTTCATCCGATTTAAGATTTTCCTTTCTCATTTTCCTGATTCAAACAACTTTAGTTGCAATTTTCTCTCCTTTACAAATGATCGCTCCCTGTTTCTAGCGCATATGTAGTGGCAGGATTTCCCACACTACACCCCTTACTCGATTTTGCTTAATTAATCCATTGAAAAATGTAAGATCAAGAATATTTATTGATTGAATCCATGAACTGTTCACACAAGAAAATAGAATTACACTTAGAAATTAAAACACTCTTAAACTTTCTCTCTCTAATGACTCGCCCTACCACTCCAAAGAGATCTCTCTCTTCTTTACAGACCCATTTAGCCCTTTATATAGGGTAATACATAGTGGATGACAACTAAGCTCCCCTTTATTTTCGGGAATGTCTCGCGAAGTGTCGCAGATGCATAAACATGTGCTCTTGCGACACTTCTTAACCCTCGCCAGGTCTCACGTCTTCTTTGCCTGTCGTTATTCATTGCGTCGTTTATTTTAGCTCCTGCGACTGCCTCGCGACAGCGTCGTTTATTAATCCTGCGAGTCTTGTACGTTGCGATATTATGATCCTACACTATTGGAGCTGGAATTACCGCGGCTGTTGGCACCAGACTTGCCCTCCAATGGATCCTCATTAAGGGATTTAGATTGTACTCATTCCAATTGCCAGACTCAAAGAGCTCGGTATTGTTATTTATTGTCACTACCTCCTCGTTTTAGGATTGGGTAATTAGCGCGCCTGCTGCCTTCCTTGGATGTGGTAGCCGTTTCTCAGGCTCCCTCTCCGGAATCGAACCTAAATTCTCCGTCACCCGTCACCACCATAGTAGGACACTATCCTACCATCGAAAGTTGATAGGGCAGAAATTTGAATGATGCGTCGCCAGCACAAAGGCCGTGCGATTCGTCAAGTTATCATGAATCATATGAGCAACGGGCAAAGCCCGCGTCGAACTTTTATCTAATAACTGCATCCCTTCCAGAAGTCGGGGTTTGTTGCACGTATTAGCTCTAGAATTACTACGGTTATCCGAGTAGCAAGTACCATCAAACAAACTATAACTGATTTAATGAGCCATTCGCAGCTTTCACGGTCAATTAGTTCATACTTACACATGCATGTCTTAATCTTTGAGACAAGCATATGACTACTGGCAGGATCAACCAGGTAAAAAATAATAATAATAATAAAAATAAAAATAATATTAAAAGCCTTGGGTGGCTTCTTTTATATAAAAAAAATAATTACTGCGGACCCAATTATTGTGGATTGTCGAGCAGTCTTGGGGGATATTAAGAGTTTTCCCAAGGGTACATCATGCGGACGAGGCGGTTTGCGGGCGAAACATTTAGTTGATGTGATGAGCGGGGCTGCTGATGCTGTCACGGACATCTTACTCGCTTCGATTACAGGAGTTTTCAGTCTTTGGTTGGATAGAAAATGCACTGCGGAGTTAGGAGAGTTCATTGCTAGTGCTCCCTTAACACCGTTACTTAAGCCGGGAGGTGGTCTCCGGCCTATTGCAGTTGGCACGGTTTGGCATAGATTGGTTTCTAAAGTGGATTCTTTATCTGTTGGGAAGGATATGACTTCTTATTTAGGAGATTACCAATTTGGAGTTGTTGTTTCTGCCGGAGGGGAAAGTATTTTACACGCTGTAAATAGTCTCCTTGAGTCGAAAGGCCACTCGGACAAGATGTCAATGTTTCTTATTGACTTCTCTAACGCGTTCAACATGGTGAGCAGGTCTCATCTCATCAAGGAGGTTCGTCTTCATTGTCCAGGTATTTCTCGTTGGGTAGAATTTTGTTATATGCGTCATGCTAAAATCTACTACGACCAATATATTTTGTCGTCTGCCCTCGGAGTCCAACATGGTGACCCTCTCGGACCCTTATTATTTTCTTTGACTCTTCACCCTCTAGTGAAGACTGTTGCTTCCAGATGTAAACTCGACTTGCACGCCTGGTACCTTGATGATGGTACAATCATTGGCGATACGCTTGAGGTTTCTAAGGCTTTACACATTATTGAAACCGAATGGCCAGGTACAGGTTTACATCTCAATGTTAAGAAAACAGAAGTCTTCTGGCCTTCTATTGATCCCAAAAGTATTGATGATGGTGTTTTTCCGCCTGATATTGGTAGACCGTCTAATGGTGTTAAACTTTTGGGTGGTCCTGTGAGTTTGGATTTGAACTTTATTAGTGATATACTGCTGAGTCGAGTGAACAATACTGTTCAACTTATGACGCCATAAAAAAACTCAAGGATCCTCAAAGCGAGATGCTATTACTTCGCAATTATACGGGTGTTTCTAGATTATATTTTGCATTGCGCACTACCAATCCTGCTGCCCTTTAGCAAGCTAATGAGATCTTTGACGATCATTTGCCCAAGTACTTGAGGCCCCTTATCACTATTGATGGCTCGGGGTTTGGGCCTTTACAGCATAGATTAGCTACATTGCCTATCAAAGATGGTGGCTTTGGTATTTACACCATGGCAGACACCCAAGCCTATTGTTATATTGCTTCTTAGAGTCAGACGGCTTCAGTGCAAAAGGTGATCCTTGGTGACTTATTCCCAACTAACATAGGTCATGCTTATCAGTTGGCACTACAGAATTTTATTCAGGTATGTGGATTACCTTCTTCTTATTATGTTGATGATACCCCCATGTATGCATTCCCTGGCAGTTACCTACTTTGATGCAAATAAGAAGAAAATCCCAGAGACCATTTTTCTATGTCTGCTAGAGATTCCATTTTATGGCAATGTAACCAAGTTAAGCATGCTCAAGATTATTTATTGGCAATTCCTATTGGTCTTAATCAATGCCTCAGGCCGAGACATTTCAGAGTTGTCCTTTGCTACCGATTGTATATCCCTTTGTTTGTCGATAATGGTTCATGATCTATCTATAACAAGCCTATGGATATTTATGGAGATCATGAACTTAAAGGTGCTAAGGATGTTGGGGTTAAGTTTCGACATGACTTTGTACGTGATAGTTGTTGAAATTTGTTACAAAGCTAGTGTACTGTGCACAAGGAAGTTTCTTTGTGGCTTCTGTCAGATGACGACAAAGATATAAGGACGGCTGATATCCTCGTCCTTAACTGGGAAAATGGTAAGGGTGTTTGCATGGATGTTACAGGGGTTTCTCCCTTCACAGGTGAAGGCATTCGCTCTTTTGTTCATGGAAAAGCTATTTCTAATGTTGTCGCTCGAAAACACACTAAATACTTGGATAAGTGTGTATCACTTGAATATGGTCTTGATGTCTTAGCTTTCTATTCCTTAGGGGAACTAGGTGAGGATGTTTTATGTTTTTTTAAGCGTCTGAAGAACTTCTTAGTTAGTAATGATGCTAGTAGTGGTGTTGGTAGCTTTATTTTTCATAGATTAGGTATCGCTATTCAAAAAGGTGCTGGAGCCCAGCTTGTTGCTAGGTTACCAACCAAAAGTGTGTAATTTACCCAGTATATAAGAACTAAAAATAATTGATGTATCTTGTGAAGTTTTTTCAGTTTGAGCAAAAACCTTGATTTCTTCATATTTTCTCAAAATGTTGCTCAAACGCGCATCAGAAAATATAAAAATTCTCAGGACTGAGACAAAAACACTTTGGTGACATGAGCATATTACCTTGACCGACCAAGGTTGTCTCTTTGGATTGAAAGAAGCCGGTCCCACATATTTTCATCATTTGACCTAATTTGTTCACATTAGATTCAAACTCTTCCAAATAATTTGGAATTTCATAAAACGATCGTCATTCGGTCCCGTGACCAACCAGGGATGGTTTCTTGACCCCTTGGTCGGCCCCTCATCTCTTCATAATTAGGTTTTTATCACCTAAGGCTCAGACGAGCATTATTATAATAAAGGATTAAACCATCATTTAATCATCCTTTCACCAACTGATCTTCAAGAGACTTTGGTATTTGCTCACTCGAGCATCTGGGCACTACATGGTCGACTCATTATCCCATGTAGTCGGTCCCTCCTTCACTCCGTGGTTGATTTTCAATAAATCATCAATTGATCTTGGGGTTTTGAATCCAAGGTTCATAATTCCATATTCAAAAATTAATAATTTTATGTTGATCCCATAATCAACACTTTAATTATTATACTCGGTTCAATTGCCAGTATTTTAAATTAATAATTCATCAAACGAGCAACATTTGCTCAGATGAGCAATATTTTCTCATACTAAGGAATATTGATTCAACTATCAATATTCAACAATTCATCAAATGAACAATATTTGTTCACCTTAACTATCAACATTTATTCGACAATTATACCTCTGTCTCAACGAAAATGTTCAATTCATGAGTCTTAGAACATCTGCTAATCACATTCGACTCAGCAAATACAAGGACTCATCGTCCCATAAAGTCGACAGAATCGACTAACTAAATACACGTCACCTTTCGACTCTCCACAATCACGAGACATCAATCGTTTCATATGGGGGATATTAACTAGGGTTTTGGTCTGGCTATCTACCGCACGTGTGTTCATACACACGATAAGAATGTGAGCAAGTCGTGCAATCAGTTGGAGGAGTTAGCAAAGTAGTGGATGGAAAATCAACCAAGTCTCCGCACGATGAACAACTGTTTTTAACACGATTTCCATTTCCCCACTCTTTGATTCCAGCAAATGTCACACTTCATGGGATCAAGGTGTTTACAATTCTAACAATATAAATAAATCTCTGAATCATGATTGAAAAACAAGACAATCTTTCGTCAAACAGACAAGAAGAGAACAAATAACTCAGCGTCTGAACAATTACTCTCAATAGAGAAAATTCAATCAATCAGAACTTATCTTATTTCTTCACGCAGAATACACGACACATCTACAATCTTTGATCACCATTGATCTCACACATTTCTCAGCTTCCCTCCTACAGATCGACCCATCCTCTCTTGTGACCTAATTGAATCTGGAACGGCCATTGTCTTGGATTAGGCCGGAGTCCCACAGATTAATCTCTCGAATTCAAAGTACTCCCTCTTTGCAGTGCATCCGTGAGGTTTGACAGGTCGCTCGGTTCAAGGAGTTTCCTCCGCATGATCGTCTCTCAATTCCGTGAAAACTAGCAACTCGTTTTGCCCCATCTACACCTTGGTAACAAAGCATTCAATATTCATCGTTAGATGAAAAACCTGATTAGATACAAGCTAATATCTTTCAACCGTTAGATCGAAACTTAGCTTGCCGCACACAAATCATTTAGGTTTGAGTAACTGTACCTTAACGTGTACACTTAGTTGGTTCACAAATAGTTAACCAATGGTTAGCCATATGAGCACTTTCATATTAATTGTATTCATCTTTATCATAACTAGTTCAAATGACTCATAAGAACTAGTTGAAGAGTTGTTCAATTGCTTATGTCTTTATTCATAGACACAATAGAAACAAAATCGGTTTGATTCATTTGAATCAATTCATGTAAAATATACCCACGGTTTGCAAAGATTGCATTCCTTAGAATTTATTGTTTTAAGTTCATGAACTACCGATTTGAGAAATAACCAGCTTGGGTACGCGTACGGGTATGCGTACCTTAGCTACCGTATTTTAAGTTGGTTTTGGTTTCCAAACTCAGCAGAAATTTTCCGTAGAAAAGTTTCGCCAGTACGCGCATGGGTACGCGTGCCTAAGGTGATCGGTTTATGAGTTCGTAAACTCCAAACTCAGCAGAAATTTTCGGGAGAAAAGTTCCGCCGATGCGCGTCCGGTCTGTCACCTAACTGTCTCCTTCACCAATACCTCATGCACACATATGCACGCACTTGGTTTCCGGTACATGGATTTATACACTAATGTGCGACACACTATATATGCTTATATCCATATATGGTAATCTCAACTCTACATTTCAATCATTGAAACATTATTCTATAATGTTATAACAATCGTTATTCACGACTATCGTCAGCAAAGCTATTTTCAAGATTGAACGTCATCATGACTTTCATCACGGGTAAGGATGAAATTGGTTAAAGCGAAAGCTTACCAACACATATTTCGAGAAAAAGATAGGCGAGTAAACTCGGCTCGAAATAACAAATGTGTATGTATAAAAACTATCATACTTATACGACTTTTGTCTCAAGAGTAGGAGATATAGTAGATATACTTTTGAGTGACAGATGAGTTCAAGTCTCCACACACCTTTTAGTCGGATGAAGTTCCACTGGTTCCTCCAATAGTTCTTCGTCTTCGTAAGATGATCGCCATGGGCTCTGGAGCTCAACTATACTTAACTATCCTAGACCGATACTTAGTCATAAGTAAACTAGAAATCAAGACATATGGTTTTTATCATTAATATTGAAAAACATGCTTAAGATAGAAACTCATGCGAGTTCGACCGAGCAATGCTCTAACACCTCAATCTTATCTTTGAGCCAATCTTGATTTTGAACCGTTATAATGAGATTGGTTCTTAGTTCCTCAAAACCTTGGATATAGTCAATCATACTGTTAGAACGAATCCACTTGGTTTTGGTTGGATCTTGCAGGTTGTAATCCAACCAACATAACTCATCTTGTGATCCAACGGAACTACCAGAATCATAACCAGACATGATATTTGATATGATTTTCTTCTTCCTTTCTGTATTGATTCCTTGACAATCTTTAACCCTTTGAGCTTCCTCCTTATTAGCCTTTGAGATACTGCGAGTTATTGGAGGCTTGCTCATATATATATATATAAAGGATTGATCAGGGTATCATAATACAAACAAGAGATAGTTTCCCTTTAAAAGAGACAACTTTCGTTCTGAAAGATATCAGGGGAAACTGAAAATATTAAACAATATATTTCGTTTCCTTTTTCCGAACTCCCAAGTTGGAAGGTTTATTAAAATACGAAAATTCCAAATATAACCTAAATTTTTGGAATATCATGATAAACATGAACATTTTTACACAACTATGGATTCGCAGCTATCCATAAAGTTTCACAATTTTTCTGATAAACAACTACACAAATAAATGTGCTCCAGATTTATTGCGCCTTTCCTATCCACGAATAAGAGCACGAAAGAGGATGAGAATACACAATTTTGACACAACTAGGTTGCATCGGAGTAAGTTTTTTCTTTCTTACAGTGAATATCAGAAACATAGTTGTTTGTGGGTGAAAACCGTTTCTGCTGATTTCGGTAATTTTGTGTGAGTGCGGATGAGAAACAAATCTAAACCCAAAACAATGTATTGCACGGGAGTACTTTTGATTCGAGAGATAAATTTGTACAATCTGGCCTAAACCAAGAAATGGTCGTTCCATGCTTGCTTCGGTCACAAAGTGAAGGAGAAGGGTTGGTCTTAGGGTGGGAAGCGACGAAAGTGTTGAGGCCAGAATAGTTGATTCTGGAAGTGTGGACGTGTTTAACGACTTGTATCCGAAAGTTGAACTGGCGAGCTGAATGGAAATCTACCAGGTGATTTCTGGATGTGTATTGTTAATCTGACCAAAAACTTGTCCTTTGGTGGAAGTAGGTGAAACCTATTTATACAAGTCATAATAAAATGTACCCTGGCCTCGTCGAAAGTGGAAGCGGTTGAGTGGTGGAAAATTGGTAACGAGTAACTCCTGAAATTGATGTTTCCATAATGAAGATGTGTTTCACCACTTATTTCTTGCCATTACTAACCGCCTCACCTTTATGACACTTTCTTGTAACGGTCGTATTGCACGCCGCCGTTGTAAATCGCCATGAGACCAATACCCGATGAGCATCCCCAGTTTGTGACATGTTTTTATGTCTCGAGTGTTTTCATTGGAAAATGTGTAGCATGTTGCTATGTGTGGCAAGTTAAAATAGAGAGGCTTGCCGGTTCAGTGACGACCTTGGACGGCCGAGATTTTGCATCTCGGGAGGAAGGGTGGCCGTTGATCGTGGAAACCTTTCGTTTGTAGCCATGGCATAGTACAGCCGTGGTGTTGGCATGACTTGCGCATGCCTTTGGCGCGGCCAAATTAGGGTTTGGCACAACCCGTAGAATTTCGGTATTGCGGCCGAAAGGTTGTCACAAGTCGTTTGGTTTGGTGGAAAGCTTGTACGGTTGAGATCTGCATCTCAGGAGGAAGGGTAGCCGTTGATCGCGGCTACCTTCTATTGGTGGTCAGAAGCATGGTAGCGTGACTGGCATGGCTGGCGCATGCTTTATGGCACAATGACCAAAGAACTGGCATTGTAGCTAATTTGGGGCTTGGAAACACAAGCCAAGGGATTTGGCGTTGTGGCCAAAAGTTACCACAAGTCTTGCAGTTTGGTGGCAAATTTGGACGGCTGAGATTTGCATCTCGGGAGAAAAGATGGCCATTGATCATGGCCGCATCTTGTTTGCATAGCGATATTGGCAACATTCTAGTGGTATGCAGTGGTGTAGCTATGGCATAGCGGCATGCTAATGACATAGCTATGGCATGGTGCCATGCTAGTAGACGCGGCATAGCGGTATGCCAGTTGCGGCGTGGCCAAAAGATAAAATTGGCACCGTGGACGGATTTGGTAGCAACTTGCCCAAATTAAGGTTTGGCGTGTTGAAACCCTAATTAGTGCGTGTAGTATGCGTGCGACGCGTTTTGGAAGTTGACGCGTTTTTGGGAATCAAGCGTTTTTTGGGAAGCTAGCGTGTTTTGGGAATATATCTTAGTATAGCGACCTCTTTTAAGGACGTGTCAGGCTTGGAGTAACCTGATTGGTCGAAGGGAAGTTGGGCCATCATGCTAGGGCGTGGCCACACTTCCAACGCGCGGTGGCGGATTTGAAGCGACCTGATTGGTCGATGGAAAGAGGGCCAGTATGCTAGGGCGCGGCCGCACTTTTAGTGCACTGTGGCGGATTTGGTTGCCTAGCTTGGTTAAGAACGGTTTCGACCAACGGGGTCTAGTATACTGCGCGAGGCGCGAAACCCTAATTTTGCAAACTAGTTGGGTTTATGAGTTCTTTGTGAGTCATAACAATAATTGGCTGGATTTTGTATACTTCCACAAAAAATCTTTATCTACAAAATGGAGTGTGCTTTCTGTCTGAGTATTTCGTGCAATGGCCTTAACTTTGGTACTTGGAGGTTCATGCTACTCCGCTGCGAGTGAACATAAATCCTTCATGCCATACCGATTTAAGGGTTCTGCTGGGGAACATAGCACATGAAAGTACTCAGTGAGTCTGGTATTGGCGAGGTGCGAGAATTTACAAAGTGTTATGGATAGAAGTATATTGAGTGGATCAATAAGTGTGTCGGTAGAGAGGTTAGTACTCGTATCACCACTTCCTTGCAGAGTGACGTCACATATGATGCAAGGTTTTACGATTTTAACCCTAAGCTAAAAACCACCATCAACAATAGTTCATGTTTCTCTTAGGGAATTTCTGCCCAAAATATTTTCTCTCAAGACGATGATCTTTTCTAACTCTAGAGATATGATCATGTGGAGAAATGTACTGACATGAGAATTCTCGGAGATAGATAAATCTCTCTTAATTCTTCAATGAGATTTTCATAAAATTTTCTCATGCTAAGGACTTCCTTATGATCCATATCAGCGTGATTATCTAAAACAATTATCGAAAATTCCTGATTGTTTCTTTTAGCAGAGATTCTCTCTTTCCTTCCTTCTAGAGTCGTACTTCATCAAAACGAGAGTTGTTTCGATATGGGAGGAGGTACCTTATTCCAGAAGCGATGATCAAGTCTTTCCTCTGATTCTGTTGAGTTGATCTTATAGGGTAGTGATATAATCTGTCTTTTTACTGAGGAATGATTTTTCAGTTTTTTAAGACAAGAAACTTCCTTCATTATTTTTACCACCATATGTTGAAGAGGTATGAGTTTCCTGTCAAGTGACTGAAAATTGTATTCCTTAAGATCACTTTCACGGAATCGGTTCAAAGTTTCCTTTGGACAAGATTTCGTTTGATCATCAGTAGATCTAGAATTTGATTTTTCATCCTTTTCTGACTTGATGTAGTTAGGCAAACTACCATCATCTTAATCTGTTTCAGATGTAACTAAACCGGTTTTATCACAGTCTGTAAAAGTCAAGCAAGGAATTTTAGTTTCCTCAGCATCACAAGAAATCACAACAGAATCATTCGTCAGAGTCATAAGATGTGTCTCTTTAACAGTAAGAGATTTACCGAGAGCTTCTAGTTTGACAGTGGGATCCATTTTATCTTTGGCCAGACAATTCAGTTGAATATCTTTATCTCTGATCTCCTGTATAAGAATATTTGTCTCTGTCTTTAATAACACCACTTTAGTAGACATAGATTTTATAGGCTTTTGGAGTTTTACCAACTCTTTATCAACATCTTCTTTTCCATCAGAGATGAACATAGATGTTTTTGCTACTCCTGGATCATGAGTCAACGAAGTAGTAACATCTTCAACTTTTGAGTAGTCAAACTCTTGCATAACGTTAACTGAATCATACATAGATTTAAATTCTTTAAGGTTGGATCGCACCAAACACAGATTGTTAGATTTTTTCGTGTTTTCCTGCTCTGATACCAATTGAAAATGCGAGGGTACCCAAATATACCTCAAGCTAAAACTTTTCCTACCTATAAGTCATTTATCCAAAAGTGATTGTCTATGGCTTGAGTCGAGACAATGCAACTAATCGGTTCACACTTCGTGTGATCGTCTATGGATACGAGATCGAGACAATACAACAACGAAGTATGTTTACTTGATAAAGGGTTCGGAATTAACCAAACACAATAGGATTGTTATCAAGTAAATATGAATTAACGGTTACGCAATTTACTTTAATTATAATAAAACAATTATAATGCGAAAATATAAAGTAAATGACACAGTAAGATTTTGTTAACGAGGAAACCGCGATTTCAGAAAAACCCCGGGACCTTGTCCAGAGTTGAATACTCTCAGTATTAAGCCGCCACACAAAATTAAACCTAACTTCTTATAGTTGAGACCAAGCAACTAAACTTATGGTTCACCTAGTTCCATCTGTATTCCCACGCCTCCGACCTATGAATAAGTCACGTACTTGGAACAATTCCTTTGGTTCGTATTCCAAACATTAAAGGAACAACAAATCTGTTTGGTACCAACTCTCTTCAACCAAGTGATGTGAGTTAGACAAAGGATCTTCTGTTTATCTTAACATAAAATCCTTCGTCAGGTTCTTAGATCTATCTTATTCTCAACTACCGAAGTAATTGTTAAGATTTTGCAATCAATACTTTTAATCACAAAGAATTGTATTGATACCGATCTATGCAACTAATCAATCCAATCTACCACAAGGATAAACTGATTATAGTTGGATACTCTTATACCGAAACAAGTATTGTGCACACCAAAGATTATGAACCCCAAATCAGAAATCTTCAATATCTTCTTTGTCTTCAAATCTTCTTAGATCTTCAATAAACACATTTACACAATAACTTGAATCTCTTGTGATCAATCATGCAAAGAACGAAGTCTGTTAACAATGGATTATCACAAGATCGTCTTTAGCACTAACAACAGTCTAAAGATCCCTGTCGAAACTTCGATCTAGTTTGAGTGAATTTTATATCAGAAGAGAAGATTATCAAGCATAAACAAACTAGGTGCAATCAAAGTTCAACCACCGTTAGTCAATGAAATCAATCGAAAACAAAAGATAAATTGCAATTATCTAGTTTCCCACCAACGGTACTCGTAAAGATTCTCAATCCCAAAGAAGACTTTAAATTGAGCGTCTGTAAGAGATTTAGCCTAATTAGGTTACTCTCCTCTCCGAATAGGCGGCTACACCAGTAACAACACAACTGAGGAAGTTTGTTGTCACAAAGGATTAGTTTGCTAGAAATGCAAACTTCAAGTATTTATAGACAAGGAAGTTTGGACACCAAGAAATTTGCAAAAACGAAAATATTCTCAAAGATATTCAATACATTCCAAATTCGGTTTACATAATTCCTGGAAATTCTCTGTCCAAAATAATGATCGAAAATCTCTCTGGAAAATCTCAACTAGTAAATGCACATTAATAATTCTTATTTTCCTAAAATAAAATTAACAACCTTAAATAAAAGATTCTTAACTTATTTATTTCGATCTTGGGATTTTCTTCCTGTAGATATTAAGGAATAACTTTGAAGAATAAAATATAAACATTACTGCATGTGTTCAAAGTATGCCGACATCCTTACTTTGTAAGTCCTCTTTCATACTTACAACCTTGAAACTGATCAAGGTGTCGAGGTACACGGTTGAGCCAAGAGTGCCTGGAGCATTTGAAGCATCTCGGCCATTCTTGGCAAGTCTTGACTTATGCTGCACTCGGCCCGAAGAAAACCCCACTTAGGGTGCAGTCTCGTAACCATAAGTCATATAGGCAAATGGGATAAGAGGCTGCGAAAAAAAAATGGTTGTTGTTAAGACCGGATGGGAGGAGACAACCTTGTATGGTAGAGGTACGTCTCCTTGAAGGGGAAACCAGGGGGAAGATAAGGGCGGCACCCTCCATTAGGGAGCTGATAAGTGTCTTAAGACGCAAATGTCATGAGGCTCTATTTTCGCAAGAAAATTTAGGCTCGTCATATTTATGCGACAATCCTGAAGAGGCAATAATACAAAAGAAAAAGATAAGATGAGATCAATGGGTCAGTACATGAAAGTGTAAGGACGTCCTGCGATTTCGTCGCAAGATGGAAATGTCATG
Source organism: Papaver armeniacum (assembly GCA_023531295.1). Classification (NCBI taxonomy): domain Eukaryota; kingdom Viridiplantae; phylum Streptophyta; class Magnoliopsida; order Ranunculales; family Papaveraceae; genus Papaver; species Papaver armeniacum. The sequence continues at coordinate 158,023 of JAJJWW010001956.1, read as the reverse complement.
GGGCTTTATTTTCGCGAGAATTTTTAGGCCTGTCAAATTGTCGCAACAAAAATTTCAATAAAAAAGAGAGAGTTAAGGCAAGATCAATGGGTTTTTGCATGTAAGTGCAAATACGTCCTGCAATTTTGTCGCAATGACAAGAGGTGGAGAAATAAGACCTTTAACTAGAAAAGCAAAATAAGACCACATGATGCAACAAAAAATTTATAAGAATTAACTATTACTTATGCAGATCATTCATCGCACGAAAGATAATGAGAGGCAGTATGGGAATTATTAAACGACGAACATTATCTTTCTCGCTAGTAAGCATAATAATAAAAGAGTAAATACATTTCAAAAGTCGACGGAAGTACACCATTTGCAAGAAGTTATAAAGATGAAGCAATCCAAAGAAGTAAAATTACATAAGAAATTCAAGCCTCAAGATTAATTTTGCCAGAAGAAGATGCAATATTGTCATCAATTTTTTCGCCAGAAGGAGATAATGGACATTCTTTACCAATTTTATCACTTTCACCAGCTTTTTCACTGTCGCCAATCCTCCCTTCATTCTGGTTTACTCTAGTTTCTTCTTCATTTGGGTTGTTATCAACAGTTGCATCATTAGGAGGAACTTCTTCTTCATTTGCTGTAGTTGCAGGAAATCCCACAATACACCCCTCACTATAATTCACTTAACTAATCCATTGAAAGATGAATAACTAAAAATGTTTATTAATTATTCTCTAAAAATCATTCACAGGAAGTTAGGATTACACTTAAGATTACAAATACTCTTCAAGTTTCTCTCTCCTAATGACTTAATTTTCCTTTTCCAAAGAATCCCCCTTACAACAGACCTCTCATCCCTTTATATAGGGTAATACATGGTGAATGACAGCTAGGCTGTCCTTTATTTTCGGGAATGTCTCGCGAAGTGTCGCGAATGTACAAGTATTCATACTCGCGACACTTCTTAACCGTCGCCAGACTTCACATCTTCCTGTCGTCATCCAATGCGTCATTCCTTTTGATTCCCTGCGAGACCCTCGCAGCACTGTCGTTTATTACCCTCGCGAGTCTTGTACGTCGCGATATAATGGTCCTACATCTTGCCTCTTTTTCCTTGAATATTGCTTGAAGAGCGATTTTTAAGGAAAAATTTATTGTTGTAGTAATCTTTGATCTTTGTTGATGAAGGAACGAGCGAAAGAATACTTTTCTTGAAAAGTACGTACTTGCCTCTATTCGTTGGCGAAGTTCCGAAGCTTTGAAAATTATATATATGAAGTATCATTTTTGCCTCAGGGGTTATGGAAAGTGATAAATTTCGCGATCTCATCTTGCAAGTTAAAAAAGGTGATGAATCATGAGAATTTATGTCCCCTTGAATTGTCGCAACTGCTTATCCATACCTATTTCAACCCCGTATTTTCACACGGACTTTATTACAGATGTCTACTCTTCCATTCTATTCCTGACACGTCTCTTTCAACCGTCTATTCTTGACCATTCACGTCCCCTCTCGCATTAAATGCTCTCGTTTTGCCCGAGGATTTTTCTCACTATATATAATTTTCATATCTCTCTCCTTTTCTCTTTCGTTTTCCCTCTGCAACTTTTCTTTAACTTTCTCTTTCCGCGATTTGCGCTCCTATTACTGCAAATCTTCAATCTTTTCTTTCAATCTTCGATTCTTTATCCATTCCCATATTGATAATGGCTTCACTTAGTCGTATGTATAAACCTCGTTTTATTGAGATTCAAAAGAAGTTGCAAGATAAGGGTTTCACTCTAACTACTATTCCTAATCAAGAACCTTCATCTATTCTTACTGCAAAACTATTTTCTGATCATCAATGTGATGATCAGAGAATTATAGTCTCGCTTGGTCAACTCCTCGCAGGACTTCCCATTCCTTTATATGATCCTGAGATGCCACTCTTTTATGAAATCCTTTCCCATCCAAGCTTCTCGCGAGCTGTCTATCAGTTGAGCGGCGATTGTATTCGCCTAATGCTTGAGTTCGCCAACCGTGGCGCTGGTAAAGGATCTTTATACTCTAACAGTGTCAGACACCCCAATTGCACAAATTTAGATATAATTCCTGAAAAATATACTGCAGAAAACTTTTTTGAGAATTATGAAGTAATAGGTATGAGAAACAAGAAGTCTCATTTTGGGCGCTCACCGAGAAGAAAAGTCCCCTAGAAGATAAATTACTCATGCATGATATCGATTGGCATTCGGGCACAATACTACTCTCGCCAATCCAAAGATGAGAAATGGTGGGTTGTACCCTTGTTTTTAAGTGGACCTTACATAGCCTGGTTCGCATGTACTTCCCAGAGAATCTCACAGTTACCATCCTTGGGAATTTAAATGGTCCTGGAAGGCAAAAGAGGTATGTTTTCAAACTTTGTTTTTGCAATCTTTCTTTACTTATGTACTCATCGAGTTTGTAAAATTTCAGTTGACAAAGCGAGAAAAGCTTCAAGATAAATCCATTGGCAAGTACTGAATTACTTCGATCGCTTACGGATGAAGTAAGAAATATCCTTTTGTTATTTAACAATATTGTTGCCTCTATTTCTTATCTTCATTTGTATGCGAAGGTGGACGCCGAGGAAATGGAACTTGCGAAGGTTAAAGCCAAAACTAAAGCCGATGCTCGCAAGGATAAGTCTTCTGCTCCATCATCTAAGAAACGAAAAACTCAATCCTCTTCTCATCTTAGCTCAAGTTCGATCTTCTCTCCGAGAATAATGATGATAATGATAATGATATGAACTCATCTCTCCAAAAGGAAGCTCAATCATCCAATTCTCCTATGGGTCAACTGCTCAAAGATCTTCTCGGATTCGCTTCAAGGAATAGGGGACACTCGTCTAACTTCTATATGCGAGACTCTCGCCAAAGTGTGCAATGCTACATTCTTTGGATGGCAATGACTCTTTCAATGGGGTTTCTAGATCTGTATCCCCCAGCTTTTTAAATGCACTTAATTCGTTGGTATGTACGAACTCATATTTCTCTTCCAATTTCAACTTTTAATTTATATCTTAATAACCTTTTTATCTTCCCTCGCAGGCTGGAAAAACTTCTTTTGTAGTTGCCTCAGATTTTGAAAGGAGGTATAACCTTCAATTGAAAAAGAATATCCAATCTTGTACAAAGATCAAAGAATTAGAAATCGAGTCTGCGAGCTCTCGCGAGAAAATTCAACAATTGGAGACTGAGCTTTCTGCCCAGAAGGACAAAGTTACCACTCTTCAGAACGCTAATTAGCAACTTTATGGTATATAATTTTTCTTCTCTTATTATTTTTGGTTTATCAGTTCCCTATTATTACCTGACTTATCACTTTCGCAGATATATATAACCTTTCCGAAGAAGCTATTCTTCTCCATTCATTTCCTGAGCCCATGGATAATGACATTCTTCTTGCTCATTTCAACAACTCTTTAAGTAGTTTGTCGAGCAAAATTAATTCCCTTTCATTAAACGAACTCCAAACCAAACATCGCCTCTTAGTAATTGAGCATAGATCTAGTTTAAGTGCAGCCAACCAGTTTAAACGAATGTACCTCGAGTCTCGCGAGGAAACCAAGATTTTAAGGAAGAAAATTAGTGACCACATAGATGACAAAGATCGCATTGCTAATAATGGTGCTCAGGCATTAGCAACATTTCAAAAATCCCTTCTCGAAGTACAAATGGAGCGAGATGAATTGCTTCGCCAGAATTCCTTACTTAATGAATGAGAAAATCAAATTCGTTCACTTCTTATTATAAATAATGATGATGAATTCGCTTGGGCTGCGAAAGTCTTAGATAACGCCAGGAATAATTTAGGTGTTGATGTTAGCCTTCATGCCGAGCATACTTCCTTGGTTAAAGATATGATATCTGACAGAGAAGGTTACTTATTATACCTTACTGCTTCTCATCTCTGTAATATTGCTATCAAGTTGTTAACTTTTCGTTGTTTATTTGTAGAATCCGAAAAGAGATTTCAAGCAAGGATTGAAGAACTTGAATTCGAGAAAGCACAACTCGCAAATAATCTCACCCTTCATGAGAACAGATACTCCAAGTTGAAGAAACAATTTCAAACTACGGTGGCGAACTTTAATAATGATGTTGTTTTGTTTTCGCAATCAAGCCATGGAGTACGTTTGCAAAGATCACAAAATCCTCTTTGTTCATATCCTTGGCTTTCTGAAGAAGTTCCTGAGTATTTGCCCGTCTCAGATGTTTCTGATAGTGAGGCTAGCGAAGAAGAAGAAGTTGGAGATGAGAATAATAGGACTGAAGAATCAGATAAAGAAGAAGAATCACCAAAGAAATAATTCCTTTTGTTTCCTTCACTGTCTGTAATATCTATACATTTCTGCATCTCTTTATTGTAAATTTCTTGGATTATCGATCTTCATTTCCTTTTCTTGGTAATTCTTCTTTGTAATATAATTGGCTAACGTTATTGATGTATAGCTCTTTCATTAGAAGATGAATAACAATATTTCATCTTTTTCATTCCCATATTTGCCTCTGTTATTTATCTTCATATGAAAGATTTTGTTTAATTATTATTACAGAATGAAACCTCTGAAATTCAATCTTATCATTTTGAAACTTATCCTCGCGACGAGATCGCAAGATATCTTCATAAATGAAATAATCCATTGATCTCGCCTTATCATATTTGGTGGTCTTTTAAGCGCGACCTTCCTAGTTAAAGGTCTTGCTCTCCACTTTTTATGCGACAAGGTCGCAGGACGTCCTCACACTTGCATGTAAAAACCCATTGACCTTGCCTTATCATTTTTCAAGTATTTTTGCCTCTGCAGGAAATTTTTTTTTGTAACAATATGACAGGTCTAAATTTTCTTGCGAAAATAAAGTCCCATGACATTGTCGTCTTGCGACGAAATCGCAGGACGTCTTTACACTTTCATGTAAGGACCCATTGATCTCGTCTTACCCTCGCGTTAGTATTATTGCCTCTGCAGGATCATTGCACAAATATGACAAGCCTAAGTTTCCTTGCGAAAACAGAGCCTCATGACATTTGCGTGTTTGTTTTGACACTCTCCCTAATGGAGGGTGTCGCCTTTATCATCTCCCTGGTTGCCCCTTCAAGGAGGCGTACATCGGCCATACAAGGCTAGCTCCTCCCATCCGGTCTTAACAACAACCAGTTGTTTTCGCAGCCTCTTATCCCTTATACCTATAGGGTTTATGGTTACAAGGCTGCACCCTAAGTGGAGTTTTCTTCGGGGCGAGTGCGGATGCGCCAAGACTTGTCAAGAGTGGTAAGGAAGTTCCATGCTCCCCGCACTCTTGACTCAACCGTGTACCTCGGCGCCTTGATCATACGCTGACTCCTTGGAAGAGACCCTTGGTCGCCCAACCAGGGTATAACCTACATATATAGTTGGGAATCCAAGGTATCTCTTCCGGATAGGCTTTCATGGGCCCCAAATCTGCATGACTCAGGTTCCAGGGGCGGTGTAACCTTTTCCCTAAGCCATGTTAAGAGATACCCCCTTATATGACGCACTTTAGGTCTTACATTTGCCTCTTACGAAATGTTATTCGCGAACTAGGGTGTATGCCATAAAGGTTCGTCCCATTCATTCACTCATTCAATCATTTGATTGCTTCAATCATTCAATCATTCATATTTAATTGCTTCTTGATATTCATCATTTAATTGTTTCAATCATTCAGTCATTCATATTTAATTGCTTTTTGACATTTGCGAAGTCCTCGCAAAATTTTCCCCTATGTTGCCTCTTGACATTTATTTTTTAGATTCTCGCACATTTCTTTTTGTTTACGAAAGTCTCGCGAGCCAGTTCTTCTTTTCATTGCCTTTGATATAACTTTTGTTGATTATTTACTTCTTATGCCTTTTGTTCATTGCACTCCTTGCCTCTTCATCATCCCAATCCTTGAATGGCTTCTTCCCATCATAACATTCACCTACTTTCATGCATTCACTTGCATCATTTCGCGACGTTTCTTCATTTCTTATCTCTATAACATCCACCATCAACTTCTCTTTTCTCTGTTCATCTTTCACATTTTGTTTCCAACCTTTTCTTTTAGCGTTTCTTTCTTCGCAACTTTCTACGTCGACCTCATAACATTTCTGTCCTTCCTCCCAATCTCCTCTTATGATTCCAATACCATTTGGATGTGGGAATTTTATACATTGATGATATGTTGACGCTACTCCCAAGATTTCGTGCAGCCATGGTCGCCCGATTAATGCATTATAGGGCGAGTCCACGTCAACCACACAGAATAAAATATCGGCTGACAACCCTTGTAAAGGTATTCTCATGTGAACCTCTCCTTTTGGTTTGTTTGATGTGCCGTTAAAACCATATATTTTGTATGTTGAGGGGATCAAGTCTTCATCCTCTCCTCCGATAGTTTTATAAGTATGGTAGAAGAGGATATTCACCGAACTTCCGGTATCGATTAGGATTCTATTAATCGCCCAACAACTTTCTGCTTCATCATCTTCTCCATCAACTGGTTTTGGATTAAGGTCCAGCTTTACCACCAGTGGACTGTCATGTACTTCTCTTCCTTTGGGTACTTCATCTGCAGAAAAAGAAATAACCTGTAACTGCCATCCTTTCAACAAGTGACGTTCTCGCCAAATTCATTACTTCTTTATCATTAGCATCCCTCGCGAAGACTCTACTGAGCACGTTGTCATGGAAATCTTCGATTGTACGATATGAATGAACGATAGAATTGCAAAATAGATTTTTGGCCTTTGTTCCCACTTCTATTACGAATGCCTCTTTTCCCTTTCTTGAAACTGTTCTTTGCATTTCTGATGGTGATACTGTTAGCACTTTCTTTCCTTTCTCTTCATCTTTTAGTAAATGATTCAACTTCCCCTGATCAATCATTCTGAGAATGATTCTCTTTATGTTTCTGCAATCATTCGTTAAATGCCCATGAAAGCGGTGGTAAGAACAATACTCATGGCTCTGTCACTTCGGTGGTGGTTCACTCCCATTCCATGGTGCTGGTATTTCTTCCATTACAAGTATAGCTTCCCATATCTTCTCCACACTAGCATTCAATGGTGGCATTCTGATCTCTTCCCATACCACTCTGCGATTTCTTGGCCCTCCATGATTATTATGCCTTCGTCCTCCATAGGTTTCTTGCGTATGATCTAATCTCTGAATTTTATTATTGTTGCCGCGATTGTAGTAGTTCCTTTCCCTCTCAAATTCCTCCTGATCTCGGCTTCCCATAGCCACTATTTTCTGCTGTCCATCTTCAACTCTCTTTTCTGGTTGCCCTTGCAAAGTGCTCGCCACTGTGTTTAAGAATTTCGGTAACAAACTAGCATTCGCAGCATTTGAACTTGTATTCGCAACTGGGTAAGATTCCATTTCATTTTTTCTTTCCTCTAAAGCAATATATTCTTCTTGGAGTTCTCGCAGTTCAGCCATCGTAATCGTATTTTTAATTCTAAAAATCTGAATGTATAACAAACTGGTCGCGAACAGAGCATTTACAAATGATAAAATGAGATATCTTTCTTCTACCCTTCCAGCCATTTCGTTGCACATTTTCCTCCATCTCATTGTCAAATGTCTTAAACTCTCGCCAATTCTTTGTTTTAGTCCGAATACGTCCTCAATTCCCGGTCGCAAAGAATTGTTGCTTATATATGCTCCCAAGAAAGTAGCTTGTAAATGATTGAATGACGAGATTGTGTTTCTGGGTAATCCTTCAAACCATTTCAGTGCTTCTCCCACTAAGCTTGATGCAAAATATTTGCACAATATGGCATCATGATTCTCCCATTGCAACATACATCTCATATAAGCCTTGATGTGTTGTATCGCACAGGTTGTCCCATCAAAAATGTTGGTTAATGAAGGCAAATTGCATTTAGGAGGTATTCCTCCCATTTGTACTTCTAGTGTGAAAGGATTCTTCACAGCTTCTGCGATGGCTTCATCTAATTGTCTTCTTCCTCCTTCCTTTCTACTATTCAACAATTCTCTCATTTCTGCTAGTTCTTTCAAGATTTGTTCATTCGCCTCAGGATTTGATTCTGCTGGTCTTTTTAGCTCTGCTTATCTCCTCCTACGCTCATGTCTGTTTTGACCTTCTTGTTCATTATTTTCTCCTCTCCTTTCCCTGCGACTTTCTCCTTCGCTGCTTTCGTCAATTCGCACACCATTATATCTGTTGTTCTCTCCTCTGGGCTGTCTCTCGGCTCTCCTCTGTATCCTCTCGTATTCTTCATTAATATATTCTATTGACACGATTCTGTTCTCGCCTTCTTTCTCGGTTGTCGTGATTATTCTGCCGGATTGCTTCTTCCATTTCTTGATTTTCCGCTTCTGCTCTTACTCTCTCCCTCTCGCGAGCTAAGCGTGCTTGTTCAACATAATGCCTCTCAATGTCATCCTCAATCTCTTTTTGCCTTCTCAGTGCTTCTCTTCCTTGCAATATCACTCTTCCTTCAGCAGCTAGATCATTTGCCCCTTGAAATTGCCTAGTTCCTTGATTTTCCACATTCTGCTCTTCTTGGAAATTCTCGGGATGGGGAATATAACGATCCTCTGCTTCTTATATTCTTTCGTAGTGTTCTGAGTTTGGACTCTCCTCGGTATTTTCTGCTGGCAAGACTCTCCTTCTTTCTTCCCTAGTCGATCTTGAACTCGATCTCGCAGCACTTCTTAATCTTCTATTTTGTAACCTCATATTTTCCATCCTTAATTCATGATTCTGCCTTGTCAAATTTTCTCTCTCCTCTGCCTCCAGTCGCCTTTCTTCGTGTATTGTTTGCCTCAGTGTTTCTAATGCTGTAATTTCTTCATTTCCTGGATTCATTTCCCCAGTCATTCCTTGATCTCCTCCTCCTTGTCCATTGTTTATCAGCTGTTGCTCTTCCTCCCTTTCATCCTCAGAATCCGTCCTCCAAGTGTGCACACTTACTCTATCGTAATCCACAGCTTCATTTGCTACTGGGGGAATTAAAGTTTGGACATGATTCTCCTCATCGTTCCTCATATTCATCCTTGACGATTCTCCTCTTTCATTTCTCCTTTCTCCAGCAAGTCTTCCACTTCTTCTCACTGGTTGTTCAAGTACATTTCTTCTCCTAGCCATTCTTCTTTTGGTAAATTTTTTGAAGGTTATCTCAAATTTCTTTCTTGCTGATTCAAATTCTTCCAAGTCTCTATGCTTATCTTTTCTCAGTCCCTGTTTCTAGCGCCAATATGTAGTTGCAGGAAATCCCACAATACACCCCTCACTATAATTCACTTAACTAATCCATTGAAAGATGAATAACTAAAAATGTTTATTAATTATTCTCTAAAAATCATTCACAGGAAGTTAGGATTACACTTAAGATTACAAATACTCTCCAAGTTTCTCTCTCCTAATGACTTAATTTTCCCTTTCCAAAGAATCCCCCTTACAACAGACCCTCTCATCCCTTTATATAGGGTAATACATGGTGAATGATAGCTAGGCTGTCCTTTATTTTCGGGAATGTCTCGCGAAGTGTCGCGAATGTACAAGTATTCATACTCGCAACACTTCTTAACCGTCGCCAGACTTCACATCTTCCTGTCGTCATCCAATGCGTCATTCCTTTTGATTCCCTGCGAGACCCTCGCAGCACTGTCGTTTATTACCCTCGCGAGTCTTGTACGTCGCGATATAATGGTCCTACATTTGCGAAATCTTCGCCACTTTCATAATGATAATCACTATCAGGAGAACAAGGAACTTCATCGTCATTTACTTCCAAAGGTTCGACAGATATAGGAGGAAGAGATTTGGACAATAACATATCATTCACAAGAACTTCAGCCCTGAGATAAACTTGCAAGGGTATAGGCAAGCAATGCATTTTCTTTGCGAATATTGGCAAGTTTAGACTCCAGAACAGAAATGGAGGAATGAAGATTTTTCTCAGATTCTGCGAAAACAAAAATACGAGAAAGTTATTCGGACGAAGGATTCGCGAGGAAGATATCATAAAAAGACTCAACAAAGAAAAAATGGTTGAGGCAGTCAAATTTTATGACTACCTTCCTTTTGCGAGATAAGAAATTGAGTTAAAGCCATGCAATTGTTATCCAAGTGGTCCATTGCATCGTCAAACTTATCTCCAACTAAACCTTTCAAGCGAGATCGAAGATTCTTTTCATTAGAAATGAGTAAGGTGTTTTCCTTCGCAAGAGAAGAGTATGATTCTTATAGCTTGGAGTATTGATCCTTGAGTTGGCTTGACTTTACACTTAAAGTTATTCTACCTTTAATAAGTTTTTCCCTCTCAGCAGTAAATGATTCTGTTACTTTTTAAGTTTACTTCTCAACGAGCAGAGAGATTGTTCTTGCTCATTACATAATTTTTGACAAATGTTAAGTTGTTGCGAAGAGATCGCCACCTTATTCAAAAGAATTCGCTTCTATTGAGATAGGGTTTCATTCTTATCTAATAAAGTTTCCAACTCCATATTAGCTTTAGTCAAAGAGTAAGAGAGGCGAGGTAATTCACTACTTAATAAGTTTTGCTTCTGAATTAATTGAGCATTCTCCCTGGTAAGATTATTTATTTGATCAACAAAGTATGTATGAAGGTTATCTAATTGGTTATATTGATCCATCCAAGCATCTCTATCCGCTCGGGCTTCTTCAGCGATGAATTCAAACTGATATATCTTTATTTTTCGTTTCTGGTTTAAAACTTAAAGGGCGAACAAGGGATTTTAACAAAAAAAAAAAAAGTTATACCTCTTAATTCCTTGTTCTTCTTGCGAAGATTGTCACGATCTAGCGAGACATTCTGAAGCTTTTGATTTTCAAGATGAAGAGTGTCACATTTCAAGGTCATTGCTTGGAGATTATTCTTCAAAGTTTCAACTTCCTTCTCGAAGGATGTTTGCGAAATCATTCTGTCAGAACCAAAATATTTACTCAAAATTTCGCAGACACCAGATTTGATAGGATCAATGAAAGATTTCTTGACATCATCCAGAACATCTGATAAAACCTTGAAAGCAATCTCTATTCCTTCCAAAGTTTCTTTAGTCAAAGGGAAAGATTCGGATGAAAAGGTGGTAATGACAGAAGGTTGGGGAATTGAATCATCCTTTGCTATAGATGCGTCATTCGAAGATGAAATTTGAGGGAGATTAATGACTGGGGTTGAGTTAATGTCAAGATGAGAGGTATTGACAAAGAGAATAAGAAGGGTTCATTCACAAGCGGGGTTATTAAAAGGAATTTCAACTACTGAGAAAGATCGATTACGGGGAGAATTCAGGCGATACCTTCATGAACATGAAGTAAGGAGTCAACTTGCGATGATATCGCAGGAGATGTTGAAGGCTTAAACATAGGAAATGGGACATATGTTTCAACATTTTTAAGGTGGCGAGATTTTTTGCGGGGCTTATCGACATTTTCATCACCCTGCGAATCACAATTCAAATAAGAAACAGAGGCAACAATATTGTTATTAAAAGAATAGTGTTTCTTAATACCTTGCTATTCGCAGGCTTCCTTTTGTTTACGGTGACCTTTTGCTGAGAACTCTTGGGAACACTAGGGTTTAGAATCGTAAACTTGGTGCTAGAGGTGCTTTTGCTGAAACAGAAACAGTATGGGAATTATACGAAGATGAACAAAATCAAATAAGACAATTTTAGTAGATGAGATCAATTTCAGAAAGATCAGTTTCAGCAAAGTCAACAAACCTTGATGTCTCCATAAGAACAGTAGTAGAAAGATGAATTTGTAAAAAGTTGCAACGACAAAAAGATTTACATAGAATGTGGAGATGAAGAAGACAAAGTAAAAGAAAGAAAATATTTTTATGATAGATAGCTTCTTAAATAGACAAGAAAGTGATGACCGGTTAGCATTTAATGTGTCGGTGGATAGGGGAATATTTAACACGTGTAAGCGGTTATGCTTAATTCATGGAATCTTGTCGGTAGAAAATTTAAGGAAAGAAATGAACAGTTGCGGCATTTTGAAACATTAGTTCTCATATCATTCTCTCCTTCACAGAGAAGACATGAGAAGAGGCAAGATGTAGGATCAGAATATCTCAACATCAATACCTTTGTGAAACCTTTGAACAACACACTGCGAAGATGTCGCAGAGTGATTACAGAAATGACGCAACAGATGACGACATCCTAAACACGAGAAAGATGTGGAGACCTATCAAGATTTAGGAGTGTTGCGAAATTTAACATTTGTATACTTGCGAGAATATCGCAAGCCAGATCCGAAAATAAAGGACAGCTTAGCTGTCACCCACTATGTGATATCCTATATAAAGAGCCGAACAGGATTGAGAGAAGAGATCTTTTTAGAGTGTAGAGAAAGTTCTGAGGAGAGAGAAAATCTAGAGTAGTAGTTGTATGGGCTATTTTGCGTTTCCTCCCCTGCCAAGATCGCTAATTAGCGTTTCCTCCCCAAAAAGATTGAAATTAGTGTTTCCTCCCATCGTTAGGTTTTCCATCCATTCTCTGTTACATGAGTCAGCACCTGTGCACGCGTGGCATAAATAGTACACGTATTTTGTGACCTTCCCAAAATACCCTCGACTAAAGAAAAATAGATCTCACACACCTGGCCGAGTCGGGTGCCGACAGCCGATCCCAATTCTTAACCATAAAAAATAGGTCGTATTCACTTAGCCTTTCTCTTCTCAACAACACCAAGAGTCCAAGACCGCTGCCCTAGTTGCTTTGTTTTAAAACCATGTTCTCAGATGGGTATTCACGAGTATTTGTAACAGATTTGAAGATCAAAGATCGATTAGGGTAATGGAAGAATCGTTGCTGCTTTCGATTGAGGTGATAAATGGAAGAGATTAAAGAAGGGTTTATCAAAGATCAACGATTATCGGTCCTGGATAATTTTTCTAATCATCATCTCTTGTCTGCTCGGCAAACCCAATTACACAGAATCATTACCAAACCCAATTACACAGAATCATCCCCAATCAAACATCTTTGTGGTAAACTCAGGACCGATTCACATCAAAAACCCCCAAATTCCGTTCTAAAATCAGTAAGAGATCCACCATTAACAACCCATTTCAGTTTCTTGTTCACGAAATCAAACATAACCCATGAAGATTTGAGAATTAGTTAAGGTTTTTGGTTGCTGAAATTGAAGATTATGATGGAATTGATGGCTAACTGAAAATTCGAGAGGGGGATTCAGATGGGTCTGTTGAGTTGCAGAAGATATGGGTTTTATTTTAATTTGAACTTGAACAACAATGACAGGGAATCGAATCTGCTGCTGCTGAAGTTTATTGTTGTTGTTGCTGTAATGAACGAGTTTATGGTGATTGATGAATGTGAAATTAAGAATGGGTTTTGTTTAGAGGGAATGGATCCGGTGGTTGTATTTTCTATGGGTTTGATTTTGAAATCATGGCAAGTAGATGACCCTGTTGCCGTCAATTTGATGTGAATTATGAAGAACTGGTGATGTTGGTTGAGGAATGCTGCGTTTGGGTTGATTCGATCTTAGATGAATAATGGTGAGTTGTTGCTACAGGTCTGAGGTTATTTTGGGTAGTTTACTACAAAAAAAATTATTTTTTCCACGCGTGCACTTGTGCTGACTCATCTAACCGAGCGATGGATGGAAACCCTAACGATGGGAGGAAACACTAATTTCAATCTTTTTGGGGAGGAAACGCTAATTAGCGATCTTGACAGGGGAGGAAACACAAAATAGCCCTAGTTGTATTCTTGATTTCATTTCCTTCTTGCAAAACTTCTAACTCAATTAATAAAAAGTATGATTGTCGATCTTAAATATATGTTGAATATTATGAATTCTTGTGAGGAATGTATTGTGGGAATTCCTGCAACTACAATATAATAACCCTTAACATTAACTTGTTAACTCACAACGTTTGAGTAACTCTTCACTTATATGGAAAAGTGATTAAAAAAATAAAATATGTTTTCCTACAAATCAATCCAATTTGATTCGAAAATGGATGTGAAATTTAGAAAATCCAGAGTATGTCTTATCGTAAGGGTTAAGTTTGGTAAAAGTAATGTAACATTTTAGTTGAAAATGAAAAAAAAAATGGTAGAGAAGGAATTGGAAGTGGGAAAAAAGGTAGATATTAGATGATAGAGCCTGGGTGGAGTAAGTTATTCATCAATATTATAACCGATGTGATCGTTACATTTCAAGAGCCTTTCTGTTTACTCTCAGAAGCGGTAAGAAAACAACTATACTTGAAAAGGGTGCATATGTGTTTGAGAGAGGGATACTGCGATTAAATTGTGTATAGATTTTTGAATTAGGTTGGCATTTTTGTTGGATTCTAATATCTTGAATTAGTTAATTATACAATAGTTTTAATTTAGGGTGGAAAGGATGTCAAAAATAATTTAATATATCAATGAAATTGGAATTTCTCCGTTCAAAAACAAGATGTTTTGATTAATCAAAACATATTTTACTATTTTATACTCTTCCTAAGAGATATGAGTTATTTTATTTAGACTTCTCATTCTTCCATGTTCTAACTAATTTATTTTCTAACCAGATCATGTAATAAAGGTTACGAGAATATTAGTGAATTTTGAAGTCGGATCTCGAGTATGACTAAACATGACTCGAAGAGGTTTTAAAAAAATAATAATCGAAAGCCTCATGGAATTTCAGTTCTAAAAACGAAAACAGGTTACTAGGTTATCATTTTGAATAAGAAAACATAGTTTATCATCAAAGAGAAATAAAAGGAAAAATTAAACGGGGAGGAAAACTAATAGCCAAATATGAACAGGAATCAGTTGATTTTATTTTTTTTTTAAAATAAAATGATATGAATCTATTGATTAAACCACTCGTGGTAGAAAACCAAAAAAGAATAAGGGTGTGCTAAGACACCTGACTATTGTGTTTATCCGGACAACTTGGGTAATAAAAAATAATTTCATGGTGATTTATTAACAACAACAACAACAACAATAATATTCTACAAATTTTGAGGACAAAATATTTTAATTATAATGTGAATTATTTTGGTGAGGGTAATTGCATGGGAGTTATTTATTTCAGAGCTATTATTCTACTAGTTTGGAAAATATGGACCAAGATACCTTAGATGCAATGAGAATGGTGGAGGTTGGTGATCATAACAGGCCTTGTATATTAGGTGAAGACCCAAAGCTTATATTAAACCCAGTCTCAACAGTTATCAAGGAACTCGATGTTAAATGAAGTCTATCACATGGCAATATATGCAACTGTAATATTGTCTTACCAATTGATAATAATCTTGTAGTTACTTCAGTGCGATTAGTTGTTATTAAAGGAACAAGTCTATTTTGTGATACTTGGGAAGAGATTTTCAAACTTTTAGATCGATAGTGAGATATTTTCTTCATCCTAAGGGAATTTACCGGAGGCTGTTAATTACACTTGGAAATTTTGGGAAAGATGTGAATGTTATAAATTATTGGAGAATGTATTTGAGTGGGATCCAACATATATTTGTCTTCATCCAATTTTTTGGGATGCCAATGTGTTCTTATGATTTATTTGCAAGTTATCAAATGGTTATTTGGCTATGATGAGAAAAAGATACGAGGTCTTAATTAACGTAATGATGATTTTGGAATTAGTTCGGTCAGTTGGGCTAGAGTTATTTCTCCGAATCCTAATCATCAAATTTTTTATGGTTATGAGTTTCAATTCAACAAAGAGCTTTTAAGATTTGCAAGGGACAATCACCTTCACAGCGGTCAAAATACAAACAACTTTCAGGATTGGTTTAGAATAACCCCACAATGTCACTATCAAAGATTTCGAAATGCGAACCCTCACTTCTAAATTGAAAGTTTTAATTTTGTTTAAGAACATTTCCATGGAAGTGGTGATATTGTTGCGTCAACTTTCTTTAATTTAATCGATCCTCGCTAAAGATTTGTCTTGTTATCTTTTGTTTATGAATCCTTTTTGGCTTTGGATTTATAATCTTCCGATATATCTCCAACTCTATATGTTTATTTCGTTAACTATTTTCTTATTTGGACTCAACTTTCCATATCTTTTTATTAGCTAAGTATTTATTTTGTTAATGATCCCCATCTTCTTATATATATTATATATATCACCTATGGTTAGATCTTTTCTAAAAAAAAAAAAAAAAAAAAAAGAATAAACATGACTCATGTTGGGATTTTCATAGTTTGATGTGTTTTGCCATGATTTTTGTTTAATTTTTATCCTTAATAAATAGTGATACTTGAAGTTACAAAAAAAGTGATACTTGAAGTTGTAGATTTTTTTTTTTTTTTTTTTCATTTCATGTAATGAGAGAGTAAAATACATAAGTTGCAGGTCTGTGTAAAATTTTTCATCCTGCCTGTAAATAGTCTTGGTTTCGACCTGAAAGTTTGCTCACGAACTTAAGTTCAGACCTTACGGTTTTCATTTAGTAAGAGGGCCACTTCTGAGTATAGTGCCGAGAGACAATTTCACGAGCTATTGATTCCAAGGAGCCAGCAAGTTGGGCAAAAGAAGTAAGAAGTTATCCCAACAGAATCATAAAAGATCTGAAGTGCTTCAGACTTCAGAGTACACTGCTGAGAGATGATTTGGCAAGCTAATGTTCCCAATGAGCTATCCGGTAACGCAAAAGCTACAATTGGCTGGCCAAACCAATCATAAAAGTTCGACATTCTCCATTTCTCTTTTTTTTTCAGAAGTTTTTTTCGTGTTGGGCATATATGAAAGTTGCCTCCTCTACTGGGAAAAAAATTGTTAATATGACTATATTTACTTTACCCTTAAAACAATATTAACCAAATTTAATTGAATAAAAGAAAGAAGAGAAAGATTGTGGAAAAATCAACATTTTTAAGAAATGAACCATCTTTTCGAATTATTAAAATTTCAAAACAAAGTAGACTAGTTTTCTATTTTAATAAGATTTTTTTTTATTGTACAATATTTTATAATTTGTTTTCAAGTTTTCAAAATAAAATTTTATTTGATATGATTCTTAGAAAGAAACAACACTCATTTCACATGAAAGATTGAATATCTTATGTTACAAAACATATTATACATGAAGTTCAACAAATTCAAAATGGTGGGGAAAATATATATTGAGAGTTCATAAAGAGTTAGTAGTGAACCAAGAACATACTTTAGTAAGTAGTCGTTTGATATATATAAAAATTAGTTGTTTGAAATAAAATGGTTATAAAATATTTTAGGAAAAATTAGTTACAAATTAAAATAAAATAATAAATAGTAGTTAGTATAGTCCAAATTTATGCACCCTCCAAAATCGTGGTGCACGTTCCATCCCTCATTTGGAGGATTTTTACGGTCACAAAACCGTATTTTGTTTTATTTTCCAACTTTATGTATATTAACTAACCTCTCTCTTCTTTTATTCTTTATAAAAAAAAAATATTTGACAATGTTTCGGAAAAGGTCATGTTCATCTTGCTCGTCATTAAGTTCATCTTGATAATGTATAAAAATCAAGATTTCTTTAACCTGATTCTATTCATCTTCATCGAATAGATTCTTCTACACAAAAAGATTAACTTTGTCCGTGCGATTTTGACCATAGAGATTTCTCACAAGACTTTTCTAGGGTTTGGTTTTCCTCTCGATTCCTTCATCATCTGCTTGCTAATTTGGGGTTATGGTTCCTACTCTCTTAGAGGAGGAATTTCTTGCTCTTGGTGGAGGTAGTGGGGCAAAAAGAGGTCATGCAAATGGGATTATAACAAACACAGTTAAGCATGAAAAATGGAGTTCTCTTTTGACATGCAAGAACATGGATAGTGACGACACTTTAGCGAGAAAAATTCACTTTCACCAGCCAAAATCCATCAATATGTGCAAAAATATGTAATTCCTACTTTCTCAAAGAAAATCAGGTTTTGTGAAAAACTTTGGTTGGGTATTTTGTGGGACGTTGTTCTTCCTTCGAAATCGTTTAAAAACTGTAAATAAA
This sequence comes from Papaver armeniacum, assembly GCA_023531295.1. Lineage (NCBI taxonomy): Eukaryota > Viridiplantae > Streptophyta > Magnoliopsida > Ranunculales > Papaveraceae > Papaver > Papaver armeniacum. The sequence goes on along the minus strand of JAJJWW010001956.1, from coordinate 139,998 downwards.
ATCTGGAATCTTGAAGGTACATTTCATAAATGGGAATTTGTTGGAAATAATAAACCAAGACTATATTTGAAAGTCAAGGTATCTTGAGAAGCAAGTTGTTTGGTTCTAGAAGAGTTCTTTATTTAGAGTTTGGTTTATGTTAGGAAAGTGTTTTGAGTAGTCGTAAAGTTTTTTAAACAATAAATAGGCTGTTGAGCCATGAAAATTTGTACACCGAATTGATTATCAATGTAGTCGTTTTGTGCTTCCGCGTTGTGCTCTCCTCTGTCTTGCTCGATCCTATATTTGGTATCAGAGCAAGGTGAGAGGGAGAGACAGGAGAGGTGGACAAAGTTAACGAAATTCCAATTTTTCAGTAGAGAAATTCATGGTGTTAATAAAGAAGGTTTTTAAAAGTTGCGCAAAGTTTTGATGATGATAGCGAAAGTGAGGAAAAGGCAGTCTTATGTTGTTGTTCCAAGACTTGTTGTCTGTACTTGTGGTATTTTCGCCAAGGGTACAAGTCGTGACAAGGGTGAGTTCACAAAGAACTGTGGTACTGCCAGGTTTGTATGACTGTGAAATATCATGGGCTTCTTTTAGAAGTTGAGACAAACCAGGAAATAGAGATTTGGGGGTTACTAGACGACCTAAAAAAAATCAGCGATGCCAAGATTATGAGAGGGAAACTAATGTTTTCTGTCATGTATGTATGCGAATTAGTATGTGCGAAAAAAAAAAAGTTAACTGTTGTAGTTCGTACGAAGTTTGGTGTTGCAGTAAAAGAAGGTGGACTTGCAGATGGTTTGTTGTGAGCCCGTGGGCTATGTACAAGGGTTGCTGTGGTAGGCTAGTGAAGGATTTTAGATGATAAAGAATCTTAGGATGAGTGTTTGATTCCAAGGTTTAGGTCATGGATTCGAAGTCAAAAGAATGATCAAAGTTTGTATTTTAGTCCAGAAAGAGGATTGGTACGTTTTGATAAAGTTGAATTCAAATTTAGAGACTTAAAAGGACAAGGAATGTTGGATGGTTATGTTTTCATGTTTGCTAAAGGATCAGTTTGGGGTAGTTTGAGGTTAAGGGAGGAAGATATTATGTTGGAGTTTAATCTCAAACATGGTGATGAAGATGATTGTGGTAATTCGGATTTATAACAAGACTGTTGATAAGAGGTTGGTTGTAAATTTGAATTATGCACATAAGTTAGGAAAATTAAGGGCCTGAAGAGTGAACCGTTTGTCGGTTACAAAGGATTGTTGAGAATGTTTTCTCAAACAAGTTTCAATTGAAGTGAGGCTTGATTAGTGTGCAGAAAGCCTGGAGTAATGACAGTCTTGGTATAAGGGAGGATGTTGGCAATAATAAACCAAGAATATATTTGGAAGTAGTGGTATCTTGAGAAGCAAGTTGTTTGGTCCTAGAAGAATTCTTTATTTAGAGTTTGGTTTATGTTAGAAAAGTGTTTTGAGTAGTCGTCAAGTTTGTTAAACTATAAATAGGCTGTTGAGCCATTAGAATTTGTACACCGAATTAATTATCAATGTAGTTATGCTTCCGCGTTGTGCTCTCCTCTCTCTTGCTCAATCCTACAGAATTTCATTTTCGATATTGAATTTGATTTGGAAGAAAATAGGGTTCTTGTAAGAAGATAGGGTTATCGCCTTTAATTATTAGCGCATGGTACACATTTTATTTTTTCTAGGCAAGAGAAGCATCATCTTGGAATCAAAGACCCCCACATGAATGCATGTGTACACTAACTCTCAAATGTATCACGACGCAAAAGTCTTTGTTAGATGCACCGTACGAAAAAGAATAATCCATGTTACTTGTAATAAAATGAAAATATTTTTTAGTGCTGTCTTACTTTTGTATTTTACTCGTGAAGGGAGATATTTAGAATGATTTTGTTTTACTTACTCTCCTCAATCCTTGGCATGTCTGTCTGTTTTTCTTTAAATTAGACCGTCTGTTTTCTGGGAAAGTGCTACACTTCCCCACTCCCTTCCCCCATTAGGCGTCATCGTTCTTAGCCCTTGATCCCATTATTATTGGATTTAACCAACATATACTCGACACCTAAGTGGGGGAAGGGAGTGGGGATATATATCATTTTCGTGTTTTCTGATATGGACTGTCTGTTTCTCTGTTTGATATGTATAGGCATGGAATTTATTAGACTCGATATGGCGTGAATCACACATCATTAAACTAAAATTAAACTCATCGGCACAAGATAGCTAAAAAGATAGCACCTTAACTAGAGAGATTCTAGAAATATAGTGTGAATGGTGACTGAGTATCTCCAACAGTGGGTGGTTTTTTTTTTTTTTTAGTGACACATAGGATTTTAAACCTCCGTTTGGTATAAATCCATCTCCAATAATAGGGTCCTACAAGATATGAGGGACCAATTACTAAATATGAAGGTGTTCAAGAAAGTGTTAGTTACACCTCCGTTTGCACCTCAACGTCATCTTTTTCACTATTTTTCTTTTAATTCTAGGGTTAAAATTCTTGGCATTTTTAGAGGCAACCCCAAAATAATTAGGGCGACTTTTTTATTCCCAACTCATAGACAAGGTTATGGGATGTCCAAATTTGCGGAGATTACCATAGTATCCTTATACAATCGGTAGCTAAGGTAGTTGTATTATCTACCGATTATGAGTATTCTCAATGTTGTGGTCGTTAGCAATCGGTAGATAGGTGAAGTTCATAAATACCTTCTTAACCTACCGATTATTCTAGTTCCCAAATTCGAAAAAATCGAAATTTCGACAAAGACTCATTTTGGGGCAACCTATAATCAGAAGGTTATAAGTAATCAATACTACCGATTATGATAGATTTCAAAATCCATTACATAAAGGATTATAGAAAAAAAAACTCATTTTGGGGCAACCTATAATCGGAAGGTTATAAGTAATCAATCCTACCGATTATAGTAGATTTCAAAATTCATTACATGAAGGATTTTAGAAAAAACTAATTTTGGGGCAACCTATAATCAGAAGGTTATAAGTAATCAATCCTACCGATTATGGTAGATTACAAAATTCATTACATGAAGGATTTTAGAAAAAAAATCATTTTGGGGCAACTTACAATCGGAAGGTTATAAGTAATCAATCCTACCGATTAGAAAAAACTCAATTTGGGGCAACCTATAATCAGAAGGTTATAAGTAATCAATCCTACCGACTATGGTAGATTACAAAATTCATTACATGAAAGATTTTAGAAAAAACTCATTTTGGGGAAACTTATAATCGGAAGGTTAAAATTAATCAATCCTACCGGTTAGAAAAAACTCATTTTGGAGCAACCTATAATCGGAAGGTTATAAGTAATCAATCCTACCGATTATGGTAGATTTCAAAATTCATTACATGAAGGATTTTAGAAAAAACTCATTTTGGGGCAATCTATAATCGGAAGGTTATAAGTAATCAATCCTACCGATTATGGTAGATTTCAAAATTCATTACATGAAGGATTTTAGAAAAAACTCATTTTGGGCAACCTACAATCGGAAGGTTGTGTAATATATTTATCTTCTGATTATAGCTAGCTACATCCAAAACACGAACCAGATGGTTATGGCTACAATCGGGAGTCTGTTATCTCACAATAATACACAAACATAATCGGATAATACTTCCGATTATTATTTAAAACTACTGATTATGGTTTTGGCTACCGACTAGCCGAAATATCCACACATTAATCGATAACTACTGAGTCTATAGTTGTTACCGATTATTTTTTAACTACCGATTGGGGTGTTGGTTACCGATTATAATAGGTCATATTAGCCGAAATATGTACACATTAATCGGTAACCAACAAGGTATATATATACTACCGATTATTATGTTTGCCACCGATTATAAAAGGGCATATTAGCCATTTCGAAAAATCGGGGATAAGGTAGCTTAGATTTACGCTTGGGTGATGTTTTTTGTCCTTTTGTGTCACCCCTAATTGTTTTGGGGTCGCCCAAAAAATGCCAGGTTAAAATTCTCTACTGTTGGAGATGGCTTTTTAGATATGAGGTCCTACATTTACTCTATGTGTAGACCCCATAAATAAAAGGACTAAATAAAAAATACACATAGAATTTTTTGCACCTTTTATTGGAGATGCTCTAACGGTGAGTCTCTTTTAGAGAATGATGTCATCTTATAATATTTTCCTTTTATTGGAGATGCTCTAACGGTGAGTCTCTTTTAGAGAATGATGTCATCTTATAATATTTTCCTTGGCATAAAATTTATCATCTTAAAATACTTTCGAGGATTAGATTATTCCTGTTTTGCCAACCTTGGCTACATTAGCGCCCTACATGCCTTCCATATCTCCTTCTTTTCTTCTCGGCGATACTCGAATTTCTGAAACGGATCATCACCTCTTCCTTGATTGTCCGTTCATGAAGGAAGTTCGGTTCTACTTTTCAATGTCTACCGTTCTAGGATGTCCCATCCCCTCAATTCGTTAGTGGGTTGCCTCATGGCTTAAATCTTCAGAAATCGGTCATTTATCTGACAAAACCGCTGTTATACTTTGTTTCACCTGTAAATACAGGTGTAGTGTTACTTTGAGAAAATTACACCTCCACCAAGTACTCTGATTCAGCAAATAATAAATCATTTTCAGTCCATACCAAATACATTGATCCCCGAGAAATCCCCAGTAGGCTCTCAACCATCACAAAAATTACCCGCAACTCGTCCTCTTGGAGATTTTTTTAGGAGTGGATTGGATATTATTCTCAGATGCGTCTTTTAAAGAAAAAAGCTACTCCATGGGATATGCTTTTCTGCGGTTGACCTGGAGGAATTTGTTCAACTGGCGGTGGTTTTGGGATGGGCCTCTTCGACTGTTCATGTAGAAGCCCAGTCTCTATTATATGCTATTTCATGGCTTGCAGATAATCAGTAGTCCTCAGTTAGCATCTCCACTGATTGCAAACAGTCATCAGACATCATATAACAACAAAGCTACTAGTCCATAAGGGCAATGCAAATCAATCTTGAAGAACGTCGCCCCTCCTACCTCAGTGTCAGCATAATAACTGAAGACACAACTCAATGGCGGACTCATTGCAATGAAGCTAGAATTCAAAGATTACAACATATATCCAAAATATGCAGATCATATATATAGTCACAATGATTTTGACAAACAAGAAATTACCAACATGTTGTATTATTTCGTAGTTTAAAAAAATTCTCTTTCCATCAAAGAATGGTACAAGTGCTGTCATCTTATTGCACTAGTTTTACAATATATGTAATTTTCAAGGTTCTCAAATCCATTCTTATTACTGGAATGAACACTTATATCATCATTTTATTAAAAGCGACATGTTAACAACGTTTTAACTAAACACAAACTTTTATTTGAAAAATAAAATACATATGTATGTCAAGCCACGGAGCTCAACATACGCTGCAAGCTAGTGCAAAACTGGACAAATTAGGTAGATATACCAAACTTATCACTTGCAACCAGCCTAAATACCAAACACAAAACATACCAACAAAAAATTTGAAATCGGGCACACTACTTGAGGTGTTATAAGTCATACACGTACGACCTAACGCCATTATTACACGATAATACAAAGCTGGAAAAACTAGACACAAACTTAGATACCAAACACATAGGCAGAATAACTTGCAAACATGAAACCATGCAGATACGACTTTCAGAGCTTGAAATATGATAAATTAGAAATTCCATTAAGTCCCTTGTTGAGGTTATGCTGATAATATTCGTCAACAGTGGTATCTTTGTATACAGGAGGATTGGTTTCTGATAATAGTTCCTTGATTGGACCGCAGAACTTTGATTCCCCAAGGGTGCGGAAGAAACTTCCAATTGATACTCGAGGGCCATCATGGTTCGCCAGTACTCTATGCTCCACACTTTTATAACGGTCGTTGGACACAATCTGCGAGAAGTGGAAATAATACATTAATCTTTTTGTTAAAATTCTTAATTCATTTCAAATCTGGCGATGGCTATGATAAATAAAAAAGAATGATTACTTGCCTGCAACATATCACCAATGTTGACGATGAAAGAGCCAGGAGGAGGAGACAAAGCAAGCCACTGGTTCTGATAATTTATTTGCAGTGCACCAATACTCTCGTCTAACAGATCATCGCCTGACCTTAACAGCAAGGTGATGAAAGTGGGATCAGAATGTTCAGTTGTGCCCATAGTAAGTTTTGGTTGAGGGCATCCTGGATAATAATGGCAAACCATGACGTGACCCTTATCACATTCCATAACTTTATTAAGGTAATCCCTTTTCAAACCTAGACCCTCGGATAGAAACTCCAGCAATTCAGATCCCAACTTAGTTGCATATTTCGAGTATTCAATTGCTATATCTCTGTACATGTGCAAATTAAGTCATTAATTAACTGTAGTGCAGAACCAACAGGATTTAAAGAGAGAAAAATGAGCTGAGTTACATATACCTGAGAAGATCCGGAAAATCTTCTGGGTTTGGAAGAACAGGAGCCATGTTACATGAAAAACTATCTCTCCAATTGGCAGATGGTGCCTGGAAAAGATCAAAATTACTGAAATATACCGGCTTTTGACTGACATAACGTCCATAATACTTAGCCTTAACTTCGGTTGGTTGCTCATTAAATAAACGAAACTTTTCAGTCATTTCGTCCATAACATTTTGCGGGAAACCATGATTCACTACTTGAAAGAAACCCCATTCCTCAGATGCATGTCTAATTTGCTCTACTATCATTTTCCGGTGCTCACTGTCGTACTTTTTGTCGCCCCCAAGGTCTATGGTTGGAATTTTGAAATGGGATCTCGGCTTCTCATTAGCGATAATATCTGCAGGTGGTCGGTGAAACATTCGAGGGAGATTTTGAATTCCTGCATCTATTAGGCCTTTCACACCAGCTTTTGTATCATCGAATGCTATCAGTTCCTTCATACGATCATAAGCTTCGGATGGCTTTTTTTCAGTTGAACTGATATCAACGCCGTTGCTAAAATCCTGAATCACCATAATTTCCTGCTCCAATAATTATTTCACAGGTAAGATCTCTTTTTTCTTTTTTGTTTTTTTTTTTTTTTTTCTGTAGAGCTCTTGTTCCTTTTGATAGCTTAGCTAGAAGTTGATGACTATATATGTAATACGAAAAGGCATGAGAATGGTTCCCACGTGATGCATACTCAATGAGCTCGTGGGTTCTCAAATGAGCTAACAAATTGGCAAAGGCTAAATCAACCTAAACGTAACCCGAAACTAATAAGCTAAACTTAATAACCTAATTAAAATCCTAATGCATAAACATAAAAACACAATTCTATTTAATACCCTATTTTTTTTTAAACTCTTATTCCCTTCTGCTCTTGTTCACCTTCTTCTTTTATAATCATTTTTAATCCGATTTTAGAAATTTGTACATTAAAAGGTACTTTCCGACTAACCCGTGTCTTCCTCAGGGACGGACCCAAAAAGTCTTAATTTTTTTTTCAAGCCCGGGCTAATAGGCTTGGTCGACCATAGCGTTTCAATAATTTAGGTTGTTGGGCTGTGGCGGATATCTGGGCTAAAGCCCGGGTTAGCCCAGCTGTAGTCCGTCAGTGGTCTTCCTTATACATTTGTGACTGATAAATATTGAGTAGTAATCATGAAAACCGAAATTGCAGATAGAAGTTCGAAGTTCGGGTAGGAGTTTTGTGAAGAAAATCTTGTTGAACTAGCCGAACATGATGGGAATGAAGAACATGAAGAGCGGTTCGACTATTTCGAGAAGACAAAATCCTAGCCGAACTTTCTGTAAATGTATCTTCGGCTATTTCGAAGAAAAAAATCCTAAACGAACTTTCTATTCCTAGTTGAACCTCCTACTTTCCTAGCTGAACTTTCTGTAATTGTATATTTTGGTTTTATCTTAGGTTCGACTTGGAACATGATGGTCTCGACATTTCCGAACATAACTCTATTAAACTCAAAATGGAAATCTGGCTAGCTATTCTTATGTTTCCAAGCTGTACTTAGTCCACACACCCTTAAAGAGAATGTTCGGCAACGTGTACTTCTATTTTTCTAACCGAACCTAATCCAAAACTCTGCCTGTACTTCTAAATATTTTTCTAACCGAACATATACCTACTTTGTCGATCAACCCTTTAAAAGTTTTCATTTTCACAAATCACTCACTAACGAATTTTGAAGATTTACTTTCCTCAAAATTGGATTTCTAATCACTCATTTTGAGTACATGCCCTGGACGACACGACATTCACCTTCAAATATATAGGCTAGCCAGCCGTCTTTGTGATGGTTCCCAAGGGCCCAATATAAGCACTTAGGTCTATGTTGCCACGATCTTGTTCTATGGAAGCGGGCAAGCTTGCTCAAAACCTAGTTTTTGAAAAAGATTTCCCCAAAATCCTTCTTCTCTTTCAAATGATTTTTAGTCTTAATTCTCTTATACTAATACTTAATACTACTTAATCCTACCTAATCGAATATATAATCTAATCTCAATTACTAATATAATCTGAAAAGGCGAGGGTACCCAAATATACCTCAAGCTAAAACTTTTCCTACCTATAAATTTTTTCTCCGAAAGTGATGGTCTATGGACAGAGTCGAGACAATACAACCAATCGGTTCACACTTCGTGTGATCGTCTATAGGGATACAACAACAATACAACAACGAAGTATGTTAGTTTCGGACTTAACCAAACACAATAGGATTCTCTTATCAATCAAATAGGAATTAACGTTTGTGTAATTTACTTAATTATAATAAAACAATTATAATGCGGAAATATAAAGTAAATGACACAAAGAAGATTTTGTTAACGAGACACCGCAAATGCACAAAAACCCCGGGACCTTGTCCAAATTGAATACTCTCGGATTAAGCCGCCACACAAAATTACACCTAATTTCGTATAGTTGAGACCAAGAAACTAAACCTATAGTTCACCTAGTTCCGTTTGTATTCCCACGCCTCCAACTTATAAATAAGTCACGTACTTGCAACAATTCCTTTGGTTCGTATTCCAAACAGTAAAGGAACAACAAATCTGTTTGGTATCAACTTTATTCAACCAAGTGATATGAGTCGGACAAAGGCTTTTCCGTTTATCTTAACATAAAATCCTTCGTCAGGTCCTTAGATCTATCTTATGTTCAATTACCGAAGTAATCGTTTAAGATTAAGCCAACAATACTCTTAATCCAAAGAATTGTGTTGATGTTGATCTACTCAATTAATAATCCAATCAACCACAAGGATAAACCGATTATTAATTGGATCCTCTTTTACCAAAACAAGTGTTGTGCACACCAAAGATTATAAACCCAAGTCAGATCTTCAATATCTTCTTTGTCTTCAAATCTTCTTAAATCTTTAATAAAAACCTGCGCACAATCACTTGAATCTCTTGTGATTAATCACGCAGAGAACGGAGTCTGTTAACAATGGATTATCACAAGATCATCTTTAGAACTAACAACAGTCTAAAGATCCATGTCGAAACTCTGAACTAGTTTGAGTGAATCTTATATCATAAGATAAGATACTCAAGCATAAACAAACTAGGTGCAATCAGATTTCAACCACCGTTAGCCAATCAAATCAATTGAAAACAAAAGATAACCACAATTATCTAGTTTCCCACCAACGGTACATGCTAGGGATTCTCAATCCCAAAGAAGACTTTAAAATGAGCGGCCGTAAGAGATTTCACCTAATTAGGTTTCTCACATCGCCGAATAGACGGCTACACCAGTAAAAACAACAAAAGAGGAAGTCTGTTGTTACGAATGATTAGTTTGCTAGAAAGGAAAACTTCAAGTATTTATAGACAAGGAAGTTTGGACACCAAGGAATTTCCGAAACCGAAAATATTCTCAAGATATTCATTAAAGCACAAATTCGGTTTCCATAATTCCTGGAAATGCTTGTCCAAAATAATGATCGAAATCTCTCGGAAAATCTAATTAGTAAATGCACATTACTAATTCTTATGTTTCCCTACAAAATGAAATTAATAACCTTAATTAAAAGATTCTTAACTTACTTATGTTTCGATCCTGGGATTCTCTTCCCTTAGCTATTAAGGAATCTCTTTGAACAATTAAATAAATAAACATTCACAGCACGTGTTCAAAGTATGTCGACATCCTTACTTTGTAAGTTCTCTTTCACACTTACAACCTTGAAACCGATTTGCCACATTTCCAAACAAGTTTAGAATTGGCCATCGACTTTCAAGAACTATGTGATTGATCAAACAAACATTCAATCAAAATCATGGGTTTAACGGTTCTACCAAAACAAGTTTCGGTTCTACCATCCATGTGAGTATTGTGCATAGTCACACTAGGTTTCCAAAATTCGATTGACTAGGTACTAGGATCGGTTCCCCACATATATATGGTATCTAACTTATATGTGTTGCACATGTCCATAGAATCGGTTCCGCTTTGCCTAAAAACGTGTTACACATGTCCATAGGATCGGTTCCCCTTTCTGTTATAAACCTTGTTGCACCCCTGTTGATGGTGGTTTTTAGACAAGGGGTAAAATCGTAAAACCCGTGACCTAGTGTTACCCGCAACACATTAACTAAGAGCATTTAACTCAGGTGTAAATAATTAATAGGGGTATTTTTTCAAAATACCCAGATTAGGTTTTCAACACGTAACCCTAATTCCAAACCAAGTCATAGACGCGCACCATGGCAACAATGCCAAACCAAGCCGCATTCTCGCGCACCATGGCAACAATGCCAAACCAAGCCGCATCTCGCGCACCATGGCAACAATGCCAAACCAAGCCGCACCCTCGCGCACCATGGCAACAATGCCAAACCAAGCCGCACCATGCGCACCATGGCAACAATGCCAAACCAAGCCGCATCTCTGCACCATGGCAACAATGCCAAACCAAGCCGCACCTCGCGCACCATGGCAACAATGCCAAACCAAGCCGCACCACTGCGCACCATGGCAACAATGCCAAATTTCCAAGCCGCTATGCCTTTGGCCCACGCCAAATATAGCACCCTAGGCTTGCAAGACTTGCAACTAGGTCAACATGGCCGCACGTGCCATTGGCACATGCCAACACGTGTCGCAAGCCATATTTCCTAATCGCTATGACTTTGGCCCACGCCAAATATAGCGCCCTAGGCTTGCAAGACTTGCAACTAGGTCAACATGGCCGCACGTGCTATTGGCACATGCCAACACGTGTCGCAAGCCATATTTCCAAGCCGTTATGCCTTTGGCCCACGCCAAATATAGCGCCCTAGGCTTGCAAGACTTGAGACTAGGTCAACATGGCCGCAAGTGCCATTGGCACATGCCAACACGTGTCGCAAGCCATATTTCCAAGCCGCTATGCCTTTGGCCCACGCCAAATATAGCGCCCTAGGCTTGCAAGACTTGCAACTAGGTCAACATGGCCGCACGTGCCATTGGCACATGCCAACACGTATCGCAAGCCATGTTTCCAAGCCGCTATGCCATTGGCCCACGCCAAATATAGCGCCCTAGGCTTGCAAGACTTACAACTAGGTCAACATTCCGCACATGCCATTGGCACATGCCAAACACACACGCTGGTAACCTAACTTGCAAACCGTGCAACCTACCACCAAGGCATTCCGCACATGCCATTGGCACATGCCAAACACACACGCTGGTAACCTAACTTGCAAACCGTGCAACCTACCACCAAGGCATTCCGCACATGCCATTGGCACATGCCAAACACACACGCTGGTAGCCTAACTTGCAAACCGTGCAACCTACCACCAAGGCATTCCGCACATGCCATTGGCACATGCCACACGCGTCACTAGCAGCGCCACTTGCACTCAAGATGCAACCAACACTCGAGACATCAACACAAACCGGGGATGCTTCTTTAGGGTTTTGGTTTGGCGGTCACAAAGATGCAACAGTACGCTACGCTCACATTAAGAAAGCGTGAAAAGGAATAAAGCGGTCAAATAAAAGAGGAAATAATGGTGAAAAACGTTTTCACCCATTAAACCATGCGATTACCACCTCCTCCCATTATTTCAACCTTTACTCTCTTCCTTCATGAGGCCAGTGGTACGTTTCAATCTCGACTTGTATAAATAGGTCTTACCTATTTCCACCAGACAACAAGTCTCGGTCGGAGAAAAATACTACACTCTCGGAAGGCAACTTTGCAAGCTCTCCCAAAAAGCTTTCATCTCTTGCAAGCTTCATAAGCTTTCACTTTCGATACAAGTCGAGATACTACTCTCCTCAACACCTTTCTTTGCTTCCCTCCCCAAATCAACCCTTCTCCTCCACTTTGTGACCGAAGCAAGTCCGGAACGGCCATTTCTTGGTTTAGGCCGGACTTGTACAGATTGATCTCTCGAATCTATAAAGTGCTCACGTGCAAGACATTTTTTTTTAGGGTTTGAACCAGTTTCTCACTCACCTACCGAATTTACCGAAATCGGCGGAAACGATTTTTACCCATAAACAATTGGCGACCACAAATGGGAGGATTGATCTATCGGCTACAATATCGATTGTCGATCTCGTTCTTCGACCCGGATGTCAAGATGGTAGAGGCGACTCAATCCGACTCAACTACCGTGATTTCCACCGGTTACTAATTGTAAAAACTACACAAGAAAACTGGGGACTTCTTGAAGATGATATTACTCAATCGCCGAAGATGCTACCGGCGATTGGGGACTTGTCAAGATGCTACCAAGAAACCGCCATCAAAACCGCCTTTTATATGGAGAGGGTGTGTTCGCAAAACTTATGAAGTGAGTAAATTCGCATCAGGCAAGATATACAATCTATTTTTAGGTTCTTAGTAAAACCGTCAAACTACGAGTCTTGTGCCTATTGCTAGCACACACTTTCATAAAAGTAATATTCTTTTCCCAAAACATAATCGTAGTCATATTATCAAAACCATTCATCCTAGAAATAATCCAATACCCTAAAAAGCTACCATTTTGTATATCAAAGGTCAAGTTTTGAACCGGACATCCAATATGTCTTTCAAAAAAAAAAAAAAAAAAAAAAACCTAAATGAAAGTTTGACAGAGAAACGTTCAAGGAAAATCGTCCAACGTAAGTCCGCTCTTCTTGGAGAAAGTCAACTTTGCGTCTTCAAGAGCCGCTCTCTTCATAGTCAACATCTTGGAAAGCTTTTTCGAGTTCCATCCTCGTCGGGCAATCTCCTCGGCGGAAAGGCTTTTGATTGCTGCATCTTTCAACTTTGGATCTCGGCAAGGCCTTCGACAAACCACGAAGTGTTGAACTCCTTTTCTACGCACACGTCGCGATGGTGCTCCCAGTCGGCAATAATGTCTTCAGAAACGGTGTGACCAGTCACCTCACGCATATCCTCGATGGAAGATAAAGCCTCTTCCACACGCTTAACCAACGCAAATCGACTAGTGACTTTCTTGGTTGTAGCCATATGTCCGTGCTTCTCCCGCATTACGGTGTACAACGCCTCATGCTTAGCCTAAGACGCTTAAAGCCGCTAACCAAAGACATGACTGGATAAGGAACCAAGTACGGGGGATCAAAATGGCGCCCGCAAGTGACCTCACGACTCGCAAAGGGTCTTCTTCCATGTCTACGGCAACAACCATCAGAGAATCATCCACCGTTTGAACCACGCCTGTGCCCGGAAATTGGCTAACTCCCATCTCCAAGTCACCGGCGGTGGTCACCAAAGGCAAGTTTTCGTGTGAATCCACCCCGGAATCGTCCTCCGAACCGTTCCTCCCGCAAACTTGAGTTAGACATTTTTTTCAAAAGAAGAAACGAGAAGAAGAAAAAAGAAAGAAGCGCGAAACTCACCAAACCACTTCCCGAAGAAGAACCAAGATGCGCGAGGAATCACTCTCACTTGTTGAACTTTCTTCTTTCTCGACTTATCACCGCTATGAGTAGTGCCGCCGGAATTCCTTGAAGAAACTGCCTCTCAAAACGTGCAAGGGCAGCGAAAGCATTAACACTACCGAAGCCTCAAGGAAACAAGACACATGTTCTCAGCCGAAATTCACGTGTTTTGAGACAAGCCATTGAAGAGGCGACACATACCCGGTTATTGGAAGAACTGAAAGACCCAAGAGCCGTGGGAGGATCTTGTGAAACTGTCCGGAACCCGCCACACGATTCTTCGTTCTCCGTTCTTTGGCACAGGGAACTTTCCGAATTGCTAGGCAACTTTCGCCTCGGGATCCCTCAACATTGGATACTTCTTCAAAACTGGCAGGGAAGGTTTGCAACGAACGTTTTCCACCATGTTATTCACAAAATCTCGGATCATAATAAACTCGACGTACCAAAACTCATTATAGCCGAAGGTCGTCGGGTTACTCTTCCCATTTGAAAGAAGGGAAGACGGATACCCGACTCAAGGGCATCAAGCGTCAAGGGTGACACGCAATGAACCCTTAGGGATCACCGGCGATAAACAAGAGGCACCCCTTGATCGAAACCCATGTGACGAGCAGCACGATCAATATTATAAGCGGCTATCCGGAAAGACCCCACGAAGAAAGACGGTATATAACCTAGGAGCGAGCAGCTACGAATGAACGAGTTTTCACCAACACTCAAATCGTCATCGAAGACAAAGACGTGAGCGGAGCGAAGCAAAGGTGTCAATTTGAGTCACCGACTTATGGACCGACCACCATGGACGAAAATTGATTTCATGAAACTTATCAATAAAACTAACCAAGCTCACGCCAACTCTTGGGCGCCTGTTCACCCATCGAAGAATTAGAGAGCCCCCAACTCACGGGAAGCGAAGGCAGCGGTTTGAGCATACTTCTCGAAGTGCTCCCATAGCCGACTTGCTTGGAAAAGCAACGTGCACATATGAATCCACTTTCATGAAACCATTCGAAACTTGCATGTTCGCAACTAGGTGATCCGGATGCACATACAGGGAACCAAGGAACAGCTTGCCAATGGGAAGAACTTCACCCTTTGCCAACTTCATAGCAATCTCTAACAGCTCCGGTCTTATTCCTTTCTTGCCAGAACCGTCATCAAAAATGTCTCTGGACAACCAGAGAGCCAAAAATGCTGCGACATGAAGATCACTGCTTTTCTGTTCAGGCTCCAACTCGTTCGGAAACCATTGAGATATCCACCAACCGTAAGGGCACCTTTCATCCTCTTTCCGGCAGAATCCTTCGACTTCGCAATGGAGTCTTTCCGAGCAAAATCCCCCAACTTAGCAGCCGAGGTCATCCCGCATCTTCACCTCACTTTCGGATAATTGGATTCTAAGATTCCCGATTCTGGGAAGATTCATCAAGAGAGCCACACTCTCCAAGGAGAAAGTTATCTCACCCCATCTACATATGATTGTATGGGTGTCCGAACACCATCCGGAGATGAAAGCAACCAAGCCTCGGGATGTCCTTCCTAACTGGAGATTCTTCAAGTCTTGACAAAGATCAATGACCTGCGCTCGAGTCAAGTTGGTATTTATACGCTCCTTTCTCACCATGAACTCAACCCATCTGTCAAAAGAACGCAATGGACTTTGACCCATCCTGAAGTCAATGTTGGAAAAGGAATATACCCCTTTGTGAAGACAGAACCGAATGGTGCTCTCTGGGCGAACCGAACGTGTCTTCCTGTCATCCTCACCACCGGTTAGCAAAATTAGCACGAAACCTGGGTGATTCTTCCGAGCAGGGGCGAGGGCTCTAGTGAAGAATTCATCATCTATGTTCGGCTTGGAATTATGAGCATCCTTCGACGAAGTGAAATTTGGTTCCGGTAACATCTTATCGAATTCCTTCATAACAATTTGGTAATAAGATATCTGCACAAAACAAACGGAGAAAGGCGGAGTTATCTCCCTGACACATAATCGTACCCAACAACAACAAAAAAAAAAAAAAGAGAAAGGGGAAGGAGGACGTATTTTTATTCGAGTTCAAGACTATATACGCAGTATTTTCTTCGGGTTCGAGACTATATACGCGGCATTCTATACGGGTACAAGTGTGTCTATAGTATCCTTCTTCGGGTTCAAAATATATATGGAGCATTTTTCTATTGGTTCAAAATCAAGCACGTGGTACTTCTTTCAAGAAGCAAAAATCATATATACAATATTTCCTGCGGTTCGAAGTCATATGAAGCGTATACACAGTATTCTTCTTCGGGATTCATACATGTTTCTCTACGGGTTCGAAATACACATGCAAGTGTTTCGTACGGGCTCAAATACGCCTACGGTATCATTCTTCTGGTTCGAGAATTATATACGGAGCATCCTCTACGGGTTCAAAATACACACGCAGATATTTTTCTTCTGGTTCAAATATTTCTTTTCAGACCGAAAATTCATATATGCAATATTTCCTACGGGTTCAAACAATATATGCAGTACCTCCCTTGGTTGCATACATACAATATTTTCTACAAGAGGCACACCAAGAAATCATACGCAAGGATTGTGGAAACTCCTACTCTTAAGGTTTACACTACGTGAAAAGAAAAAAAGTACTCGAAGACATACCCGAGAGCCGGTTTCTCTTTGCCGCTAGTATGAAAAGAGGAAAGAATAAAGCGCAGGATGGGGAGAAAGGGGCTTTATATATATATAGGCGTAAAGACTTTGAAATAGGGAAGGATTTCCCTTTTACCAAAATCACGCGTGTAAGAAACGGGCCCACAAAGGGTGCGACTGCCTAATGTCGCCCAAGTCACGCCTGCAAGCATGGTTTCCAAGTTGGACCGGCCCCACCAATTGCGCCGACCTCCCAATGGCCGCCCAAGTCACGCCTGCAAGCACGCACGGTTTCTACACTTTGCGCCGGCCCCACCAGCTAGCACACTCAGTTTCCCCATTCACGCCAACCTCCCAATGTCGCCCAAGTTACGCTTGCAAGCACGCACGGTTTCTACACTTTGCGCCGGTCCCACCAGCTAGCACACTCAGTTTCCCAACTCACGCCAACTTCCCAACGTCGCCCAAGCTGCACCGGCCCCACCAATTGTGCCAGCCTCCCGATTTGTGCAAAACTACCAGAGGCAAGGATTCCAAATCCTATTTATAAAAGGTCAGACAAGCCTCCTTCAATTTTCCTTACGTTTTGCTGTTAATAGTTTGTCACCATCTTATGCTTACCTCGCAACAAAGCCCCTGTTCCGAGCTAAGCAGGGGACTTAATGTTGATGGTGGTTTTTAGACAAGGGGTAAAATCGTAAAACCCCATGACCTAGTGTTACCCGCAACACATTAACTAAGAGCATTTAACTCAGGTGTAAATAATTAATAGGGGTATTTTTTCAAAATACAGTTAGGGTTTTCAACACGTAACCCTAATTCCAAACCAAGCCGCAGATCGCGCACCATGGCAACAATGCCAAACCAAGCCGCATCCTGCGCACCATGGCAACAATGCCAAACCAAGCCGCATACTGCGCACCATGGCAACAATGCCAAACCAAGCCGCACCATGCGCACCATGGAAACAATGCCAAACCAAGCCGCACCCTGCGCACCATTGCAACAATGCCAAATTTCCAAGCCGCTATGCCTTTGGCCCACGCCAAATATAGCGCCCTAGGCTTGCAAGACTTGCAACTAGGTCAACATGGCCGCACGTGTGGCACCTGCCAACACGTATCGCAAGCCATGTTTCCAAGCCGCTATGCCATTGGCCCACGCCAAATATAGCGCCCTAGGCTCGCAAGACTTGGAACTAGGTCAACATTCCGCACATGCCATTGGCACATGCCAAACACACACGCTGGTAACCTAACTTGCAAACCGTGCAACCTACCACCAAGGCATTCCGCACATGCCGTTGGCACATGCCAAACACACACGCTGGTAACCTAACTTGCAAACCGTGCAACCTACCACCAAGGCATTCCGCACATGCCATTGGCACATGCCAAACACACACGCTGGTAACCTAACTTGCAAACCGTGCAACCTACCACCAAGGAATTCCGCACATGCCACACGCGCCACTAGCAGCGCCACTTGCACTCAAGATGCAACCAACACTCGAGACATCAACTCAAACTGGGGATACTTCTTTAGGGTTTTGGTTTGGCGGTCACAAAGATGCGGCAGACGCTACGCTCACATTAAGAAAGCGTGAAAAGGAATAAATCGGTCAAATAAAAGAGGAAATAATGGTGAAAAACTTTTTCACCCATTAAACCATGCGGTTACCACCTCCTCCCATTATTTCACCCTTTACTCTCTTCCTTCATGAGGCCAGGGTACGTTTCAATCTCGACTTGTATAAATAGGTCTTACCTATTTCCACCAGACAACAAGTCTCGGTCGGAGAAAATACTACACTCTCGAGAAAGGCAACTTTGCAAGCTCTCCCAAAAAGCTTTCATCTCTTGCAAGCTTCCTAAGCTTTCACTTTTCGATACAAGTCGAGATACTACTCTCCTCAACACCTTTCTTTGCTTCCCTCCCCAAATCAACCCTTCTCCTCCACTTTGTGACCGAAGCAAGTCTCGGAATGACCATTTCTTGGTTTAGGCCGGACTTGTACAGATTGATCTCTCGAATCTATAAAGTGCTCACGTGCAGCACATTTGTTTAGGGTTTGAACCAGTTTCTCACTCACCTACCGAATTTACCGAAATCGACAGAAACGATTTTTACCCATAAACAACCCCATACAAGGATCGGTTCCCCTTTGTGATGTACTGCACCACTCCATAGGATCGGTTCCCCTTTCCCATAATTGGTCAGACAGAAAATCACAAACCCAATCATACCATCTCAGGTGATTACTTAAGATCGGTTTCACTAATAAAAGTCATCCCAATACATAAGTCAGGCCTTTATGAATAGTTCTACCAAGAACACAAACAAGTTGTGAGCGGTTATACTCAATCACACATATTAGTTGTTTATAAGATATGCAATGAATAACAAAACCAATAACACTGAAATTTCCTTTTCGGTTCACAAACAAGTTTATGAACTTATTTCCTTAGAACACATGTAAACATTGTTCCCTAGGATGAAATCCTCACCTCATACCCATACATAATCACAATAGCATTCAAATGATTATGACGATGTCTTATCTACTAAGTTTAATGGTTAAGCAATAAACCTCGTATTGTATTCCTTAATACTATGTCTATCTAGAGTTCAAATATGCTTCGCAGTTTTGTTTTCAATATGCACGACTTGAAAGATACGTCAGGGAATGAAACAGTTCAAGTTAAATATCACTAACCTCAAGTGGAAGGATGATTGTTGTCGCTGTAGCTCCTTGCTTCTTCACATCTTCGAGACTTCGCAATACTTGTAATGTCTCATATCCTAATACTTTCAAGCTAACCTATACGAAGTTGACTCTAGTACATAATCAAGTGACTCTTAACATGAGTTTTGATTCACTAATATATGACAACCAAACTTGACTTACCAACGCTTGGTGGGTTCAACCGAGCCATGCTCTAACATAATCTATTATCTTAACTAACTTAATGATTAATAATAAATTTAAAAAGATAATTTGGTCACTAAGAAGACACACAGAAAATGTGTGTTGAATTTTATTCCACAATGACCTAGTAAAATAAGTTGGGACAATCCTCCTCCTCCACCCCCGCCTCCACAAAAACAACCCCAAAAAAATCATTAATTATAATTAGGGCTATTTTGTTTTTGGACCCGATCAAGCCGACCATTAACACAATATGGAGTTCTAAAAAGACGTCTAATAATGATGGACTCTGAATTTTACTTAGAATAGGTTATTTCTTATATAAGGGATGCAAATATTTTTCTAGAGACTAAGAAATGAGACTAATTTTGGTCTGATTTAATAAATACATTGGATGAAAAATTTTGTCATTGATTTTTTACTTGCTATTGGGATATATCAATGATAAGATGACATAATGTTTTTTTGGGCTTAATAAGGTACGAGCTATTACTTATAACCTAGTGGGCTAATAATAATATAGATAATATAGGTGATAACTTCTATTTTTCAACTACTTACTCTATCGTTGGAGATGTTAGTATTGTGTTCATTTTCATCATCCTGCTTAATCTTTATGGAACCGACAAGCCGATTATAATTAAACTTACACCGCACACCTAGTCCTGAAAATGTCTACTATTATATTTGGGTTCAGGTTAAATGGTTAGTAACCACCGATGGAAGGAGTTAGTGCTTTGTAAATGTTTAGTTATCCTGCTAACAATTTAACGTAAGTGGTTTAGATAATTTAAACTGATTTCATGCCCCCTATAATATTTTTTGTAAAAAAAATAACATAAATGTATTCTGTAATAACTTTTTTTTTTTTTGATGCAAAAGATGGAATTTTATTAATTTAAACTGGAAGGAAAGTCTGACAATAAATAGGACTCAATAAAATTAGGGGGACTATCTAACCAAACCCTAGAGATACTATGCTGTCTGCTATATTTAGCGAGTTTATCAGCTGTTTTATTACATTCTCTATGAACAAAAGAACACTTTCATCTGTGAAAAGAACTCAGTTTTTCCATCACATCAAGCAGAATAGGTTCATTCTCCTAAGATATAACTGGATAAGCATTGTTGATGAAGCTTTCAATTCCCCGTAAATCAGTCTCTACAATTACTTGAGAGAGACGTAATTCTTCCCCCCAATTAACAGCATCCAAGAAGGCTAAACATTCTACTTGTTTAGAGCTTCTTACTCCTGCATAGCACTTTGAGAGTCCACCCCCCCAATGACCTGCATCATCACGAAGAATAATAGAAATACCTGTTAGTCCACTGTTTAAATCATAAGAGGCATCACAGTTGATTTTCATATAGGGAGAATCTGGTGGTTTCCATGAGTGTTCTATAGGATTAGTAGGTTGAACTATCAAATTATGGTGCAATTGTCGACTGTAAAGTTTTTCTAAATAGTTGGAAAACTCGAGCCTTTTTAGCAAATCGCTTTTGCGGTTCAATCTTCGGATTTTGGAAGTGCACATCACATCCGGAATTCCATATTGTCCAGTCACTACCATAGCCGTATTCAACCAATCACCGGGTAGAAGTTGCCGATGATCCTCTCGCAAACCATCTTCAAAAACTTCTGCAAAGCATTATTATACACACCATAAAGAACTGAGGAGCCACCAGGAATGAGCATCCATATTGCCCTTGAAAAAGGGCAAGAGAATAAGACATGCATTTCACTTTCATCATATTGATTGCATAGAGGACATTGTCGATTGATATAATGACATGCCCTAGATAATTTTTCTTTTGTAGGCAAGATATCAATAAAAAACTTCCAAAAAAAGTGTTTTATACTCCGCCAAGTTTGTATGCTCCAGAAAGTCTTCCATCGAATAGCAGTATGCTGAATAATATGAGACATCTGTATAGCTCCTACGCTGGATTCATACAGCATTTTGTAAGCTGATTTTAGAGTAAAAGCTCCATTTTTAGTTAGTTTCCAGACCAACTTGTCCTTAGCAGAAGTAGAAATCATCATGCCCATTATGAGAATTGCAGTTTGTTCATCAAAGAGATATTTATCGATCACCATTCCAGTTTAATCCATCTTGAAGCATAAAATCCTGAACCCAAACATAAGACTCACTATCTTCAACTCCTTCTCTAGGAACTGGTGGATCATCCAAACCTAAAACCCATACATCAAGCCAGATTTTTATCTTGTCACCTTTCCCTAACCTCCATTGACTATTCTGTTTAATAAATTCAATATGCTTTTGAATACCATTCCAAGCCCATGGACAATTAGTTTTAACAGTTGCATGAAGGAGGCTAGTACAAGAGAAATATTTCTCTTGAATGGCTTTCCCCCAATGCGTATATGTGTTTGTGCAGATTCTCCAGGCTGTTCTAACCAATAAGGCTTGGTTTAAGATTTTTAGATCTCTAAAACCTTGACCACCACAATCTTTGCGAAGTCTCAAACTTTTCCAGGAAATCACGTATGTACCTCTTTTGTCTTCAAAACCCCACCAAAAGTCTCTGTGCAGCCTCTATCTTGTTAATAATCTCCACTGGAATCTGAAAACAACTCATGGAATAAGCAAGGATTGTATTTGTAACAGTTCTAACCATTAACGATTTACCACACTTAGATATAAATTTACCATCCCATGAAGAAAGTCTTCTCTTAACTCTATCATATAGATGAGAAAAACATTTTTTTTTTCTTTTTTTCCAATAATAAGAGGTACGCCTAGATATCTTTCGGTTGAAAGCATCACTGGAACTCTTAGTCTTCTTGTTAAAATTCTGCGAAATCTTTGAGGTACTTGTGCACTTTAATGCACACTAGATTTGGTAAAGTTTACCATCTTCCCTAAGGCATTACCAAAATCTTAAATGATATTTAGCACATTATTCACATTGTGCAAGTCAGCCTTCAAGAATAATAAGCAATCATCCGCGAAGAATAAATGCAAATAGAAGGAGCATTAGGTGCAATTTTGATACCTTCTATAAGATTTTGAGATTCTGCATTATATAGTTGCCTTGAGAACGCTTCCATAGAAATTATGAACAGGTAAGGTGGCAATGGATCACCTTGTCGTACACCTATTGTTGGTTGATATGCAGAACAAGGAGCACCATTAAGAAGTATTGAAATCCTTGTAGTCGAGATACATTGCATAATGAGATGACACCACTCATGATAGAAACCCATTTGAATCATCACATCATTTAAAAACGACCATTCAAGCCTATCAAAGGCTTTGGCCATATCCAATTTTAACACCAAGAACTTTGTATCTTCTTTGTTGCTCTTCATAGTATGAATTATCTCTTGTGCTAGTTGGATGTTATCCGTAATTTGTCTTCCTGGCACGTATGCTGCTTGGAGTGGGGAGATAATCTTACACATTAATTTATTCATTCTTGCATACATAATCTTAGAGATTATATTGTAAGATGAATTGATAAAGCAATTGGTCTCAAATCCGAAGGGAACTGTTTATTTTTTGTCTTTGGAATCAAAGACACATTAGTAGCGTTTAGACTCTTGAGAAAGAAACCTGAACAGAAAAATTGTTGAACCATTTCGATAAAATCTTTACCAATGATACTCCAGTGAGTTTTGAAGAAACCTGGTGGAAAACCATCAGGGCCAGGCACTTTCCATGATTTCATTCCTTTTAAAGCTTTGAAAATCTCCACTTCATCGGGTATCTTCATGAGCTCCACATTGTCTTCAGCTGAGATTGATTGTGATATGCACTTTGTAAAATCTGATTATTTCTAACTGGATTTATGGTAGTATGCAAGTTACCATAATAATTTGTAAGAAAATTCTCTAGTTCCATCCTAGTTCTACACCAATCACCTCTTTCATCTTCTAGTGTTGTGATCTTATTTCTTGACCTTATTTTATTGGCATTTGCATGATGATGCTGAGTATTTATGTCCATCTTTAAGTAGTATTCTGCTCTAGCTTTTTTCCCCCAGAATACATTTTGTATTTGATGCCACTGCTCAATTTTGTTCTCTAACTGCTGCACTTGGGTTGTTGCATTATTGTCTTGATTGCTTTGTTGTATAGCTTCAATTTGCTGATGCAAGAGAAATATATTACTTTGGATATTCCCAAATTTTTCCCTATTACATTTTGATACATACTTTCTAGTGATGACCAATCTCTTTGACAATCTAAATGCATGAGAACCATTTATCTGATGATTCCAAGATGTTTTCACTTCATATTTTCATGAATCGTCTATTTCATAACATTGAAAATATTTCCAGTTATGCTTTTTATCACCTTCAGCATAGGAAGAATCCAACATAATGGGACAATGGTCTGAACCTAGATGAGGAAGATGCATAAGCTTTGCATCTGGAAATATGGATGGTCCACTCTGCATTTGTAAGAGCTCTGTCAAGTCTAGAGCGGCGAACTCCAGTACCATGAACATTTGAAGACCAAGTAAAAGACCTCCCAGTGTAACTCATATGATCCAACCCTGCTTCTTGAATTAAACTGATATAATGGGAATCCCTTGTTCAAGAAGTATTTGAAGAAGAAGCATTAGAAGAAAGTCTGCCCCTGTTGTTAGAAGAGATTCTCGCATCATTAGGGAAGACCAGATTCAGATCACCGATAATGACCCATGACTGTTGGATTGTTGCACTAAGATCTCTAATGTAAGTCCATTGACTTTCTTTGTTATTTTGATATGATGAGCCATACATACAGGTCATGAACCATACTGGTTTAGAAGGGTCATCCTGCACAGAATAATTGATAATCCAAGAATCCCAGTTGATGATGTTAAAGTGGAAGCCATCCTTCCATAACAAAATTAGGCCACCAGCTAAGCCTCTAGAAGAGACCAACTTGTGATTTGGGTATTTATATTGTTTAATCAATCTAAGCATTTTATCTTCTCCTATCTTTGCTTTAGATATAAAAACTATATCAGGATCATACTTAGATATAAGGTCTTTAATATGATATCTAGTTTTTTTGTTAACAAAACCCTGACAATTCCAAGCTATAAGTCTCATATTTCTACAGCAAAGCTTAATTGTAACACTAGGATTGTAGCTTACTGAGCAAGTGTGAGTATAAGACAGCCAAAAAAAATCTTTTGATTGTATAAAAAAATAATCAAAATTTGGATTAAAAACTATAAAAGAGAAGCAAGTAATTACCCCAACAAAGAAGATCCCCTTGATTATGCATATGGTTCTTCCCTGTCTCAACACACTGCTTATCATTTTCTCCAGTCTCGACCCCATCCATTATATCAACATTTGAGTTTGCAGTTAAATCACCCATAGCCCCACCATGATAAGCAATAATAGGCCCTTGGATAGAATAGTTGTTACCATTGTCTTATACAGGTTGGTTTCTAACTCTTTTAACAGATCTTTCCTCCACAACATCATTCATATTTTCACCCTCCTTCCCAACATCAACTGATTCATCCTCATGATTTGCTTGTTCTCCCTCAACAGCTTTTTTGTTCCTGCAATGCTCTTCATACTCCTCAACTGTCATTGCTCTTTCACGTAAGAGCTCAGCAAACTCCTCACACATAGTATCATCATGGTCGATTATATAGCATTTTGGGCACAGACTGTGTGGTTGTTTCAGCCAGTGGTATCTAATCCATACAGGTTCACCATGATTTGAATTCCACAATTATCCTCTTTTCAATGGTTCAGTTAAGTCAATCTCAATGCGGGCAGTAATCATGTTGCCTGATCTTGGTCTGCAATTCTTTGGCTCAGTGGATATTTTCTTCCCCAAGTCCTCAATTGCTTCATTAACAACCGCTTCATGGTGATGTTCTAGCATCAAACCCTTGAATTAAACATTCCACTCTTGTTTCCTGAAGACATACTCAGCATATGCAACTACAGTAGTGTATTCTTGCAGCGCAAGAAGGCACCTTTGAACATTCCATGGTGTTCTTTTCAGCACATCCTTCATATCCTTATCAGAGTTAAACTTGAAGACAAATAGATATTTCCCAACATTTTTGGTTTCTCTTTTCTTGTATTTCTTCCAAAGGATGTTCACTTCATCTTTGATTGCAGAAGTTTCAATTTTGTCATCTGAAGTAATTAGTAAACCAATCAAACTATATAACCAAACAGTGGCAGCTTCTTCCAGATTTTTATCACAACCGATAACACCTCTATTGACTCTGATAGAAGTACTCCTCATTTTTTTATTGATGTTTCTGATACTAGTGTTATTGGTGGTACTGTTGCTACTAGCCTCCATTGTATAACTGAAAAGCTCTCTGTTAGTGTTTAAGGTATTTTTTGATAGATGACTATTGTAAGGTATTCCTATACTTATATATATTGAGGGTTGTTACTATAGATAAGTCACAACAAATATTTTGTTTCCTAAAAACTTGCATGGAATTTTTTTTTGTTTGATGACTGGAAATTTTCTGTAAGCAATCAACTGCATGTGATCCGATAAAAAATGAGAGACTCTGAAATTACGGACAAATTTAGGGGAAAAAAATTAAATTTTGAATTTCACAGGTTTGAATCGTGGTTTGAATCAGTGGTTAATAATGTTTTTTCATGGTTTCAAAAATTTGACTCGGGGGAGGGTGATTGATCTCATATTGAGAAGAACTTAAAGTTGATATAATCTGAGATTGCAAAAATGCATTATGGGGAAAAGCTGAGATAGGAAATATAGCCAAAAGTGTCAATACTGTCGTGAGAATCAAGAAAATGTTGAAGACAGAGACCAGTATAGGAAGAAAACCATTGCGCAATCAAGAGGAACCCTATACAATTAGAAGCCCATATCAGTTGAGATAAAACAGAAAGAATGAAAAAATTAGTTTAAGTAAAAAAAATTTAGCAGAGAAAAAACAACATAATCTAGATAAAGCTTCGGATGAGAACCAAGAATGATCAGAGAAGAAGAAAAACGATTAACATGTAAAACAAACTAAAACAGGTTGCTAACAAACAAAAGAAGAAATCCCACAAGTGAAAATCAAGATTAAAAGTAACAAAACATCAGAATCTATAACTAGAATATCATTTTTTTGTAAAAAAAAAAATTGAACACTGTATCGACATGTTATAGCCCTTAGATATAAATCTCGAATCATAATTCTTCTTTTTTCCATATTTAACTGTTATAAAAATAAAAACTTCAAAATCTCTAACAATATATCCGAAAGAGGTTCTATTATAGGTCTCTAAAATAATGATGCTAAAAAGGGAGCTGGTACCGTCAACTCTAACAAGAGCATAATAGATGTTGGCAACCTCCCCTTCATTTAAAAAAAAATTATGTGATGGCGGAATTGGATTAATAATCCGAAATTTTACAGATACCTATAATCAATCAAAATTCTTCTACAAACTTGGAAATCTAAATGGGGAAAAGGTGGAGTGTGATGCCGTGTTGGAGGCGACATGTTGGGAAAAGAAGCTGAATATAAATCCCTTAAAAGTTGCAAACATATTCAAAGAATGTCGCTGCTGCTGGTAATGGAGTATTCACATGTCTGTTATGGAGAAACCAAATAGTTATTGAAGATTGCAAACATTATCTAAATAGTTTTGATGGCTGGATTTGCCAACATATTAGTAGGAAAAATAATAAGCCATCTGATATATTGGCTAAACATGCCAGGAGATTTAAAAATTTCAAGGAATGGTCCAAAATAGTTCCTGTTTTTATCTCTGATCATATAAGCAAAGAAATGGTTTATGTAAACAAGATTAATATATATTTCTTTGAAGAAAAAGAAAAGAAAAGAAAAAGGAAAGAAAGAAAGTAAAAACGTTAAAAAAAATGTGTTTTCTCCTAACTGACGTCTTTTCCCCCAAAACGTGCTCACATCCGTCGAAACGTGTCAGTCATGGCCAGTGACTATGATCCTGGTCGTGACTCTTTTTAGAACCTTGATCATATATCTGTCTTATTTTTTGGGGGTTTCTGTAGATATGTCGAAAACGCCAAAGTTTATGATTTGGAGATCGTATTTTTAATCAATTGGTATCTTAATTGTGTTTTTTGATACAATAAATCCGACGAAAACATTCGCACGGTTTTGATTTTCATATTTTCATTACACCATTTTTTGATATTAGCAACCAAGGTTCGTAAGACCCCAACAGCCGTTATGAAATTTACGGAACGGTTGCAACAGCACGAAGCCATTTCAATGAACCACGTAGTAACCGCTTTCACCTATTACAAAATGACAGGTAGAGACGACATCCCAATTACAAAATAATTCGTAAGGATTACCGATTGTTTCGAATTTCCACGTAGTAACGGATATTAGCTGTTACAACAGCCGTTGCGAATGTAAATTCATAACGGCTAGTAAACCGTTACAAATATTTATAACGTTTTGGCAACAGTGATGAGAGTTACAACCCCGACCCGAATGCTTAAGAATTGTTGCGAATCACGAAAATGGTATAGTGTTTGTTGATTTCATTAATTCGGTTTAGTTCTTGATGTATTAAATCCCTGTCTCATTCGGATAAAACGAGACATGGCGAGTAAATGCAAGAATAAGAAATTTATACCGGATACAAACTAAAGGGCATGCCTTTACGGTTTCAACCAAGTAACAATTCTAGAGGAAGAAGACTAACCGACCATTGTTTTCCCTCCATTTCTTCTAACTATAAGCTTGGAGATACGTGAAAAGAAAAATGCGATATGGGTAGTGGGTACCGTCATGTACGTTAGGCATTGATAAGCCCAAAGAGAAAAGAGGCTCAAGTCGGAGTAGTTTATGTTGTTTTGAGTATTAATTTAGAACCATTTTTTGGAATCATGTTTTTTTTTTTTTTTTGGGACCATGGTCTTATTAGATCACCTTCCTTATAGTTATAAGGGGTGACCTAAAGTGTGGAAATGACTAACCTACTATTAACCTAATTTAATTTAAAACTAACCTAATAACCATCTATATATATATATATAACCACCACCTCCTCCCACCACCGTCGCCCACCACTACCACCTCCGACTGCCACCACCACCACCACCTCTATATATATAACTTAATTTAAATCATTAACATATTTACCATTTTACCTAATTAAAATTATAACTAATATACAACTTCTTCTTCCTCTATTCTACAATTTTTCTTCTTCTCTTCTTCATCAATTTATGATCATCTAACCCTGATCATATACAAATCTAATCAAAATCATCAAATTTTTAGCCTGGTCGATTCATTGAATTTTCATCGTCGATTAATCAATCTTTTATAAACAAACCTATCCATAAGTATTTTCCCACAAACCCATTACTTCTAATTGCTTTTTGATTGAAATTTTGAGCAAGAGTCATCAAAATATGGTTTAAATGGAAGTTACTGTAGCATGTTCGGTTAGGAATAGTTTAAAAAAACTAGTTTGCTAACCGAACATTCTGAAACCAAGAACACGAAGAACACTTCTGTTATCACGAATTAATTTTTTCTTAACCGAACTCAGAGTTCGGTTGGTTCGCAAAGAAGGATAAAACTATTTTCTAACCGAACTTTACCAATATTACAAAAAAAAATAATAATAATAAAAAAATGTAACCGAACTCGTGCTATTTTTCCCACTATGTTGATTTTTGATTTAACCGAACTTTGCCCACTATGTTCGGTTGGTTCGCAAAGAAGGCTAAAACTATTTTCTAACAGAACTTTACCAATATTACAAAAAAAAAAAAAAAAAAAAAAACATTCCAATGTAACCGAACTGTGCTATTTTGCCCACTATGTTGAGTTTCAATTTAACCGAACTTGTCCCACTATGTTCGGTTTGTTCGCAAAAAACCTTGACAAACCAAACTCTTAACTAATTGTGTGTAGTTCGGTTAGATATTTGTTGGTATGAAATTTTCGAAACAACCGAACTTTGTACACTTGGTAAAATCTTAATCAACCCGAAGTTCGGTTACATATAGGTTGCGAACCAACCGAACTTCTAGACCCTAAAGTTCAGCAACATTGCGGGCAAACCGAACATTACTCTATAAATCCTATAAACAAAGTTCGGTAACCTTCATGTTAACCGAACGACTAAAAACCTCCATTAAGAGCGAGTTCGGTAACCTGCGTGTTTGGAAAAAGTAACCGAACTACACTTTCAGATGTGTTTGGTTACCTGTTCTTCACATAATGTAACCGAAAAAGCCCAAATCTACTTAAAAAATTTACATTTTTTTTGAAATTTTGGATCAATTCAACCAACATAATCTATGTTTGAAGCATACCTAGGTACCCAAATACTCTTCCTCCGGTTGTGGTTGGTAAAATCCATTGTTTTACTTCTTCATCTTCTCTAACTTTACTCTCTCAATAATTCTACTTCTTTCTGATTTTTTAATCTCACTAATTATCTTTAACTTAATCATTTCACTAATCATGACAATAACTATTATTCACACTAACTAATCATTACCCAAAACTAATCAGGAGGGTAATTTAGGTATTAATAGACATATCTAGATAAGGGGTGACATAGATTTATTTCTAAATGTCTTACTAAAAATAGAACCATGGTCCCCATAAAAACCATGGTCCCCAAAAAATGGTTCTTAATTTAACTAGGATTGCCCTAGAGTCTACATTTACTAGATCACGGAGGATTTGTCTCTATGATCACTATGAATACGACCCCTTAGCATCAAACCTAAAGATGGCCGATTTTCAATTTATGAAATTTATTTTCTACCTCTAAGTGATATTGTGATGTTCTTATAGCCTTATCCTTGGGTGTATGTTTCCTACATTAAAACGGTTACAAAGATCAAATCTATATTACAACGGCTACACAGACCAAATCTAGTAATCAAACTCCAACAAATGTTTCCAGAAAAATCCTACATAACATTTCGATTAACTGTGATTTCCCCAAATATAGTTGTGAAGTTAAAGTATAATTGCAAATTGGAATTATTCACCACCAAGTAAAAATTTGGAATTATTCACCACCAAGTAAACCTTGATGTGATTGCCGACACCCAAATCCATGATTACATGAGACTTTTGTTTTCCTTTTTTTTATTCGGAAAAGAGGCGAAAAAACCTCAGACACTAGATTGATATAACTGATATTCTGAAATTTTGAGAATCGTTAGCGGTTACAAGATTAATATAATTCCTGATATAAATTTGCTGAAGGATTGCTACCAATCCCTCATCTTTTCAGGTGTTTTGTATACGATGTTTGTTACAGAAAGTAGCTATATTAGCTGCCTTAACAATATTATATCTAGAAATTAATAAAAAACCAGTTACTTTGAAGTTTATACATCTACTTGGTTCAATTTCAAAGTTCTCACTGATATTATATCTATTTTGTCTAGCATTTGCATATCTTCCCATCAACAGCTAAAGAGTCGGTCTTGAATCACTTTGAAAGATTATTTTATATCCACTCCATTCGGATGCCCAATGGAAGGCTGCATCTGCTCCTTTCTCCTCTAACTGTTTTCTTGTAGAGCAATAACCATGAGATCCCCTTGCTTCAATTGTTCTACCTGCATAGTCAATCATAGTCAGTCCTACCCCTGCAGTACTAAAAGGGAAATTCATTGATAGAGCAATTGACATTTGCATACTCATAAAAGTAATTTCCATTTCGGTTTCTCTTTCTATGATTCTTAAATTTTCATCCTTCATTAGATTATAATACAACGATTGCATTTCATTATACTCTGCACTGTTCACATAAATCATGTTGTTGATAAATCTTACCACTGCTTTGGCTATATTTTCACTATTTTGTTGTTTATGTTGGAAAGTAGATTCACATCTATCTTTCCACATGTGCCAAATGATTACTCTAC
The DNA here is from genome assembly GCA_023531295.1 of Papaver armeniacum. Classification (NCBI taxonomy): domain Eukaryota; kingdom Viridiplantae; phylum Streptophyta; class Magnoliopsida; order Ranunculales; family Papaveraceae; genus Papaver; species Papaver armeniacum. Next base: position 108,645 of record JAJJWW010001956.1, on the reverse strand, counting down.
TGCATTCTGGCCATTGTACTACACAATCTCCTCTATTTCTATCGTAGAACCATGTGTTTACCCAATCATGAAAATCATTACAATTATCAATTACATAATTCATTTCAAAATTATAATGCATCCATACCTGTTTAACAAAATTGCATTCAGAAAGAGGTGAGTTAGTGACTCTTCTTCTCCCTTACATAGACTACATTTTGTATTTATATCCGGGAAAATAACAGAAATTCTCATACTTGTTGGAAAAATCGATTGCGCTGCTTTCCGGATAAACATCTTTATGGAGCGTGTTACTTTAAGCTTCCATATTCTACTCCATTCCAAAGTTATATTACCACTACTATTTATTTTATGATAGAGAGATTTGACAGTGAACATACCTTTGTTGTTTAGGTTCCAATGTGCTGTATCTTCTGCGTCCTGGCTTGGAATGAGAATTTTCTTTATCTTCTCTACTATTTCTTGGTCAAAGCAGCATTTAAGTTTCTTCTCATCTCATTCAGTGTTATTTTTAACGAGATGGAACACCTTAGTCAAGTTTTCAGTACCATTAGCTGGCTTTAATATGGGGACAGTGGTATCAGGGATCCATTTGTCCTCCCAGATATCAATTAGTTTCCCATTTCCTAATCTCCAATCATAATTTTATTTTATTAGTTTGACACCGCTTTGTATCCCTTTCCAGAACCAACTATCCCCATCCTTAGGCTTGTTTTTGATGCGTAAAATGTCACTGTTCGGATAATACTTTGCTTTTAGAATTGTTGCCGAAAGCAAATCTGGATTTTCTTTCAGATTCCATCCTATTTTGACTATCATAGCGATATTGAAGTTCTCTATGTTTTGGATTGCCAAACCTCCTTCCTCTAGAGGTTTGCAAACTGGTTTCAAGCCTTTTAAGTAAGCACATTTTTTTCCTTTCTTATTTTTTCCATTTTCTTCTTTCCCCCACCAAAAATCCCGTTATAGATTTGTTAAAGTTTTACAATCCTTTTTCGGGATATTGAAACAGTTCATTTGATAAACTGCGAGGGAATATGTCACTTTTTTACCATTACAGTTCTACCAGCAGTATTCATTTGGGTTTTTCTCAAAGTTCGAAGTCTACTTTTCATCTTTAGTACAAGTGGTTCAAAACTTTTGACCTTTGATCTGTTTGTAAAAAGTGGAGCACCTAGATATCTTTCATCTAAAGGTATAGATTTGACTCCTAGTATTCCTTTCACTTCATTTATTATGTCAGGATCAGTTTTTGGGCTGAAAAGCACTCCAGATTTATCGAGGTTTATCAGTTTCCCAGAAGATACACCAAAGTCTCGAAAAAGATTAACTAAATTATGTCAAGTTTGCGCATTTGCCTTTCCAAAGATGATACAATCATCCTCAAAAAGCAGATGATTGACTGGAGGGGAATGTATAGAGATTTTAATACCTTTTATTTGTCCCATATTTTCAGCATTTAGAATTGTTCTAGATAGATATTCGATACATATGAGAAATAGATATGGAGACAGGGGATCTCCCTGTCTCATTCCTATTGTTGGCTTATAGAACTCTGTAGGAGAACCATTAAGAAGTACTGAAAGAGAAGTACTAGAAATGCATTGATATACCAGTTGACACCACTTGTCAGAAAAACCTAGTTTTCTCATTATTCCCATTAAGAAGTCTCATTCGACCCTATCAAATGCTTTTGACATATCGATTTCAGTCCCATGAGGCCTTTATTAGATTTAGTTTTCCTCATTTTATGTATAATTTCATGTGCTATTTTTATATTGTCGGCGATTTGACGGCCATGTATGAATGCAGACTAAAAAGGACTTATCATTTTATGAAGTAACCCTTTCATTCGGTTAGCCATAAGTTTAGAAATAACTTTATAACTAGTGTTGCTCAATGTTATTGGTTATTGTTTTTGGTAATAGAGACTTTTGTTTTCCAAGTTTACTCTATTAATTCTAATGCTTTGAAAGAGGAATTCATTTGATAGAAAAAGTATAACAGTTTTTTGGTTAAATAGGTCCTAGATTTGAATTCCTGGGTCTAAAAGACAAGCAAATTTTCCAACCTTTCAAATAGGCATATATTCAAATAATTTGTTTTAATATGATATTCTACCCAAACTCAAAATATTAAGACTTAAGTTACTTATAAGCCCTTCATCTTTTTCTTATCGTCTTCTCAGATTCAATAAATAAGAAAACTCTATGGATCCGTGATTTCTCTTCTTCCTCCGATCTTCAACTGGTTGCAATTTTGCCGTTAAAAACAATTCCTCCGATCTTCAACTGGTTCTTCCGACCAACTCGTCGCTATTCGGAATTAAGTTTCTCAAATGGTGAATTATATCAATCATCATTGTTAATCATCATTCTTCTGTGTAAGAACAAACTGGGTTTTGTTTGGTGAGAAAAGAGATGAATTATGTGAATCTTCTTCTTCTTCTATTACTGTTGGGTTCGATGGAGTTTGAGACAGAGAATATGAAGATACCCTATTACCAGATTGGAAACATTAAAAAAGGAATGATTTATGGAAAAATTGAAACCTGCAATCAAAGCTCTAAACTTTATGGAATTAGACGAAGTTGATTATTTTAAAAATTGAATGGTACTGTTGCTAATCAGATATTTGGGTTGATTTTTTGTTTTTCTTTTTTGTTTGTTTGTTCGAAGCAATGGTTCCATGGCATAAAGTTATAGAATTTATCTAACTAGGTGTGCCCACATTGATTTTTGAAATGGGTTCTAGCTATATCCGATTGCATTCTGTTTCACATATCCATCTTGGGTAATAGATAATTGAATGGTAATCATAGGTCACAATTAATTGAATGGAAATTATGGGATTCACAATTAAAGAAGTTGTTGTCATGGATTACAGTGATACAGGGTGGAATTGGCCTGATTAAATGACCAACATGTGTGTGAATAGATGTGATAGGAAGTCAGGAAACCAGACCAATCTTACCTCTCTACAAGTAATAACATACACATTAAGTGTTTGACAAATTGCCTGAACCAATTCAGAAACGGTGGTAAAAGCAGCGGAAAATACACAAGATGCACCTGAGTGCATAATATATATTCGGATAGTAAAATAGGTTTCGGCCTAGATGCATCCGAGTGCATAATGTATCATTTTTAGAATTTTTGTTGCTCCTCTTTTTGTTTTCTTTAATACTTGTGTTTGGATGATTCTTTAATTGTGAACGTAACGGTAATGGTAGTGAATTTATTGCTCAAGATCATGAACTAGTGATTTTGGTTGTGTATTATATATACTGTAGGTGATTATTAGGATAAACCTATATTCATCCACGAAATACACAGGATGCACCCGAGTGCATAATGTATATTCTGAAGGGAACTAGGTTCTGGCTTGGTTGCATCCGGGTGCATACTGTATTTTCTTTTGATTCTTGTTTGAAATAGGTTTTGGCCAGGTTCACCTGGGTGCATGATACACATATTTACATGTAAATAAATTTTGGTCAGGTTTCACCTAGGTGCATAATACATATTTATATAAGAAAAAAAAAATTGGTCAAGTTGCACATGGGTGCATAATGCATATTTTCATATGATTTTTTTTCTGTTTTGGTTGTACCTGGGTGCATAGTGTATACTAGGCATGGGTTAAAATAATTTTTTTTTTTGAATTTCATATCAACAATGGATTTTGTTTTGTAAAGATTTTCAAACCCTTTCCAAAAATATAAATTTTGTTAAAATCGGACTTATATTTGGGAAGTTAAGACATTTCTCGTGATTAATTTTAAATTGGAGAGAAAATAAATAGGAGAGAGAGAAAAGAATAAGAAAAAAAATAAAGTTTAAAACAAAGGGTATATATGGCTAATATTTCCTATGTCTTTTTCACCTAGACATATACTTTATAAGTCCATTGCTCCCACACTTTATGGGTTATGGTCATATGACCCATTTTCCGATAAGTATAATGGTGATCAATCAAAATGAAAGAATATTAATTCGGGAAAGAAACTATCTTAGAACATGAACGTGATTGTGTTATATTGTTCTTCTTGATGATTTTGGCAGAATTCAAGAGAAAATAACTACACGTTAGGGATGGCTATTATTACTTCTCTGTTTTTCCCCTTATGGACTGTTTGTCAATCTTCCAAGATCAAAAGTCAATTTTCCGTCCATTCTAGTTTTCCCTATAACAATCATCTTAGCTTTTAAATATTACTAGTATCTAACCCGTGCTACGCACCGGGGATGGTGGGATCGGACAATTTAGTGTAACGGGGCTTCGCCCCGCACCCGTAGACAAATACATTAATATTTTTTCTTAAAAAAATTGTGATTAGTTTTATTTTTAAAGAGATAGGAAACTTTGATATCCATTAGGTGTCTTATTACTCTTAATTTGGTACTAAAAATTCATGTTAATGTATTGGTTGTATGGACAGATATATTACAATTGAAAAAAAATTAACGATTTTGTATGTTAGTTGGATTAGGGATTCTTAGGATGTTGCTTGTAGTTTAGTAGTCAATAATACGTTAACCGGTCAAACCGTGGTTGTCAAAGATAATTCGTCTTCGAACAATTTATATCTCTCTCACGTATCAAGTGGAGCCTCGCATGTAACTTGAGCTTCAAACTGGTCTGTACACACAGCCGTAGATTAGGAGGTTTTAAAGAAAAAGAATCAGGATGTGATTTGAAAATTACATCGACCTAATTCGATGGGACAACTAATTTGGTGCGGAGGTATTTCGCTTTAGGTATTTTATGATTTGATGACTAAAATTTGGATTTACCTACCTAGATTCGCAAATACACAAACTACATCATGTACAAAATTATTTTGTAATAATATGGTTTAAATTTAAAATAATATAAGAATTTAATTTATGAAACGTAGTACTGTCTCACGGATAAAAATAAAATCACTATTTTTTAAAATTTAAGTAAAATTTTCTCAAAATATAAAATGTAACTCCAATTTGATCATAAATATCATAATCATCCGTTGTACTCGCTTGAGCTATGATCTGGTTGATAGTATCATCAATGAACTGTAAATTATTAAAGTTTTCCTTGTAGACTTTGGATTTTGTATAGTGATTTGCTGGATGCTCTCTTTTTATGATCGTAAGCTCCAGCTGTGAACTTTCGTACATTGATTCCTTTGTCGAAACACCAACGTACTTTGGATCTTCACTATAATCTCCAGAACTCCAGTAGAACTCAACGTTACGTAGGTTCTGATCCAAGCTACTATAATGTAAGCATGAATCCGGTTTCCCTGTTTACATTGTTTTATTAGTATCGTGTAGATAATAACTACTATAATATATTGCTAAAGATGTCTTACCTCCGCATCTATGAGAATCATCTCCAATATATACACATGTCATGTCTTATTGTTGATTGCATTCCATGTTCTTTCGATTCTTGCTATCACTGGTCGTGAGCATATTCCTTCTCCTATCATTGTGAATAGGAGATTTTGTTGATTTTGATTTTTTGCCACTCTCTTTGTCCGTTCTTTAATGCCTGTCTCAATTTTTGAATATTTTTCTCCTAGTATGTAACCCGTGCTATGCACTGGGGCTGATGGAATTAGCCAATTTAGTGTGGCGGGGCTTCGCCCCGCACCCGTGGTCAAATACATAGGATTTTTTCTGAGTACTCTTTGATTAGTTTTAAAAAAAAAAAAATTAGGGATAGGAAATTCGGGTACCCTTTAGAAATGAAATTTGGTATGATAAACCTAAATTCATGTATTAACTTTACCGGCATATATTAAGATAAACCAATGAAATGATTCATCATTGGAAACTGAAAGAGTCAACTCGGACGGAGTTTTACAACGACTACTCGAAATGTGATTAGATAACATATTTTTTCTATTGGGTATGACTTCGACCATTCCTAGAGCTCGACAATTATACATATACTCCCTCTGTTCCGGTTTACTTGACGTTATAGAGTTTTTCACACAGATTAAGAAACAACAGAGAGAATAAATTTTTTTCCAAACTTACCCATATTAATAGCTTCCTAAAATTTTAAACCACCTAGTTTTTAGTTTCTAAATTTAATGTAAATTACGATTCCCGTTGTAATTTACTTGGGATAAACAAAATATTCCATCCAAATCCTTGGAATAATCATTTATCTGTTGATTCCAATGAGAATTAATAGTATGTTGTGATTCCAAAGCAGGGGTACATCAGTGAGGATTTGGGGAAAATACTTAAACCCTCATCTATTTTGGAACACAAAAAAAAACCCTAAAACATCAAGTAAATTGGAACGGAGGGAGTATATTTTAGTTAATGACCATATATATATATATATATATATATATATATATATATAGTAGATATACCAAGTTATCATTGCAAACCTCGTAATATGCACCATGTAACTCACTTCATGAGCAATACAAACATCCAAATTAGAGGGATGATCTTTCCAATGATTTATTCAAACATTATTAATTGTTAATAATTTATCCGATTATTATGAGTTATTTCAATTAGCATTACACACCTTGCTTAGTATTTGATTAGATTTTATTCGACTGTATTGGTTTTTTCGCGTAGTATTATTTTATGATATTACGGTCTAAAAACCTTATGGACTGCGTTAATGAAGCGATTTAGAGAAGGTTACTCAAAATTGGATCGGATCTAAACACATTTTCCCATTGTCGTGAATACACTGCTTTTGTCACTGTCGTTTATTTTTTGCGGGAGAATATAACTGTCACAAAGTATGTGTTAGTATTGTAATATTTTTTTAATATGTGATAAGAATTAAATGGATTTTTCTTCCACGGAGTAACTACTAAACTTGAACACTCTACAATCTCCACTCAAACCTAGCATCTTACCAACCATTACAATGCTCTTTTTGTTGTAGAAATGATACGTATAATCTGTAAACCTTTAAAAGCAATGTTGCTCTCATTAGAGCAATTCTAGAAGAAGCGCCCGAAAAACAACGAAAAAACCCACCCCTCATAGATTTTTAGAGTTTGTGGTCCCTAATGGGTCCCCCCGGGAGTTTAGCAGGGGGCACATGTATTGTGTCTAACGGGTTTTTCATTGTCTTTCGCTCGGTCCGTGAAGTCCTTACTAACACTATAACATCATTAAAACTGACCAATATCCCTTTATTGATAGCTAACAAAAAGTGCTCTAATGGTCACCCCAACTAATTGCACAGATAACGGCATCCCCCACTTGCAAGTGCCTCCACTTCCTATACCCTTTCTATTCTTTGAATCCTTTGCCCTTCTTCAAATGCAGGCCTGTTTTGTGGTCAAATAAGCCCAACTTAAAAAATGTGATTGGATTTACTCAAGACTTCGCGCGTTTTGAGATCAAAAAAGATGTTGAAACTGGAAATTGGACTAAACTAATGTTGGCATACCTTACACGTGAAAACTATCGAGTTGGCTGTCAAAAAAGGTGATTAGTTGCTCTTTGCCTCGGCGACGTCTAAATACTTTTTCCTTACCCACAACGATGTTCTATGATTCTCTCCCGAAAGAAACTATATGAACCAAAATAAATACAAACCAAATACTAACTTGTGTATCCCATCATTCACAATAATTTCTAGAAGCCTCTTGTGTATCCCATCGTTCTTTGACCTCGCTAATAAATAATCATTCTGCTTTTTTAACATCAAATATTATTTCGTAAATATCTCACACTATCTCTCGCTAACTAAATGGTAGTCCCTTTTGAGTACTTAACAATCCTTGCTGCAAAACAATTATTTTTCGACAACAACATTAACTATTATGCAATATAAAGGTAAGATATTCATAAAAAGCTAATATATCCAATAAAGACCCTTTCTCAGTTTTATTTAAATTATTAGTACTTATATGACAAAAGTGTATTTATAATAATCAAATTTAAATCAATATAATACCTTAAGTTAAGGTGAGAAGAACTAGTTGCACAACCATTCCTAGTTATCCTACATACACCGTACGCCTTGAAATAGGAGGATATCAAACTCCTACAATCATTATATATCTTGCCCATGGAATGGTCCACTAAATTCCATATATATGGAACTCTAAGGTCTACCCATAACTTATCTTGCAAGAAGATAAAATTTAGAACCTCAACAAAATTAAGTTAAGCAGATTACCTCCTTCATATAGCACTCCAAAAAATACATACAGAATGAAAAACACCAAGCCAGCAAATAAAAATCAATGTAAATATAGACAAAAAGAAATGGAGATAATTAACAATTATGCGGGAGATACTTGGGTCGTATTTGTCAGTGTGGATACCCTGTGGATACGGTAACTTAGGGCAAAGAAGCATCCTTTTGCACACAGAACATTTGAATACATATTCATATCTTTTACTCGATAAGTGTAATTATGTAGGACTTCTTCTAATATCACTTGAACTTCCTCAAATACCCATTGAATCACTGGCACAAGTGTACTCGCATCTTAAAGCTACTTAATTTCGGTCATCAGTAGTCCTATAAAATATACACGGAAATGGTAATTGAAAAAACATGGTCAGCTGCGCAGAAAAAAGAAAAAAAAAAGAAAAAAGAACCACTACGGAGATTCTAATAGAGGATTAAAAATTCCCACAACTTTTAAGCTTTAACATTCCATGAAGTCAAGTGGAGAACTTTAACTTCTAAAATATAGCTTCCATTTAACTTACTTTTTCGTGTTTAAAATAAAGATAGATATCCAATGCATTTGTTAACTCGACCTTCAGAACTCTAAATTTTGTCTTGGATATCTCATTTACATAATTCAGTTTTCTTCTTAGTCTTCTTACTTGTGCATTAATACTTAATTTGGTCTTTCTCAACAAATCCTTGGCCATCTATCCTTGGCCAGGCCTCTTTCTGTAACTAATCTCCTAATGTAAATATAAGAAGACTGAATTATTAAATGTGTACAATTGACATCATCTTAATGGCCCTAATATCTAAATAATCAACCGATAACAGCTGAGTTTTGGTAAAAACACATAAGGCTACATATGAAGAATTAAAATTGGCTCAAAGAATCATACCTCTCAAAACTCAAATCCTCGCTTTCAAATCACACTGCCCACTAAAAATAACATTTGTTTAGGTTGAGTCGATCAATAAAACATCACTGAAAAAGGAAAAAAAACTCAACTACAGATTTTACTTTACCTCTCTTGCATTGTTTAGCTAACCCTCCTTTATATTAATTTGTATCCTCACCAATGAACACAACCTACGCACAACAAAGTGTAATATATGAAGCAAGCTTCAAAAAATAACCTTAAAAAAATGTGTGACTGTTGGGTTATGGTGGTAGAACTCATATATGAAGTAGAGACCATTTGACCATCAAACTCATTAACTTAGGTATTCCAATATAATAAGTTGTCGAGCAAACTCGATATTCACCTCTATATTGTTCCTTTCCTATGGTGCACCAAAATTTGATCCCTTATTTCTGTTTGATCTTTTATTTCTACTTTGTTTTAGTGCAATTAATATATCCATTATGAAACATCAAAGAGCACCAAATCAATAATCAAAAAGTTGTATTAGTGTTTGAAGACATAATCTATAGGAAATCAAAGAGAACCTATCCCAATTTGGTAAAGGATGTTTTATTCAGCTGCAAAAACATGAAGAATTATAAAACATGAAGAATCCAAGTAATATTCAGTTTTCAACTGTGAAGATGGATAGTTGAAAAATAGTTGAAAAATAGTTGTTGTAACCTCCCAGCACATTAAGAAAAGTACATGAAGTACTCCTGGTAAGAAAAATGAATTAGTTAATGGAAAATGAACAAAAAAAAAAACTATAGATGCTAGGAAAGAAAAGAGATGTAATCAAAGGTTGCTCAAACCTGAATATGGACATCCATAGTTCCCATCTTCGGTTGCATACGCTCACGTTGCTTCTGTTACAAATTATTATTATTCTCTTTCTAAATTTTTATCCCATGTTGTTTCTTCTGTCTCTGCAAGGAGAAGAGAGGCATCAGAGATGTGCAAAAGAAGACCAATGTAAACATAAAAGACCCGAATAAACCTTTGTACACAATAAAGCAAGCTTTTGAATCAGATTCCATACAAAGAAAAATTGAAATCATTGTAACTTTTGAACCGTTGAACTTGATCACCAAGAAAACTTCAAGAAATAGTTTTTTAGTCCACATTCAAAATATTGCAGATGGCGTTTTTATATCTTCAATTACTAAAGTCGCAGTTGCAGTATGTCTTTCAAGTAAGTTATAATTTTCACATTATGGTACTCACTCTTAGCTGAATTGGAGCATAAGTGGTTATAGTCATCCATACTCGTTCGTAATTGATGCGCTCCATGAAACCGCCTCTCTGGTTCTATCTATAGTGGGAACTACCTGCCAAAAAATAAGGAAAATGATGACATTTTTCTTGTTTTGTATTTCACCATTGAGAAAAAAATAATGGACCTATATTAACTCAATATCATGTGTGGTAGATAACCGAAAAGGGTGCTCAGCCAGATTAATCTTACCGTTGCATTTGAATCAATACGAAAAACGCATATTACTTAACTATCCATCTATTGAAAATGTAAAATTAGCAAGTCACTAACAAATTTGTATGGAAAAATATGTCTCCTTTGGACCTAGTTTACATATATGATAACATCAATTCCTCGCAATAAATACCTTTGAAGCAGGCTCGTCAACAATTTCATAAGATCTACATTCAAATAACTATTACAGTAAGAACAAAAACGGAGTAACACTATAAAATAGCCCAAACACATGAGAAACGAAAAATCATTACCTTTTATAGAATAAAATCCTTTCATCCCATCATTCAGTGTTTCATCAGAACCAACACCTAATGGCTGCTCAAACATTACAGACAACATTTGTATGATTAATTCTAAGTTTACAAATTACTGATTAGTACCAGCACAAAATCTAATAGTGTGAACATCTAGATTAGCAGTAAGCAGTACAGAGGGATTCGATAGTTAAAAATGACCCATCAAGAGTTAAAGCTAACAAAATCATCAAGAGACGTATTAAAAGGATCGCCATAACCTTTTTCAACATATTAAGAAGGGCTAACAATTTTATTTTTTTTACTTTTACCCAAAAAAAAATATCAGAAACATTACTCAAAAAAACACACTCTCCAAACCGGTGAGAAGTATAAGAATGGTGTCCCAAGAACCTATGTTAAATTTCCTTTCTCTAAATACACAATTTTCCAGCACCAACAGTATATGGTAAATTTTATACATCGAAATTCTTAGTTATAATTTTTGGAATATTTAATACTCAATATGTAAATTCGACATAAGAACTTTAATGAATGGCTCTAAATCGTCTGTTGCGATTTTCCTCTGTTCCAATCAATGTCAAACAGCCATGTGTCCATATTTTAACCACCACAGTTTACGAATTTAATCGTCATATACCTGACTAATTTAACGGATTTTCAACGACAAAAAAAAAGAAATAAGTATCCCTCCCTTAATTATCTCTTCCGTCCATAGAACGCTCCTGTGTACTCCCGAGCTGACATAAGGTCACTTAATAGCAAGCGGTTCCACATCAATGTACTGTCATGCAAAAACATTACGCTTGATGATTTACATAAAATATCCAGTAGGAGATGGTCCAAACACAACTGAAATTCATATGGGATCCTCAAATGGTGTTAATGTTACAAAGTCAGTAAGTATAGCATCAGGAGACGATTGTATTTCCATCAGTCCTCCGAAGTCAAAATGTATATGTTGTTGGCGTAACTTGTGGAGGTCATGGTATTAGTGTTGGTATTCTCGGAAAGTAAAAAAAATGAAGAACATGTTCGTGGCGTTATGATGAGAAATTGTACCATTAACGGAGTTTCTAATGGAGCTGGAATAAAAAATGGCCAAAAATTTACTGCTGTAATATTTTAATGATGAAAAAATTGCCAATGAATTTTAAGGGGTGAATATACATGCGATGCAATGCTCCGCAGTCTGATCACAGTAGATAAATAAGTTTTGTAAGGGTCTCTTGATCAATTTACCACTAAAATTTAAACAGAAACTATTTTCAAAACAAAATGTTAAGAGTAAGTAATAGTTACTGTCAACCACGCCATCTTGCAGTTATGCTGCTTTTCTTTTTCACAACAACACAAAAAATAAAAAAATTAAATTGTAGAGATAACAGATGAATCAAGGTTCTTAGTGAACTCTCTTCTACGTCTATCCATTGATAACTAAAGAGTTTTTATGCTAAAATAAAGAATCTTGAGGACCCGAGCTATGTAAATTTTGTGCTCCTTGTAATTGTGCTTGTTCCTATAATATGTGGATATACACATAAAAGGTTATCTGTTGATGCTCCATGAACAGAAACGAAACGTTGTATCAAAGATGATAATATTAGGGAGTATATGCTTGTGGTAAATCAAAGATTTAGGTAAGTAAAATATATTCGGTAAATCAACTTATTTCCTTTTTCTCTCTCGTTGAAAATCCGTTCAAATTAGTCAAGTATATGACAATTAAATTTGCAAACTTGCGTAGTTCAAATACTGACACATGGCTGTTCGAGATTGGTTGGAATAGAGGAACAGAAGAAAATCGCAACAGACGATCCGGAGCCTTAATGAATCGCATATATACTCAAAATCTTCTCAGCAAATATTTACCATGCAATTAAATACGTGAACATACTTAAAATACGTGAACATACCTAAAGAACATTAATACGGGAAGTGAGGTATGGAAAAAGGCATCAAAAATAAGTATGGTAACTAACTCTAAAAAATAAAGCTTAGTGACCAAAAATAGAGCTCATAAAATGACGCTCTTGGTTTTAGATCCGTATATTTTGTTTACATAAAAATTTATAAAAGTGAAACCGTATTTAATAAATATGGTAACCAACTCTAATTAAAACATGGAAACTAAAAGATCTTTTCAAACATTTCCATATAATACGCCAAAATAACATAAATTAGTCGTAAATCTCCAAAATTTTAAAGATTTTTTCTTTTTTTTTTTTATTTCCAAAGATTTTCATAGATTTTTTAGCATCAGTTATATATTTCCTTTTACATGGAAATTTTCGTTTTTTTTCCCAAAAAAAAAAAAACCGTCCGGCCTCCCTAAAAAGATATTTGTAGATTTTGCCGCTAATCCGAAGGTTCAGATTTCATATTCTATTAAAAATTAACGGTCACAAAATATAAGGGGGCTAACTTTGATTTCGAACAATCAGAAACGAGAGTTGTGTTCACCAGCCAATGAGAGGGGGGGTTTTTACAACTCTCAACGTGGTGTGAGAGATGTGATTGGGTGTTTAGGTTATTGATTGATTAAGGCACGTATCATCACATGGTACCCACTTTTGTTTTACAAGGCAAGAAAAGCATCAATCGGAAGCAAATACCCCACGTGAAGACGTGTACGAGTTAAAATATTACGTGTTTGGTTTATGTAGCTATATATTTTATACGGGCATGTATCGCGCTGGAAAAGTTTCTGTCAGATACAATATATTTTATGCAGCAAAAGTGTTCATATATTGCATCTTTCCTTGTAATAAAACGAAAATAATATTCTTGTCTAACTTTTGTAGGAGGCTTTTGTAGATGGTAAACCACTTTAGGTTATGATATGGGACATACATGGGAAATCGTCGTCCGTTCCAAGATTTGGCTAATATGTTGGATATCTCTTAAATTTAGTATTTTAGTTATTAGGATAATTATTTTATTGTTTAAATTTAAACTTGTTTTATGAGAATAAATATTCTCTTTGGCTAGTTTAGTAACTTTAGTCATTTAGGTTTTTATGTTTACAGGCTATAAATAGCCATTTCCTATGTCGTTGTAATTTAGCTTGCGAGCTCGTTAATGAAATCTATTGTTTGGTTAAAACATGTTTAACCTCTTTGAGAGATTTGATCGTTTTGATCGTTATTTTTGCACCTAGATTGGAGTTGATTATCATCTTTGGGTCCTATTTACCGGAGTGGATTATCCGCGTGTCGGTTTATTTTAAATCGTTTCCGCTGTGCTATATCAGGTTAGCATCGTGGTATTTTACGCGTGAATGACAAGACCAATTCAGAATGTTAATAAAGAAAGAGAAAAGAAATGAGATTACTAAAATAATATTGTTGTGTTGGAAAAAACTGGGTTGCAATAGAAGATAAAATAACACAGGAAGAGATTGTTATACTCCAAACTTTCAAGGCTCATAAGATTTCTTTTAGATAATTATTTCTACCCTCCCAATAAATTGGCGATTACAACAGGTATGTGAAATAATGCCTTCAGGATACAATGAAAGCCCTACAACAAAAATTGAATTCAACGTTTGTACCCCTTGATCCAATTAAGAACACATGTAAAAAAAAATTTCTGCTGATGCTTTAGAAAGAGAGAAAACACAAAAGGTTTTTTTTTTCGATATATCTTAAACGAGTTTTGGGAGATGCTATTTATAGAGGTTTCACATCCTGTGGGAATAGACATCTTTTTCACCAACATGTTTCTCTTCACGAAACGATGAGTCTCTTCATCATCAGACATCAATGATGTCTGTTGGATGCGAAGATTCTGGATACGTTTGTAACGGTCGAAACAGTTACGTACCACCAAAAAATTCTTCCGAGGGCGTTGCCCCCTACAGACCCCAACAGGGGCGGTCTCCCCTGGACCCTCAGGACCCCCCGTGGATAGCGCAGTTGAAAGTATTCCAACATTTGTAGGATTCAAATATCGCACAACATATTTTCTTAGCGTGCGAGATTCAATTATTTCCTTAACTCGCGAGAAGATCTTGCGAGATTCATTATTTTTCATAACTCGCGAGAAGGTAGCAAGACTCGAGAGAGTGTCTCGAGAGAAGGTAGCAAGGCTCGAGAGAGTGTCTCGAGAGAAGGTAGCAAGGCTCGCGAGAGTGTCTCGAGAGAAGGTAGCAAGGCTCGAGAGAGTGTCTCGAGAGAAGGTAGCAAGAGCCTGCGAAATCATTAAAGGGCTCGCGAGAATATGAGCTGTATATGAGCTGTCATCCATTATGTAAACACCTATATAAAGAGGAGAGCAGGAGAGAGAAAGAGGAGGAATAATTTTGGGAGGACACTTTTAGGAGGAGAGAGATTTATTTTCTTTATCATCTTCTTCCCCAAATAATTAGATCTAGAGCTCTACAAAATATCCATTAATGGAGATTGTAAATCTAATTCTTATGTAACCTCAAAAATCATAGTGAAGAATCGTGGATGTAGATCACATTGATCGAACCACGTAAAAAATCTTATGTGTCTATTTAAATTTCTAGCACTTATATTTTGAGATTCAGGTGATTAATAAGATTTAGATCTACGAAATTGAGTAAGGGGTGTAGTGTGGGATTTCCCGCTACTACATATGCGCTAGAAACGAGGACCTAATCTTGTTGGTTCAAGAAAGTTTAGAAAAACGACTCTTTGTTGGTGGTGAATTCAATTGGATCTATAAACTTTAAGAGAATTTCCATGAAAAGTAATTATCGTTCATACTTTTTATTTAGATCTATAAAATTTAGGTTCAAAAATGGAAGTTTTATGGAAGAAATCACACTTTCAGGGAGAAAATACCGTCAACAATTTAAGAAAAAAAAAAAGGGGGTTTGATGTGATAAAATTCAAGGAAGAAAGCTAATTTTTTAATGGAAGATTTCATATTCAGGAGAAAAAGAAAAGAGGAAAATTGTTGAAGGAAATTAAGGAAGAACGAAGAAAAGGATAAGAACAAAACGCTGTGATTTTTATCACAAAAGGAAGCTCTTTCAGATGGTTTGAGTTGGAGCGAAGAAGCTTGATGTCGCAAGATCAAATCTCGCCACGAATATTTTTCAAATATTTTTGAACTTTCAAGAGGGAAAAAAATGGAATAAAGCTATAGCATTGTGTGTTTTCCTTCAACGGCAAGTAGCCCTTTATGGTCATTCGCGAAGAGAATAAGCTTGGGGTTGCGAGTTCGAATCCCACCTTTTACATATTTTGAACTTCCGAGAGCGGAAGTGAATAAAGTTATAGTATTGTGTGTTTCTTTCACAAAACGAATAGCACAATTGGTCACCTTGGCGAAGAGTATAAACATAAGGTCGCGAGTTCGAGTCTTACCCTTCGCGAAGAATTTTTGTCATCTTTTTCCTTGAATATCAAAGGGTGAATCTAAGTCATGTATTAGCATTCGCGATCCTTTCGCACAGGAGGAGTAGCACAATTGGTCATGAGCGAACAAGAGGAGCTTAAGGTCGCGGGTTCGAATCTCCCACCTTGCAAAGAATTTTTTGCTTCGCAAAGAAGGGAAAAAATGGATAATTTGCAAGGTTGTTTCATTCTTCGCAAACAAGAGGCAGCACAGTTGGTCACTCGCGAGGTTAATGAGTTCATGGTCGCGAGTTCAAGTCCCATTGAACGTCCATTTTTGCATGGATTTTTCGCAACGAAGATCTCGCAAGAAGAAAGTAAGTGATTATTTCGCGTAAAACACTTCGCATAGGCGGGGTTAGCACGATTGGTCAGGAGGCATGAATGCAAGCAGGAGGTCGCAGGATCAATTCTTGCTCTCGCATATTTATTTTTGTTATGCGAAATTTCGGAAGGACTTTTCCTATTTCTCAATGAAGAAAGTTGATGACTATCTCGCAAATTAATTTCGCAAGAGAGGGTTAGAACAGTTGGTATGGTGCGAGAATATGCAAGAAGCAGGTCATGGGTTCGAATCTCATTTCTCCCAATTATTTTTGCTGCGAGATATTTATATTTTATGCGGCGTTCATACATTTCAAGGATGATAGCTTCGCAAGCAAATCATATACTTCGCAAGAGATAACAACAACAGCAAACCACAAAAGCCAAGTACCACTTTCCTTGAACACTTTATCAGAAGAGATTATCAAAGATCAGCGAAATTACAAAAAGAGCTTATATGCGAAGAATCAACAAAATAATCGAGATGAGGCAAACCTACTATGACGAAATCAAATTTCGCGAGAGGCAAAAGTACCTAAAGTGCGTCGTAGTAGGGGGTACCTATTGCATATGAAGAAGAATCAATAAAATAACCGGAATGGGACGAACCTTTATGGCGTACACCCTAGTTCATGAATAACATTTCGTAAGAGGCAAATGTAAGACCTAAAGTGCGTCATATAAGGGGGTATCTCTCGACATGGCTCAGGGGGAAGGTTACACCGCTCCTGAAGCCTGAGTCATGGAAATTTGGGACCCATGAAAGCCTATCCTAAGAAGGTACCTTGGATTCCCAACTATATATGTAGGTTATACCGGTTGGGCGACCGAGGGTCTCTTCCAAGGAGTCGATGTATGCTCAAGGCGCCCAGAGGTACACGGTTGAGCCGTGCCGGGACGGATGAACCTACCCCCGGCCATTCTTGGCAAGTCTTGGCATATGTTGCACTCGCCCAAGAAAACTCCACTTAGGGTGCGATCTCGTAACCATAAACCCTATAGGTATAAGGGATAAGAGGCTGCGAAACAACTTGGTTGTTGTTAAGACCCAGGATGGGAGGAGCTAGTCTTGTATGGCGATGTTTCGCCTCCTTGAAGGGGCGACCGGGGAGAAGATAAGGGCGACGCTTTCCATTAGGGGAAGTGTCAAAAGCAGAGACGCAAATGTCATGAGGCTTTGTTTTCGCAAGGAGACTTAGGCTTGTCATATTTGTGCAATGATCCCGCAGAGGCAATAATACTAGCGAGGGTAAGACGAGATCAATGGGTCTTTACACGAAAATGTACGGACGTCCCGAAGCGATTTCGTCGCAAGACGGCAATGTCATGTGGCTTTATGTTCGCAAGGATATCTAGGCCCTGTCATATTGTCGCAACTAAAACATCCTGCGCAGGCAAAAATACTTGGAAAATGATAAGGCAAGATCAATGGGTCTTTACATGCAAGTGTAAAGACGTCCTGCGATTTTGTCGCGATGAAAGGTGGCGGGGAGGACCTCTAATTAGGGAGGTCTAACTTGGAAGACCACACAAAAATGATAAGGCAAGGTCAATGGGTCATTGCATGAAAATGTAAAGACGTCCCCGCGATCTTGTCGCAATGATAAAATTCAACATAAAGCAATGAAGAGATTATACTATCGCATGAGCACAACGCAGGAGATAGAGGAAAGATAAGAATGAAGAAATAACTCACTCATTCAACACTTTTTCAACGATTCTACCTTCGTAGATAAAGAACAGAGGCAACAATGGATTACCGAAAAAACATTTTATGTTCTTTATTTTCTCGGCAAGAATCATTTCCAAAGAAGATGTTTACCAATGAACAACAAGAATCCTCACCAAAAATGGAATAATGACTTCGCATGAGCAGAGAGGCAATACTTCTTATATACTTCAAGGATTAATATTTCTTATCCACTTCGCAAAATTTCAGAACTTCGCGAAAGAATAGAGCATAGCATGAGGCAAACAACATGGAGCGAGAGTTTCGCAATACTTCTTATATTTCGAGGATTAAGTACTTCATATACTTCTTCAAGGATACTTCATACTTCGCATACTTCAAGAAACGATACTTCATATATACTTCCCAAAGCTTCGGAACTTCGCAAAATAATAGAGGCAAGTACGTACTTTTCAAGAAAAATATTCTTTCGCTTGTTCCTTCATCAACAAAGATCAAAGATTACTACGACAACGGATTTTTCCTTAAAGATCGCTCTTCAAGCAATATTCAAGGAAAAAGAGGCAAGATGTAGGATTCAAATATCGCACAACATATTTTCTTAGCGTGCGAGATTCAATTATTTCCTTAACTCGCGAGAAGATCTTGCGAGATTCATTATTTTTCATAACTCGCGAGAAGGTAGCAAGACTCGAGAGAGTGTCTCGAGAGAAGGTAGCAAGGCTCGAGAGAGTGTCTCGAGAGAAGATAGCAAGGCTCGCGAGAGTGTCTCGAGAGAAGGTAGCAAGGCTCGAGAGAGTGTCTCGAGAAGGTAGCAAGAGCTGCGAAATCATTAAAGGGCTCATGAGAATATGAGTCAGTATATGAGCTGTCATCCATTATGTAAACACCTATATAAAGAGGAGAGCAGGAGAGAGAAAGAGGAGGAATAATTTTGGGAGGACACTTTTAGGAGGAGAGAGATTTATTTTCTTTATCATCTTCTTCCCCAAATAATTAGATCTAGAGCTCTACAAAATATCCATTAATGGAGATTGTAAATCTAATTCTTATGTAACCTCAAAAATCATAGTGAAGAATCGTGGATGTAGATCACATTGATCGAACCACGTAAAAAATCTTATGTGTCTATTTAAATTTCTAGCACTTATATTTTGAGATTCAGGTGATTAATAAGATTTAGATCTACGAAATTGAGTAAGGGGTGTAGTGTGGGATTTCCCGCTACTACAACATTCTCCCCCTATTTTCAAAAAACCATAAAACAAAGTTAAAAACTTTTAAATCGTAGTGATTTGCATCACCGAAGTGACGCCTACGTGCCGAGTGGGATCAAGCCAACGTAGTTCAAGCAAAATTGAGACTAAGCATCATCGTTGAAATCAACACATAAATGATAGGTATCTTTTAGATTTGAACCTTCACTTAGTGTAAAAACTCAAAGCCTTATCGAGATTCTATGGTGAAACTAGTCTTGAACCAAGTATCCCTTATGATAAAACCGGAGTCTCCACATGTAGGATCATAATATCGCAACGAACAGGGCTCGCGGGGTTAATAAACGACGATGTCGCGAAGCAGTCGCAGGCAGCTAAAATAAACGACGCGATGAATAACGACACACAAAATGAAGCGAGAAGACGGGGAACTCCGCGAGGTTAAGTGTCGCGAGAGCAAATGTTTATGCATCTGCGACACTTCGCGAGACATTCCCGAAAATAAAGGAGAGCTTAGCTGTCATCCACTATGTATTACCCTATATAAAGGGCTAAATAGATCTGTTAAAGAGGGATCTCTTTGGAGTGGTTGGGCAAGTCATTAGGAGAGAGAAAGTTTAAGAGTGTATTAATTTCTAAGTGTAATTCTATTTCCTTGTGTAAACAATTCATGAATTCAATCAATAAATATTCTTGATCTTACATCTTTCAATGGGTAAATTAAGTAAAATCGAGTAAGGGGTGTAGTGTGGGAAATCCTGCTACTACATATGCGCTAGAAACAGGGATAGAGCAGAGATTGACGTAGAGATTAGAAATAATTTGAATTAACAGAGAAAAGGATTGGAGAAGATACTCAAGAATCCATTGGAAAAGAAAGATGGCTAGGAGAAGAAATGTACAAGAGCAACCAACGATTGTAAGAAGAAGTGGGAGACTTGCTGGAGAAAGGAGGAATGAAACAGGAGAATCGTCAAGGATGAATATGAGAAATGATGGAGAAGATCAAAACCAGCCACCGATCTCCCCAAAAGAGCAAACGCGGTGTGGATTATGATAGAGTAAGTGTACATACTTGGAGATCGATTCGAAGACGAGAGGAGGAGCGGCGGGCGGTGAACAATGGACAAGGAGAGCAAGGAACGAATGGAGAAATGAATCCGAAACGAAGAAATGGCGGCGTTAGAAAGATTGAGACAAACAATACACGAAGAGAGACGATTAGAAGCAGAGGAGCGAGCAAACTTGACAAGACAAAATCATGAATTGAGGATGGAAAATATGAGATTGCAAAGTAGGAGATCTAGAAGTAGCGTGAGATCAAGTTCAAGATCGAATAGAGAAGAAAGAAGGAGAGTTTTACCAACGAAAGTACCGAGGAAGAAACACAAAATCCGAGTACGGAGCATGGCGAGAGAAGAGGGGAAATAGAAGATCGTTATATTCCTCGGCCGAAAATCTTCAAAATGAGCGGAATAGGAAAATCAAGGAAACATGCAACTCCAAGAACCGAATGACCCAGTTTCTGAAGGAGAATAATCTTGCACGGGAGAGAAGAATTGAGAAGAAACCGAGAGATCGAGGATGACATTGAGAGACACTACATTGAACAAGCGCGACTAGCTCGTGAGAGAGAAAGAATAAGAGCGGAAATGGAAAATCAAGAGATGGAAGAAGCAATCCGCGAGAATAACCATGACAAATCAGCGAAAGAAGGAGGGAACAAAATCGTACCAATAGAAATATTAACGAAGAATATGAGAGGGTGCAGATGATGAGAGCCGAGAGGAAACCAAGAAGAGAGAAACAACCGATATAATGGCGTGCGAATTGACGAAAGAAACGAAGAAGAGAGCGTCGCGGGAAAGAAGAGGAAAAATAACGAGCGGGAAGGTCAAAATAGGCACGAGCGAAGAAGGAGAAGCGAGCTAAAAAGACCGTAGAATCAAATTACGAGGCAAATGAACAAATCTTAAGAGAAGCGGTTGAAATGAGAGGATTATTGAATAGTAGAAGGAAGGAGGAAAGAGACGGTTAGACGAAGCCATCGCTAAGAAGCTTGAAAGAATCCCTTCACGCTAGAAGTACGAGATGGGAGGAATACCTCCTAAGTGCAATCTACCCGCATTAACCAACATCTTTGATGGAACAACCTGTGCGATACAACATATTAAGGCTTATATGAGATGTATGTTACAGTGGGAGAACCATGATGCTATACTATGCAAATATTTCGCGTCAAGTCTAATAGGAGAAGCACTAAAGTGGTTTGAAGGTCTACCAAGGAACACAATCACATCATTTAACCATTTACAAGCTACATTCCTGGGAGCATACATAAGTAACAACTCTTCGCGACCAGGTATTGAAGATGTATTCGGGTTGAAACAAAGGGTTGGCGAGAGCTTAAGGCGGTTGACAATAAGATGGAGGACCATGTGTAGCGAAATGGCGGGGGAAGGGTTGAGGAAAGATATCTCATACTCTCATTTGTGAATGCTCTCTTCAACTAACTTGTTATACATTCAAATTTTATAATCAAAAATACAATCACGATGGCGAAACTGCGAGAATTACGGGAAGAATATATTGCCTTAGAAGAAAGACGAATGAAATGAATTCTTATCCGATCGCGAACACAAGCTCGAATGCTGCGAACGCAAGCTTGTTACCTCAATTCATAAATACGGTGGCGAGCACTTCGCAAGGACAGCAAGCAAGGAAAGGCGATGAGGGACAGCGAAGATAGTAGCTATGGGAAGCCACGATCAAGAAGAGTTTGAACGAAAGGAACTATTACAACCGTAACAACAATAATAAGATTCGAGGCTAGATCATGTGCAAGAAACTTATGGTGGACGAAGGCAAAATAACAGTGGAGGGCGAGAAGTCGCAGAATAGTGTGGGAAGAGATTAGGATGCCCCCATTGAATGCTAGTGTTGAAAAGATCTGGGAAGCTATACTTGTGATGGAAAATGTACCAGCACCTTGGAACGTGGGAATGGAACCACCACCAGGCGATAGAAGTCATGAGTTTTGTTCTTACCATCGCTTCCATGGACATCAGACAAACGATTGTAGAAACATAAAGAGAATTATTCTCAGGATGATTGATCAGGGGAAGCTAAATCACTTTCTAAAGGGAGAAGAAAGCAGGCCAAAACATTACCACCACCACCGAGAGATGCACGTAGACAGTGTCAGCGAAAGGAAAGGAAACATTTGTTATAGAAATTGGAACAAAAGCTAGAAATTTGAACTGCAACTCTATCGTCCACTCCTATCGCTGTCGAAGATTTTCATGACAACGTGCTCGGTAGAGTCTTTGCGAGAGATGATAATGATAAAGAAATAATGAGTGCAGCAAAACGACTTGTTAGAAAAATGGCGGTTGAAGATTATTTCTTTCTGCGAGATGAAGTGCCAAAAGGAAGAGAAACACACGATAGCCCGTTGGTTGTGAAACTAGAGATTAACCGAAACCCGGTCGATGGAGAAGATGATGAGGCGAAGCTTGCTGGGCGATTAGCAGAATTCTAATTGACACCTGAAGTTCGGTGAATATTCTCTTCTACCATACTTACAAGACGATGGGAGGAAAAGATGAGGATTTGATCCCCTCGACATACAAGATATATGGCTTTAATGGCACTGCAAACAAACCAAAGGAGAGGTTCATATGAGAATACCTCTACAAGGATTATCAACGATATTTTATTACGTGTGGTTGACGTGGAATCTCCATATAATGCGCTGATTGGGAGGCCATGGCTTCATGAAATCTTGGGAATTGCGTCAACATACCATCAATGTATAAAATTTCCACATCCAAATGGTATTGGTATCATACAAGGAGACCGGAAGGAGTCGCAACAATGTCATGAGGTCGATATAGAAAATTGGCAAGAAAGAAATACCAAAAGAAAAGGTTGGAAGCAACATGTGAGAGATGAGCAGAGAAAAGAAAAATTGATGGTGGATGCTATAGAAGTAAGGGATGAACATATCTCGAGGAGAATGCCAGAGATAGGTGAATATCGGGATGATAACGAAGCAAAGGGTATGAAGAACAAAAGGCATAAGAAGTGAATAATCAATAGAAAGATCGGCAATTGAAGTAATGATGTGCGAGAATCTCGCAGTCAAGAATATATGAGAATTCAGCTAAATAAAAGCACAACAAATGGAAAGGAATTTTGCGAATATCTATGAAACCTATATCAAAAATAATGAAACATGAATGATTGAATGATTTAACAAATATGAATGAGTAAAAGAACGGGGCGAACCTTTATGGCGTACACCTAGTTCGCGAATAACATTTCGTAAAGGCAAATGTAAGACCTAAAGTGCGTCATATAAGGGGTATCTCTCAACATGGCTCGGGGGGAAGGTTACACCGCTCCCGAAGCTTCGAGTCATGAAAATTTGGGGCCCATGAAAGCCTATCCAGGAGAGATACCTTGGATTCCCAACTATATATGTAGGTTATACCCAGTTGGGCGACCGAGGTCTCTTCCAAGGAGTCGAGTATGCTCAAGGCGCCAGGCAGGTACAGGTTGAGCGAGTGCCGGGATGGATGAACCTACCACTGGCCATTCTTGGCAAGTCTTGGCATGCGTTGCTCACAGAAGAAAACTCCACTTAGGGTGCGATCTCGTAACCATAAACCATATAGGTATAAGGGATAAGAGGCTGCGAAAACAGCTGGTTGTTGTTAAGACCGGATGGGAGGAGCTAGTCTTGTATGGCCGATGTTTCGCCTCCTTGAAGGGGCAACCGGGGGAGATGATAAGGCGACGCTCTCCAATAGGGGAGTGTCAAAAGCAGCACTTAAATGTCATAAGGCTATGTTTTCGAAGAGAACTTAGGCTCGTCATATTTGTGCAATGATCCTGAGAGGCAATAATACTAAACGAGGGTAAAGGCGAGATCAATGGGTCTTTACAAAGTGTACGGACGTCTGCGATTTCGTCGCACGACGGCAATGTCATGGGGCTTTATGTTCGCAAGGATATTTAGGCCTGTCATATTGTCGCAACTAAAACATCTGCGAGGCAAAAATACTTGGAAAATGATAAGGCAAGATCAATGGGTCTTTACATGCAAGTGTAAAGACGTCCTGCGATTTTGTCGCAATAAAAGGTGGCGAGGGGAAGACCTCTAATTAGGGAGGTCTAACTCGGAAGACCACACACAAATGATAAGAGGCGAGGGTCAATGGGCCCTTGCTTGACAATGTAGGCGGCTTGCGACCTTGTCGCAATGAGAAAAGATAAAATATATTTATGAAGATAAGGCAAGGTCAATGAGCCATTACATGAAAATGAAAAGGCGGTCTGCGACCTTGTCGCGACAAAAGAAATAGAATTATCAATTCATGAAGACAACTAAAATCTTCCATCTGAAGATAAATAACAGAGGCAAGTATGGGAATGGAAAAGACGGATTATTGTTATTCATCTTCAGATGCAAGAAGTATACATCAATAATGCTAACTAATTATATTACAAGAAAGAACTGCCGAAAAAGGGCATGAAGATTGAATTTATGAACAACGAAATACGAGATATTACAGAGAAAATGAAAGAAACAAAAAGAGTTATCTCTTGGGTGATTCTTCTCCTTCATCTGATTCTTCAGTTCTATTATTTTCATCGCCAGAATTTTCTCCTTCGCTAGCCTCACTATCGGAGACATCTGAGACAGGCAGATTCTCAGGGACCTTTTCGAGGAGCCAGGGATATGAATGAAGAGGGATTTTGTGGTCTTTACAAACATACTCCATGGCTCCATTGCGAAAGCGAACTGCATCATTACTAAAATTCGCCACTGTCGTTTCAAATTGTTTCTTCAACTTGGAATACTTATTATTGCGGAGAGAGAGATTCTGTGCGAGCTGTTGTTTTTCAGATTCAAGCTCTGCAATCCTAGCCTGAAATCTTTTCTCAGATTCTACAAAGAAGTAACAACAAATTAATGATTTATAAATGGTACAACAGGAATAAGAAACAGTAAGGTATAATAAGAAACCTTCTCTTATCGGATATCATATCTTTAACCAAAGGAAGTATGCTCGGCATGAAGACTAACATCAACACCTAGGTTATTTACTGGCATTATCTAAAACTTTGTTGCCCCCCTGGCGAATTCATCATCATTATTTATAACAAGGAGTGAACAATTTGATCTTCTCGCTCACTAAGTAAGGAATTACATGAAGCAATTCATCTCGCTTCGATTTGTAGCTCAAGAAGAGATTTTTGAAATGTTGCTAATGCACGCACCATTATTAGCAATGCGATCTTTGTCATCTATATGGTCACTAATTTTCTTCCTCAAAATTTTGGTTTCTTTATGAGACTCAAGAAACATTTGTTTAAATTGGTTGGCTGTACTTAAACCGGATCTATGTTCAATTTCTAAAAGGCGATATTTGGCCTGGGTTCATTTAATGAAAGGGAGTTAATTTTGTTCGATGAACTACTTAAAGTTGTTGAGGTGAGCGAGAAGAAGGTTATTATCCATAGGTTCAGGAAATGTATGGAGAAGAATAACCTCATCGGAGAGATTATATACATGCATAAAGTAATAAGTTAGGGGGCAATATGCGACCGATGAAACAAAAATAGTAAAAGGAGGAAAAATTTTATACCATAAAGTTGCTGATTAGCGTTTTGAAGAGTGGACACCCTATCCTTTTGGGAGTCAAGTTCGGTATTCAACTTTTGAATTCTCTCGTCTTTATCGCGAGACTGCACGACTTCAATTTCTAGTTCTCGAATCCTCTTGTTTAACGAGAATTCTTCTTTCAAGATTGTTACGTCTTCTCTCAAGATCCGGCACTACAAAAGAAGACCTTCCAACCTATGAAAGAAGATAGAAAATCCATTAATACATATACATTTAAACAATATAAAGTTAATGGGGAAATATGATTATATACATACCAAGGACCCAAGTGCATTTAAGAAGTCAGGAGACACAATTCTAGAGACTCCATTGAAAGAATTGTGCCCTCCAAAGAAAGCGGATTGCACACGTTTGCGAGAGCCCCGCAAAGGGAAGCTAGGGAGCGTCTCCCATTCCCCTGGAAAGAGTCCGAGAAGATGTCGGACAAGCCGACCCATAGGGGACCGATCGACGGAATCCCCGTAGCGAGGAAGGATTCGAATCGTGGCCATCCTCATCGAAGATTGAGAACTTGAACTAAAAAGGCGAGAAGAAGGCGAGCCTTTCGTTTCTTAGATAATGGAGCGGAAGATTTATCTTTGCGAGCGAATGTTTTACCCTTACTTTTAATCTTAACGCACAATAGTTTCTTCAACTCCAACCTTCGCATACGCGTAAAGATAAGAAACAGAGGCAACAATATTGTTTTAAATAAAATGAAAGGAAGTGTTTCTTACTTCACCAGTAAGCGATCGAAGCAATGTCGAGTATCCTCAGACGGATCCTTTTTGTAGCTTCTTCTCAACTTTGGTTATCGAAAGATTTCACAAACTCAGCAATTATAGAAAGAAAGTTAAAGCAAAATTTGAAGCAAGAAACATACCTCTTTCTTCTTCTCGGGCCATTTGAATTCCCAAGGATGATATTCTCTGCCGAGATTCGCGGGAAGAATATGCGAGCCCGCGATGTAAGGGCCGTTTAAGATCAAGGGTACAACCCACCACTTCTCATCTTTGGAATGACGAGGAGAAGTATTATTGCCTGGGTGCCAATCAATGTCTTGCATGAGTAATTTATCTTCAGGGACATTATCCTTTTCTTGAGTGAATGCCCAGTAGATTTCACATTTACCATAGTTATCCTTTGCGTAATTTTCAAAAAAGTTTTCCACCGGTGTACTTCTCAGCAACTATTTCCAAGTCTACGAATTTGGGATTTCGACGTAATTAGGGTATAAAGATCCTTTGCCAGCACCGCGGTGTGAACTGAAGCATCGGGCGAATGCAATCGCCACTTAATTGATAAACAAACCGAGAGAATTTTTCATGGGCTAAAATTTCATAAAATAAAGGCATCTCGGGATTATATAAGGGAATGGGAAGTCACTTGAGAAGTTGACCTAGCGAGACTATAATCTTTTGATCATCACGGTGATGATCGAGTAACTTTGCGAAAAGAATAGATGAAGCTTCTTGATCGGGAATGGTTGATAGAGTAAAACCCGTCTTTAGCAACTTCTGTTTAACTTCTTCAAAAGAAGATTTGTATGCACGACTCATAGAAGCCATTATTAGTATGGGAATGAATGGGAATTTGGAGATTAGGATCAGCGTTAGAAAAGACGAAGAAAAAATTTGCAGTAGCAGAAGCGCAAATTGCGGAAGGAGAAAATCAAAGAAGTTGCAGAGAGAAACTAAAGAATGAAAAGGAGAAGAAAAGAAAAAATATATAGGGAAAAAGATCCTCGAGAAAAACGAGGTCATTTAATGCGAGAAGAGACATGAACGGCCAAGAATAAGCGGTTGAAAGAGACGTGTCGAAAAAGGGCTTTAATGGTTAAAAACTATGAGAAATATGAGGAGAGACGATACTTCGTGTATATCTCAAAGAAGCTTCGGAACTTCGCAAAAGAATAGAGGCAAATACATTACTTTTCAAGTACAGTATTCTTCTCTCGCTCCTTCATCAACAAAGATCAAAGATTACTACGACAACGGATTTTCCTTAAAGATCGCTCTTGAAGCAATATTCAAGGAAAAAGAGGCAAGATGTAGGATCATAATATCGCAACGAACAGGGCTCGCGGGGTTAATAAACGACGATTTCGCGAAGCAGTCGCAGGCAGCTAAAATAAACGACGCGATGAATAACGACACACAAAACGGCGGAAAGACGCAGGGAACTGTGAGGGGTTAAAAGTGTCGCGAAGCAAATGTTTATGCATCTGCGACACTTAGCGAGACATTCAAAAATAAAGGAGAGCTTAGGTCATCCACTATGTATTACCCTATATAAAGGGCTAAATAGATACGGTAAAGAGGATCTCTTTGGGTGGTTGGGCAAGTCATTAGGAGAAAAGTTTAAGAGTGTATTAATTTCTAAGTGTAATTCTATTTCCTTGTGTAAACAATTCATGAATTCAATCAATAAATATTCTTGATCTTACATCTTTCAATGGGTAAATTAAGTAAAATCGAGTAAGGGGTGTAGTGTGGGAAATCACATCTGCTACACCACACATATTGATTTCATAAATCACGTGTTCTGTAGCCAAGCACGTTAATGGCCATGTGCTTATATCCTTGATTCATGAGTCTTCTTTAGAGAACGGTCTTCTTCTCTTAGGAAATGGACTGGTTTCCATACTCATATAGGTAAGTCTCGAAGGTGTTTTACATACACCTTTTACTAATCACGGACTCATTAAGGATTTACATCCATCCTATTTTCTTTAGAACCCAACACTAATTAGAAATGGGAAGTTTTATATTAGTACTCCATAATCTACATCCATAACTTGTTTGTACCATATTGAACCTTGTTTATCTTTTTCAAAACATAGGTTGGGTTTCTTCTATGGGAGATCAAACTTCTTTCATAGACCTTAGTCCCATTTATTCACTTTTTATTGAAACCACCGAACTTGGTAGACTCTTCGTAAATGGGTCTGCCAAATTTCTCTTTGATTCAATAAAGTTAATCGTAACCACTCCCCTCTTGAGTAGTTGTCTAACCATTTGATGTCTAAGACTTGCATGTCTAAGACTTGCATGTCTAAGACTTGCATGTCTTGACTTTCCATTATAAGTCTTATTTGAGACATTATAGATGGTAGCTTGATTATCACAATTAATCAAGACCGCTTGAGTTGGCTTCTTCCAAAATGGAATTTCCATAAGTAGGTTCATAAGCCATTACGCACTCCTTACATGCATCCGTTAAGGCTATTAATTCTGACAACATTGTTGAATCAGAAATACAGGTTTGCTTCTTGGAACTCCAAGACACGACAACACCTCCTAATGTAAATATCCATCCAGACGTTGATTTGGACTTGGCCTCTACATTGTTCCAGTTAGCATCGTTGTATCCTTCTAGTACAGCGGGTTAGCCTTGGTAATGCAAGCCAAAATTCATTTTACCTTTCAAGTAAGCCATAACTCTTGAAACTGCTTTCCAGTGTTCATATCCTGGATTACTTGAGAAAGCGAAATAACACTCCCACGGCTTGGGCTATGTCCGGTCTTGTGCAATGCATAGCATACATAAGACTTCCAATGACCTTTGGAATACTCAAGTTGTGCATGAGTACGTCCGGTGTTCTTCTTTAACTTGATAGTATGGTCTAAAGGAGTAGGTGCTTGGATTGTCATCAAAGTGACCATACTTCTTGAGAAATTTCTCAATATAATGAGATTGGGTTAAAGCCAACTCATTTCCCTTTCTTAGGATCTTAATTCCCAAAATTACATCAGCCTCTCCTAAATCCTTCATATCAAAGTTAGAGCTAAGAAACTTCTTTGTTTCTTCCACAACAGATATGTCAGATCCAAAAATAAGCATATCATCAACATACAAACAGAGAATTACACATCCAGAACTATCATGCTTACTATAGATACATTTGTCCGCATCATTCACCACAAAACCATATGACAAAACCACTTTGTCAAACTTCTCATGCCATTGCATGGGAGCTTGCTTCAAACCATAAAGAGATTATACTAACTTGCAAACCTTCTTTTCTTTTCCTGGAAATATGAAACCTTGGGTTGTTCCATATATATTTCTTCTTCCAAATCTCCATTTAGGAAGGCGGTTTTGACATCCATTTGATGAATAATTAACTTGTGAATAGAAGCAAGTGCTATTAAACAACGAATAGATGAGATCGCGAGTAACATGAGCATATGTATCAAAGTAATCAATTCCATGTCTTTGCTTATAACTCTTAGCAACTAATCTAGCTTTGAACTTATCAATGGAACCATCGGCATTCATCTTTCTCTTGAAAATCCATTTACATCCAATAGGCTTTACGCCTTGGAGGTAAATCACAATATATCCAAGTACCGTTGGTCAAAAAGAATTCTTTTCATCATTGATAGCCTCTTTCCAAAAACTAGCATATTTGGAACTCATAGCCTCGGCATAAGTTTTAGGGTCATCATCAACATGCATAACATATTTGGTAACAGCTTGAATTCTATTCTTATTACCTTCTACAAGATATGTTATAAAGTCGAGACCAAAATTTTCTCTATTCTTGCTCTCTTACTCCTTCTAGGTTCGATATCTTCTATGGGTTCAAGTATCCTCCATGTCTCAGTAGGAGCAGAATGCTCATCATTCTCATTAGTCTCTTCAGATTCTAGACTAGGTAACAATGAGTTCTCCATAGGTTGCATTTGAGAACTGTTCCTATTTAAGTTCTCAAAGAATTCCACATCTACAAATTCTATAATCTCAAAAGTGTCAAGGATTAAAAATCTATAGGTGATACTATTAAGAGAATATCCCACAAAAGCACATTTATAAGCCTTGTTTCCCAGTTTTGGTCTTTTAGGATCAGGCTTTCGAACATATGCTAAGCAACCCCAGACTTTAAGTCTCTTCAAGTTTGGTTTCTCTTAAACCACAATTCATAAGGAGAAACATTCTTCTTTTCAAAGGAACTCTATTCAAAATATAACATGCGGACAACATAGCTTCACCCCACAAAGAATTAGGCAAACTAGAACTTATAAGCATGCAATTAACCATATCAATCAAAGTTCTATTTTCCTTTCAGCCACACCATTTTGTTGAGGTGTATAAGGTGCAGTAAATTGATGAATTAAACAATGCTCTTGACAAAAGAATTTAAATTCATTAGGAAAATATTCACCACCACGATCAGAACGTAAAATCTTAATTTTCACCCCTAATTGTGTCTCTATACGCTTTGTATATTTTGAATATGTCAAAAACATCATCCTTAGATTTCATCAAATATGTATAAGCATATCTAGTACTATCCTCTATAAAAGTGACATAATACTTATTTCCACCACAGTGGCGGAACCATGCAAATCACCCACATCACTGTACTAATTCAAGTAAGGAAGAATTTCATACTACAGACTTATGGGAAATTCTAGTTATCTTTGCTTACACACATATTTCACATTTAGAAGCATGATCAAAATTGCAATCGAGAAATCAAACCTAATCGTTTCATGTTTCTAAGAGAACCATAATTCACATGACCAAACCTAGCATGCCATAAATTAATAGAGTCAACAATATAAGCAGAACCATTATGCACATGACCAAACAGCCTGGGGGGCTACGCCCCCGATACCCCGTGGATAGCACAGTTGAAAATATTCCAACATGTTGTACCCGCTCCTCCATCCTTGGACAGTCTGTTCGATATTGATTATAGACTATTCAACTCCGAAAATAATATAGGTATTGGTTAATCCGATAATAATGGAATCCTTGTTAATTTCAATCCAGGGATAAGGGTTAAGAACAAATCCACCTAGTGGGGGAAGGGAGTCGGGGAAATATAGCAGCTTCGACTCAACTGCTCAAGTACGCCCTAACCCACTGTAGGAGTGAGCATAGCTCCAAATTTGTTTTCTTCCGAGATTCCATCCTTCTCTTATTGCCTTTTCACCCTGTAATAGAACTCATTGTTGAGATCATTGGTCCAAAGTTGTATGGGTTACCTAAGATTTCGTGGTCTATATAAGTTTTGGCAACCCCAACCTTGTAGGTCCATTTTCGAGTTTAGTTAAATCATGGATTTCAAAATGGTATCAGAATAGGTTATTTTTATTTGTTTTGTCGTGACGAGTCATCTAACCGCACCTTCACCTCCGCGGCATTCGATTTATTCTCTACGTGTTACTTGATTTATTGTCCACATGTTTGACCCAACGAGGTTATAGTAAGGGGACGCGTTGAGATTATTAGTCCCACATTGGCGCCCATAACCATACAAGCCGGTTTTCGAGGTTAGTTTGGCTCGTGGACTTGGATACTCATATATATTGAGTCATCATTTTTCTAATTAAATCATTATTGTGTTTTTGATTTTTTTTTTTTTGAATCGGTAAAGAATTTGGTGTTGGCGAGTTTCGAACTCAGGTCACAGTGGTATTATTATGAATGCGAAACTGGGGGATATAAAAAGGAACTGGGGGATATTGATTACTTTTCCCAACCCATGTTGTGTGTTAAGGGGTGTTTTTGGGTATGAAAATACTAAAATACCCTTTAGTTAATTAACAAACATTATGAAAATACCATACTACTCTTTCCCATAAAACTTAAAATCTAAAAACCAAATTCATTTATCCCCCATTCTCCACAAATCAGTTCCGGCACTCTTAGGGTTAGGTTTTGATTTTTTTTTTCTTCATCCGTTCTTCATCCTTTCTTCGTCGATTAATCGTCGACTAAAAAAAAAAATGGATTAACCTAACCGAATCATAAACAATGTCTCCACGAAAGAAATAAAATGCCCAATCGAACTCAAAATCGATTGCTCAACAAAAACAAGAACAAAGAATTGCTAAGCTTGCTCAAGAGCAAGAAGACGAAGAAGCAACGTTCTCTGATGATCAACCCATCGCAAGCATGGCTTCTGTGAGAAGGTAGGTGATTTTGAACTAGTTTATGAGTATTTAAATCGATTTATATCAATGGGTTTAGGTTAGAATCGCGAACCCTAACTCAAACAGTTGAGTTTCGAGAGTAAATCTAAGAAACCTTTGAAATTTGTATGAACACGATGCGGTTTTGTGTTACGGCATTCAATATAGGATGAATACAATCTGGGTTTCCAACCCTAGATTCACCAAAAATGAATTTTCCCTACCGGCATTCAATCTAGGATGAATAAAGTGCCGGTTTTTAGTACTGGCAGTCTTTGATAATAATTCGTGTATGCCGGTAGTGGACTTAAAACATACAAGAGAGTTTATGAATTTATTACCAGTACCGGCATAGATTTTTGGTTGCATTGCATGCCGGTTTTGGGTACCGACATTCTTTTGTAATAATTCGAGCATGCCGGTAATAGACTTAAAACATACAGGAAAATTGTCACTTCACACGTGATAGATTTTAGGTTGCATTGTCTCACAGGTACCCACTTGCACCGATCAACGTCGATAGTCAACGTGTCTTCTTAGAACATTGTACCGGCGTGGTTTATATTAAGATAGTCAATGCGGTACCCGGGCGAAGGTGAGTTGTCTTATATTCATTTCTTTTCGTGTGCTTATGATATAGGTCAAAATCCAAGGAAGCTAACAAAAGAAAAACTAAAGATGCTATCACTAAGAGAAGAAGGAAGGACGGTCTTGATACTCCTCAGTCTCTGCCTCCTCGAGGGAAAGATGAAGGTCGTAATATGCGTTTGGGGGTTGATAGAAGAGGGATAATTTGTGAGAGTGGTGGTGACCGTAGTCGACTTGCAAACCGTGAGCACGATGATCAAGATGAGCAAGATGAAGAGTAAAGTCAATTAGCAAGCCAAAGCGAAGTTGGTGGGCCAAGTCAACAACCAACACAAGGAAATGGAAAGAAGGGCAACGCCAAAGTTAAAGTTAAAGGTTCCCACCTTCCTCGTATTAATGACATGATATCTGACCTTGAACGTGGTAGAATTTGGGGTGAAGCTCCGGAACCAAAAACAAGATACAAGCACTCGTGGGCTCGTACTATCTATCAAACCTATGTAAGCATTTTCTATCTTGTACATATGTATTGTTGTGTATTTATGTAAAAACTCTTAATTATATTGTCTTTAATTGTAGTATCATAAAAAGATTGTGCGTGTTTGACGACACAAGCCTTGGATTATTGGAAATTGTCTGACGAATGTGAAGAGGTCCAACAAATAGTAAAGGATACTTGGTCTATATGCTTCGGTTGAAAATTATGTGAAGCCTGATTTTGTTACTGTCAATTGCTTCGTCGAAAGGTATCATGGTGAAACCGATACCATGTACTTCCCTTTTGGAGAGATGATGATGAGTGCCAAATATTGCATATTTCTACACCTATTTATTGGCATTTAGCTCATCTTTTGTGTTCGAGAAATCGAGATATTATCCCAGTTACGTATTTTCTTTGTTTTCAAGAATAAATATTTGTATTAATTAATTTTGTGTTTTAAGGTAATAAATAAAGTTCGGAGAAACGAGGCAAAAGAGCAAGAATTGGAGATAAGCGTCTATAGAGCTGAAAGCCAAAGCCGCGCGCGCAACAGATTGCAACCCAACAAGGAGCAACCCATCTACAAGACATGGGCCCAAGCTATCCAAGACCCGACCCACGACCCGATCCGAGCCCGTCCTTTCCGAGCCGTTAGATTTGATCTCTTCTTCATCCAACGCTCGCTCCTTTTTGCACATCGTCCCTTTGATGCATTCGCTCAACACAAAACAGCCCGATTCTCCCTGAGTCGTTCAGATCTCTCCCATCCGCATCCAATGCTCGCTCTGTCCTTCCCATCAACACTCGATGTGCCTGCTTCACAACAAATCCACCTACACCTATACCCTATCGAGAAAACCATTTTCTCCTTCATCTTCTTTCTTCCTCTCTAGTCAAATCATAGCTCCATCCCTCTTCTTCTTCCCCATACACATTGCGAGAGCCATCGCTACCACCTCCATCTCTGACGGCATCAACAACTCCATCAGCCACCTTCTCATGCCACCCTAGGTTCACCCATCTCCATCTTTAGCTTCTCTCATAACCTAGAAGCTAGGGTTGAGATGGTTGAAATTAGGGTTTTCTCGAACAACCCTGCATGGTCAATTGAGGAGATGAAGTAAGGCGGGGAAAGAGGTTTGGGTTTGCGTCTTTGGTGAGTTTGAGTGTTTGCGAGAGATATAAATTGATGTTCTGGATGTGAGAGAAGACAGTCAATATTTTAGGGTTTAATTTTGGGAATTTAATTTCAGTTTTGTTTTATTTTCTTTACATAATGTTCTAATCACCTCTGCTAGGGTGTAGAACAAACCCTTAAGCCTATGTTAAGTTAATTCATGATTCATCTTATGTTCTTAATGTGTTTATTGTATTAGGTTATTTGCTAATTGTTGAGCAAATTATCTTGTGATAGAGTTTACTGTAAGAAGACACTCTATACTAGGGGTTAATTAGTGAATGCAATTAACATAATCTCCACTTTGAAACCTTCAAGGGAAGGATAAGAGCATAAGTAGAATTTGTTTACCTTAGTATAGGATTAAGTGGTGAGTTTAATCACCCTAGTGTCACAAAATCATCGGTTCCAACACTTTGTGCTTATCATTACCTTAGTTTAGAGTCACGGTCACCATTCCAACCTAGTCGTTTCGACAACAAACCATTACTCTGTCACTCTCTTGAAATCAGTTTAAGTAAAGCCTTGAGATCAACTCACATACACACCACTTCTCTGTGGGATCGACCTGTGCTTGCCCTTGCCTCCAATAGGCCTGTGCACTTGCAATAAATATAGTCGTAGGCATCTTTTTAAGCCTACCAGATGACCTTCATCCCTGAAGATGCTCAGAACATTCTAGGCTTGAATGTTATCAGAAAATCAATTGCAGAAGGCGTTGAGTCTCTGGACCTAGAATGGTCGAAGTTGCACGGTCGACTAACAAGCAGTTTGGTTGGGACTATAAAACTTTTGTGGAGAGCTTTTATGAATCCACGTCTGGTAAGACAAAGACAATCAAGTTGACGGTGCTGAAGAAGAATTTTGGAAACACAAAGAAAATAAGTTTTGATGATGGATGGGACCCTAAAAAAATTCGTTATCTGCGGTGCATACATTGTTATACATCTTGGGCACTAGGGTATTCCCTGACACCAATGAAAAACAGGGTTAGTGAGAACTACCTTTAGTACTTGGATCCATTGGAAGACGTCTATAATTATTCTTGGGGCACCGCGGTAATGGCACATTTGATGACGGAGATGAGAAGGTTCCTCTAAGGCTAAAAACAACCAATTTGTCGGGAATTTCACTCTAATGAAAGTAATTTCGTTTTTAAACTTATGTTATTATATATATTGTTCACATGTACCCTTATCGTGAACTTAGAAACAAAACTTATTGCTTCACATTGGAATAGGATTGGGCTTATGAACACTTCCCAACCTTGTTCAAGGTCTACCCCTCCTTGAAGATCATAGACCTTCCAGAACCCGATACGCCTATAGCTAAGAGATACGAGTTCAAAAATACTCCAAAGCCCGGTAACATAGGTCGACTGATCGGTATGAGATTGGCTTTGGGCGCAATGAGTACCAAAGATGTTGTGTTCGACCATTACAAGGAGGCTAGAGGAAACCGCTAGGTTTTGAGGTTTGGTAACGTTGCATTTTACCATGGGCCGTTGTTCCACCCAGAAAGATACGTTATGTCTAATCCTACACGTGTTATGCGCCAACTTTGGATATAAGCAATTAGCACATTTCCAGACGGCCTATTTTCAATGTTTTGATCTTGACCTTTCTCGGTGCTTTTCAACTCCAAATCGGTTGCATGTAGCGTATGTTCCAAAACCAGACCCAATAGATTGGAGTGATATGGAACCACGTCGTTTGGTAGATATTAGTCGGTGGGAGAAGTTGGAGATTGCTTTGAAAACGCTCGATGAAGTTGATGCCCACGCATGGAAGATTACCTGCAACGGTCACATCCTTATGTCGTCCGCCCGGATGACGTCCAAGTTCCTCCCTAGAAAAACCCACCCGTTCCACCTCCCACACAGGCATCACCTATGATGACCCAACTGAATAAGACCGTTGGATTGCTAGTAAGTATTGTTAATTGCTTAGTCGTTTAATGTACACATAATCTTATATGTATACTAATTATGTGTTTGATGTATTAAACTAGCGACGTTGGCTTGGCAAGTTAAATAAGATGTTGGGTTGTAATTACCAGGAAGGAGAGGTGCTATCCCTTGAAGAAATGAAGGAAGTCGAGGAAAAGCTTGATAGAATTGAAGAAACCGACCCTAGTGCAAAAGCTTTGTTCGGGGAAACTAAGAACAAACCGGCCCAAAAGAAGCAAAAGACCAAGTGATTAACTCTTTAGTTGTATTTTTTTTTTCGATGGTGGTTGTTACGTCTTAAACAATTCCAAACTTGTTTTCGTTTGTACCTCGTGGTTAACTCTTTAGTTGTTTGGTTTGCTTTTAGTTTATGATACCGGATTAAGAACATTTAAGCGAGAATCCGTTGTTTCGTTTATGTTGAACATGTTTAGATTTCTAGTGATTTTTATGTTGAACATGTTTAGATTTCTAGTGAAAGGTTATTTTTGCAAGATTTATTTACGACTGATATTTATGCACGATAATTACAATTCAATGTCGGTTTCCAGTACCGGCAGTGAAATGTTTTATAAAACCATACCAGAACAAGAAGATTAAAAATTTCATGTTTTTGTATACGTTTTGGAAGGTACCGGCATAGTCATATTTTCTAAACTCTATGTCGGTAGTATGATTTTTTCAAAATTTTATAGTTGACAGAAAACCGACACTGTAAGTTTGATTGCTTCTATGACGGCACTCTGCCAGTTTTGAGTATAAATCCATTTCAAATGCTCTTTTATTGCATTCCTAAGTAATCTATTACATCGGATTTGAAACTTTAGATTAAAACATGCTAAAAAACATGGAATGGATTATCTATTTCCATCCCTTTTCAACAATTGCGGAACCTTTGAGCCTTTCCCGAATTTGTTCGAAGACATCGTCCGGGATGGGCGTGTCAAGGATCATCTTCACTGGTTCTTCTTCTCTTTCAACATATTCCTTTCCCTCTATATAAAACCCATCACACCCATCGATATGCTTGCATTGGCCCTTGTGGTACCCTTCTAGTTCAACAGCTTTGTCCAGCCATTGAAACTCATCGCACTTTGGGTGATTCAAACACCTTACAAACATTCTTCCATGGGGCAAATGAACAACCTAAAATACTTGGATCCGTTGGAAAAGGTTCATGAGTATTCATGGGGAACTGCTTTCTTGGCACATTTTTTTTTATAAATCGCGTCGAGCTTCTAAGGCGAACGCCAACAATTTAATGGGAATTTCACTGTACTTCAGGTATAGTCAACTACTTATTTTTTGATTGTTGTCATTAAATTTGGTAGTTTCCAATTATTTATTTTCTTATACATTTCATTGGAAAGATCTTTCATTGTCGTAGCTGTGGGCTTATGAACACTTCACAAAATTGTTCATACGGTATATAGGATTGAAGATTTTCACTGAATATCAAGAGAATAGGCCTCTAGGTCATAAATACTACTTCGACAATACCCAAGGCCCAATAACAAAAAAACGGTTATTAGCAATGAGATTGGCTTTGGACTCGGTGGCTGTCCAAGATGTTGTGTTTGACCCATATAGGAATGCCAGAGGAGTTTACTAGCAAAGGCGTGACAATGTTTCATTTTACAACGGACCGTTATTTCATCTAAAAGGATTTGTTATGCACAACCCTCGTCGTGTAATGCGCCAACTTGGGTACAAGCGGAAAGATCTCACGGATACATCTTATCAGAAATTCTCTCATGACTTTCCTCAATGCCAATCAAATGAGAACCATACTCTCGTAGTTTACAACCCAAAACCTATTCTTGCACATTGGAGTGAAAGGGAAGAAGAAGGACTTGTGTTGGATAGGGCTGATTGGGAATTGGATGAGAACGGTTATGAGAGTTAACCAACCTTCCTAAGAAGGCCATCGGAAGTTCTCGCATCCTTATGTTGTACGCCCGGATATCGTAGTTGTTCCTACACCACCAGCACGTCCCTCCACAACTCCGAAAATTATACCTGCACTTCTACAGCTCGTTACGTTGTTGGTACGTACGTCTTGTTCATTACCATTCTTTTAATCTATATCTATGAAATTATAAATTGTACATACTAAGTACATGTTTAAAATTTCCTTAACAGCGTCAGCGGATTGGAAATTTGTCAAAGTTATTTAAGAAAAAGAACAAGAAAGGAGAGGTGCTAACCCAGAAATAAATGGAGAACGTCGAGCAAAATATGGACAAAATTAAAGATCCGGAGGCAAAAGACTTGTGGGGCGAAAGGAAGAAGAGGGTACACAAGAAGCCAAGAACCGAGTGATCGTGTTTCTTCTATAGTATTAGTTTGGTTTGAACAATCTAGTGTTGGTTTATGTTTGTTTATGAGTCTTGAACAATGTGTTTGTTTGTGTGTCTTGCTAAACTCTTTGCTTGACTTGGTTTATGTTTGATTTGTTTTCGGTTTGGAAACACATAACTTTGGAGTTTGTTCTTGTATACAATCTAGTATTTTTATTATATTAATTATGTTGATAAACTTGTGTAAAATTACCTCTTTTCTGAGTTTGAATGTGCCCAGATCACTTAAATTTTTAAGTTTTTCTTGATCTTAGGCATGCTCGAAAAACAAGAAAATCAATGCGGGTTCTCTAAATGATGAGTTCCTAGGCATTTAACTATATTTGGATACTATCCTGAATTTGTATCCAATCTCTATGACAAATATGATTTTGACAGAGTACCGACACAATTATGATGTTAATTTCAATGCCGAAAAGGTCAATGATTTCTCTGGAAGTTTTTTCTGCATTTCCGGCATGGGTTCAAAACAAAGGCTACGCCGGTACAGTAGTTTCGGCGTCGTAATTATAAAACACAACTATGCCGGCATGGGCGACTTCCAAAAAAACAAAACATTGCATACTACTTTGAACCACATAAATCCAAATTACTCATCGTCTCCTACACATGTAATCGGTTGCATCTTCTCCTCTTGGAGAGGTTTTTTTGATAAAGCCAACGCATCCCAAAATTGGTGATTCTCCTCATACGATGCCATCCATCCCTTCCATATATTGGTATCTAGACCCTTGTTTTTAATCATCCCACATATAGGTGGCAATGGAAAATTTTCTTTGAATTTTAGAATAACGAAATGATTACCTTTCACGAACGCCAAAACAACTCTTCTCTTTTTAAGGGATCCTTCGCATTTTTGCCACTTTGGGGTAAATGTTACTTACATGGTGGGGATAAAATAATGAAAAACACATCTAAATGTATCCGCCACTAGATGCCCACAAAGTGGCATTCTCATCCAATATTTAGAAGGAAGAAATTCCATCCGTTGCTCGGCCTACTTGAGCATGCATATCAAACCCCTACTACCACCAACCAGTTGCTCATAAAAGCTCCTCTTGTTCACAAGTTGTTCGGCCATCCTCATTCTAGCATATTGGCATGGTGTCATACCTCTACTAACCGCCATGTCAAAGATTCCTAATTGTTCGGTCATAGCATGATAGCCACAATTTCCATCTGCATCGACATCATCCGTATATAAAATATACTCGTGAATAACCTAAGGAAGTTGGTCTATGTAAGACTATATCTTGGTATGATAACTTCTAATTGTCCTACTTGTTCGGGGATCCTTATACATCTTCATATTACCCTTTTGTAACAATAATATATCCAAACCATCCTCTGTAATCTCTACACTTGCAATGTATTTGATATGTGATGGGAGTCCGTACTTCCTTGGCCTACCCCTTTGCCTTGGAACTAAAACTACATCAACTTTGCTATCACTTTGGTTTGTCACCACCTTTGCCTCATCACCTTGTTGTTCCTTGTCACTTGATGATGATACCTTTGGAGCCTACCCCTTTTCCTTGGAACCTCCGCTAGATCGACTATGGGTATGGCTTCAGAATGCTCACCTTGTTGTTATTTGTCACTTGATGGTGATACATTTGGAGGCCTACCCCTTTTCCTTGGAACCTTTGCTAGATCGACTATGGGTATGGCTTCGGAATGCTCACCTTGTTTTTCTTTGTCACTTGATGATGATACCTTTGGCGGCCTACCCATTTTCCTTGGAACCTCCGCTAGATCGACTATGGGTATGGCTTCAGAATGCTCACCTTGTTGTTCTTTGATACTTGATGATGATACCTTTGGCGGCCTACCCCCTTTCCTTGGAAATACCGCTAGATCGACTATGGGTATGGCTTCAGAATGCTCACCTTGTTGTTCTTTGACACTTGATGATGATACCTTTGGCGGCCTAACCTTTTTCCTTGGAACCTCCGCTAGATGGACTATGGGTATGGCTTCGGAATGATCACCTTGTTGTTCTTTGACACTTTTGTGTAAACTAGTGAATAAGAAAACTCCAACTTGTAGTTAGTTTAGAGTCACATAGTATACATGTCGCTAAGATTACATCGAGATTCTCATAAGAGTGACTGAACTTAGAGATAACAGAGAACATGATCGGGTTTCTTAATTGTATGAGAGCTAAAGTTGGATTTAACCATGCCAGTGGCAAATAAGGTGCGATCTGAATTCGGTATTAGAGTAGTGATCCCCTATAGTGGATACTACCCATGTTACATAATGTGAGGCACCGACCTTCAATTCTTTGTACCTGTCTAAATTTGTGCTTTTAGAGTGTGTGTCACCGTACGTAAACTCCGGGCAGAATGGTGAGCTGCCTAACCTCCCACCACTATAAGCACTATTTTGATATCTTAAGTGCTATTTTTATCAACCATGATGGTGACATCGAATTGCTAACTTACATACCACTTGTAATCTTGTTCGCAGTTAGCACCATCCACCTTATCTCTCTCTACACCAACAAGTCCATAGAAACACCATCATCATCAACAAGAGGAGCATCACAAATTTGAATGAAAGTTGAACACGTTCAAGGTTTACAAGCAACGATGCAGCATTAAGCGATTTCATATTCAAGTAAAGCAACAAAACAAGGAGCAGAATTTTTATAAGTTGAAGACTATTGTACAAGAGTGAAAATTATCAAGGATGAGAGTTCGAGAAGTCAATGATATCAAGACATATAAGTTGTGAAGAATTAAGCGGTAAAGTACTTACACCATGGCCTTTGTACTTACATCTTTAGGTTCATTACTAGTTTTATTGTTTTATTTCATTTTTATTTTGTATTTGTTTTATTTTTTATTGATCAAAAAAAAAAAATGAAAAAAAAAAAGAAAGAAGAAGAAAAAAAATATATATTTTGGGTTTGTATAGTTCGTATTTAGTTTTGTATTCTTTCAATAAAGCCAATGGAAAGAAGGAATATCTATAATGAAGTTTCAAGCACCAAGGAATTAGAGGAAAGAATCATATTGTCAAGATTCTACGAAGTTCAAGAGTGATCATCAAGAGTTGAAGACCGAAGACGAAGATGAAGACACCGATTGAAGACCGAAGACGTTTCTATGGATCTTTGTGAGAGTGGTGCTAGGCTGCACGCCTAACGGATAACGAGGTAAGTAAGCATATTCCCACCTTCGTTAAGTGGTTGATTTCCTTCGAAGAGATCGTCGGGAAAAATGGGTTTCAAAATTATAAAAGATGTGGGTTTTCAAAACAATTCGGAGGGTTTTGCTTTCCTACCATTCAACGTGTCGCATGATTCTATCTTCATTCCTACCTGGACACATGTGTGACCCATAAAAACCTGTTTATTATTGAGCGCAATATCATAAAGCCCTTTCTTGTGAGGCAGAGTCGAGATTTTCGATCACTCCGAACCCAAATTTCTTTCGAGAAGGGATGGTTATTTCTCTCTTAACTTTTCAGAATGAGATTGTGTTCATTTATGTGTCTAACTTCTTATGACTAGTGTGCAGAATTTCTATGTATTCTTAGCGCATTGGATGCTATCATTACGGAGAACTAGTAAGTTGGAAAAGGAGGTTTTGTGGGTATATCTCTAGTAAACCCTCACGAGACTATAACTCGTCCACTAGGGACACCTAGGGGTTTAAAGGCTTGTTATTTATGCTAAAAGTGACCGTAGCCTTGACGACACGGAGTTGTATGTATCTTTTTGAATTGTTTTGTTTGATTTGCTCGAGGACTAGCAAAGTCTAAGTGTGGGGAATCTGATAAGTGTCGTAAAACACCTAATATTATATCTAGTATTTATGCTGTCTTTGCTATTTTTCGTGTGAATTATGTATCTTATGTTTGCTTTTGAGTATTCTTAGGTGTTCAGGAGTCATTGGAGCAAAAAGAAGTGGGACTCGCTCAAGTACAGTATTTCTTCTCGTCATCTTGCAGGGAACGAAGGTACAAAGTCATTGGCGAAAGAAAGAAGTCATTCTGACTTTGTATGTGAAAATTATTAGCCAGATTGCCACTGGGTGACCCATATCCATTGTCCGGGGTGCCTAAATACTGGACGTACAGGCAACCTTATCAACTTGGTCGTGAAGAAGGAAATCATTCTCATTCCCAAATTCAGTGTGTTGTTTATGTGAAAGAAGAGGAGTTAGGGTTTCTACCTGAAATCCAGACCGAGAAAGAAATTGATGTTGTTGATGAGTAGCTGCCATGAATTAGATGGGTATTGAAGGGATCTTTTGCATAGAAGAAGAACAAGTTGTTGCCACTAGTGGTTGCTCGCAGTTGCAGTTTGTAATGGAGAAATTTATGAGAGAAATTTGGAATTAGGGTTTGGTTGCAGATGCATTAAATGGAGATTCAATGGTTCGATTCGTCTGATATTGGCAGCAAGAGGTAGCGAATTTGTATGAGGTTTGAACAATTTTCATACAAGAAAGAAAGGGGATCTTGAGACTGAGAAAATGGAGGAAGTATTTGGTCTGCTAGTGTTGGTTTGTTGACCTGAGATTCGCAAATAGGTACAAGTTAATGAAATAAGCAAGAATGGGTCGCTGCTGTGAAGCTCAGTTGGAAGG
The DNA here is from genome assembly GCA_023531295.1 of Papaver armeniacum. NCBI lineage: Eukaryota > Viridiplantae > Streptophyta > Magnoliopsida > Ranunculales > Papaveraceae > Papaver > Papaver armeniacum. Next base: position 64,477 of record JAJJWW010001956.1, on the reverse strand, counting down.
CAAATTGAGTCTGGTGATTGCATTAGGTAGAGATGATTGTGATGTGTTCATGAGAGAAGAATTGAAGAGTGTGTAACTGAAATGGGTTGGTTGATTTGTGGTGAACATGGGAGATTTCAGAGGATGAGGTTATGCAGCTGTAGATGGAAGCAACCGAGGAGAATCTGGTGCAGTTATGGAAGGATATGAGCTGAGGATTTTGAGTTTATGACAGACATGGAGAAGATGGTGTTCTTGCTATTCGTTTATGGGCTTGAGGCTTAACGGGGGTCTTGAGGTTGCGGTGATTGAGGCAAGCAAGAATGGTTGCTCGAGCAGATGCGGCCTACATGAGCTGAATGCTACAGGTGCCCATGGTGCTAATGCGAGGAGCTATAGATGGGTTTTGAGTTCTAGTCCCAGAGTTCGAAATGGTTTTGCTGAATAGGTGGTGGCAATGTTTGAGATGATGTAATCGAAGACGAGTTCATAGCTCATTGTGAAGGAACTGAGGACCTAGTGCAGCTGCTACTGAAAAGGATGAAGTGATTGAGCTGGTGTTGGCTGAGAAGATGCAATGCATAGATGTATGTCTAGGATACAGGAAGCAATGTTGACGGCCTCTCTGTGAAGTCGAGAAGATGGGTTTGTAGAGATGATGATATCGTGGTTGAGGAACCGATATAAGGGTTTCATGCTTTAGTGTTGCTTGAGCTACAGACCCTTGAATTCAGAGAAGAATGTTGCCATGAGAAGTAACTAAGACCTGGCACTGGAATGGCTTGAAGCAGCAGAATACATTGTGTTGTGATATTTTGAAGTGCACAAGGCTGTGACAGTGAATGGAGTGAAGGTTAGCTGAGCTTAATTGTATGAGAGTTGCAGTTGGTGGAAGTTGCAGGTGCTAGTGCAATCACAGCCGAGAACTGATGCTGTTGAATGCATTGGTAGTCCTGATAGACATGAATCTGGTTGGCCCCAGATGGAAGCAAGCAATGGCATGTGAGAACTGGTGGTGACAGAGATTGCAGGTTGTTGTTGCAGCTGTAGGTGTTGTTGGTTTTGGAGGTATTTGAGTAGCAGCTGGAGTTGCAGCTGTCGAGTGGAAGTGCAGGAACTGAGCAAAGGAATAGCTGCAGTTGCAGCCAAGTCTATGGTAGTATTGTGTTGCAGTTGAGTCTGCTGGAGTAATGAATTTGATTGTGGTTGTGTGGAGCAGAATGGTGATTCAAGGGTTATGAGTTGAAGTTGGAGCTGACATATGAACTGAAACTGCAGGTTGTTGGCCTAAAGGGGTCACACGAAAAATCAAGCAATTGCAGCTAGGTGGATCGGTGACAGCAGGTGATGGAACTTATGGATGTCACTCAGTGTCATTGCAGGGACTTATTGACTACAACCGAAGCTGCAGTTGGGCGAGAAGGTTGAGCCTGTGTTGCAGCTAAGGAAGTGCATGTTGGGTACTGCACAATAAGATGCTGAGAAGAGAAGGAGACTGGTTCAGAGATGAAGTTACAGTTCAAGTGGAATAGGTACTGAGATTACAGGGGAGCTGAAGTGCAAGATGGATAGCCAAAATGGTTTTACATGCATTAGTGAAGTGCAAGGATTGTGCAAAGACAAGTTCAAGTTGTGTAAGGCTTTGCGAACCAACTAAACCAAGTCGATATAAATGATCCGCACACTCGACTCACCCGACTCGGTCGGGTGACCCGAGTTGACCCTGGCTGACTCTCCTGATCGGTTGACTCTGGCCTCGACTTACCGAGCCGACTCGTTGGGAGCCGGTGACCGGGCGGACTTTGCCGGTCACCTGAGCTATTTTCCGGCGACCCTTCCGGCCAATTTCCGGCCATAATACCATATTTCCGGCGACCACTTTTGGGGTATATTTTCTATATGGGTATTTGCACACATGGGCTTGGTGGACCACATGGGCTTTGGTCTATGAAGGCCTAATTTTAGAAGTTGGAGAAAAGCTATAAAAGGGAAAGTTTTCTACAACTTTGAGGACATATATTTTTCTTGGAACTTTGGAGAGACGGTTTTTGTTTACGCTTCTAGGGTTTGCTTTTGTTCATCTTCTTCTTTTCAATTAATATTTTTATGATGAACTCCATAGCTATGAGTAGCTAAACAATTATTATTGGTTATGGGATAAAGTTGATTTCCAACATGTTATTTGATTCAATAAATTAGTTTTGTCTCAATACTTTATTGTTTGTGATTCACAAATAATAGTGTTATATGATTTGATATTTTGTTTGGTTGAGTCCTAATCAATCCGATTTACATTCATCTCTAGAGCTATATTAGGGTTTTCAATACGAAAAGTTGTTTATCCCTGATTCTAAGTAGCATAATTGTGGGTAGTGTTTGTAGTGATATATCCTACTAGTCACAAGTGAATCATAACTTTTGTTAAAACTATTAGTGCTTTTACACATTCGTTTGCATTGATTAGTCTTATTCCATATAACTTATTGCTTTTAGGGGTTAAATCTAATTGTGCTTTTACACTTTAGGTTGCTTTCTAGGAAGAATTCACATATGCATCTTTTAATGTGGTTGTGATGAAATCAGGGAATTAGCGGGTTATTCTTGCGATCAAGGTATCCTAGGACTTTTAGTAGATGAGAGATTAAATTACCAATTCTAATCGTTGATGAAAATACATGTTTGTGAATGATACTATCCCGTGACCAATATCTTCTCCTTATTGATTATTCGAATTATTTAATTTGCTTCCAATTACTTTTATTTCTTAGATAAAACAAACATCCCCCCTTGGTTACCTTAGAAACTGAAAATCGCATAACAACAATTGCCTCTCTGTGGATACGAACTCTTCCTTACTTTGTACTTCATTTAAATTTAGTGAGTAAGAAAGTGAAATTATTTTTGACGGATTGACAACCGACCAGTTAGCACCACTCTCACAGCATCCATAGAAACGTCTTCGGTCTTCATTCCTTTTCGTCATCTTCGTCTTCGGTCTTCAACTCTTGATGATAACTCTTTAACTTCGTAGAATCTTGACAATGTAACTCTTTTCCTTTAAATCCTTATTGCTTGAAACTTCATTGTAGATATTCCTTCTTCCATTGAGTTTATGGAAAGAATACAAAACTAAAAACGAACTATACAAACCCAAAATATGATACAATGAATTTTTCTTGTCTTTTTTTTTTCAATATGAGACAAGAAAAATAAAACAAATACAAAACGAAAAAAAACAATAAAACTCGTAATGAACCTAAAGAATTTTTTTTTTTTTTTTTCAAGACAAGAGAAAATAAAATACAAATAAAAAAAAAAAGTAAGTAAAAAGGCCATGGTGTAAGTCCTTTACCACTTGATTCTTCACCATTTGTAAGTCTCGATATCATAAACTTCTCGAACTCCCATCTTGATAATCTTCGCTCTTGTACATAAAGTCTTCAACTTGTAAAAATTCTGCTCCTTGTCTTGTTGCTTTACTTGAATCTGAAATCTGCCCATATCTGTATTGTTGCTTGTAAACCTTGAACGTCTTCAACTTTTCTTCGAATTTGTGATGCTCCTCTTCTTGATGATGATGGTGTTTCTATGGACCTGTTGGTGTAGAGAGAGATAAAGTGAACGGTTCTAACTGCGAACAAGATTAAAAGTAGTATGTAAGTTAGCAATTCGATGTCACCATCATGATTGATAAAATAACACTCAAGAGATCAAAGTAGTGCTTCTATTGGTGGGACGTTGGGCAGCTCACCATTCTGCCCGGAATTTACGTACGGTGACACACACTCTAAAAGCACATATTTAGACAGGTACAAAGAATTAAAGGTCGGTGCCTCACATTATGTAACATGGGTAGTCTCCACTATAAGGGACCATAACTCTACTACCGAATTCAGTCTGCACCTTGTTTGCCACTGGCATGGTTAAATCCAACTTTAACTCTCATACAAGTAAGAAACCCGATCATATTCTCTGTCATCTCTAAGTTCAGTCACGCTTTCTTTAAACGTCTTTAGACTACAACTCAATTGAAAATCCGATCAATTTTTGGCGCCGCCGACGCGGACTTGTCTTTAGGCTAGAGTTTTTAGATTTTTTTTTTCTTTTTTTAGGTTTTTATTTGTTTTTGTTCTTCTTTACGTTTTTGGGTTTTTGTCTTTTCCTTACAGAATTTGGAATTTTGAGCAAAAGAAAATTTTGCCAAAGCTTTTGGTGAATACTTAAAGACTTGGAGTAAAAGGCACAGCGAAAGGAGAGAAAAAAGAATATTTTTTTATTTTATAAAAAAGAGAGGAAAAAAAAAGAGAGTCATTTTTATTTATTTTTAGATATTATTATTTTAAGACTTTCCTTTTCCTTTGCACTTTATTTTTGGACTTTGGACTTTAAACTTTGGGATATTATTTTTAAACCCTACGGAAGGGTAGTTTAAATATAAACTGTATGCAGAGAAGGACGGCGATTACGATATCGTCTCGGCCCCTCGGGTTCATACACGACATTGGATTCGTGGCCCGAGTCGACTACAACGGTTCATCCCCCGTCTGGTACGGGAGGTAAGTTTGTCGAAACACTTGCGAATCCCTGTCAGCGAGTTATTGTATTCCTTCGTTTGCATATATGCCGAGGAATTGAAAACGGCTGCTTTAATTTCCTATTAAAGGGAAAGGACTGGCCATACAAGATAAGGGTTCGGATTTCATCACCGTTCTATTCTTTCCCGCCTTAAGAAAACAAAACCAAACGCGAACCTAAGCCTAAAATTTTGACTAGAACGAGACCTATAGGGTAACGAGCTTCATAGGAAAGTCGTTCGAAAAATATTGGTTACTCTTTCGAGCATACTTTGAAGTTCATGATGGTTTCTGTGAGTTGAATAAGCTGCCTTGTAATGCCGGTGAGGCCTTGGGTATCAAAGCTCCACGCAGCTTACCTCGTCTCTATTCAACTTACTTTAACTCGGATTGATTCCAGAGAGGTTTGCTCAGATTGTAACGAGTTCCTTTTCGAAAGATTAGAAGTTGGTCTATAAACAATCTAAGTGGAGCCATCATGCTTTTTGTTTTCTTGAAATCAGTAGGTTTGCTGTGGTGGAGTCATCCTTGTTTGTGTTTGCATAGAACTTCCCTTCCTTTTAGGATTTTTCTTTTTCTAGTGTATGCCCGAGGTTATCAGAGAGCTGGCTTGGAAAAGAGACAATCTAGGTCGATTGATTAGTGAAAAACATAGTAATTCTTCTTGTGGAAGTGGAGAGCTCGAAGACTATTCTTTTGAGAGCCCCATTTTTGGAAACTTCAGTTTTGAGAATCTGTCTCTTCGTGAGGAAAGTGCCCCTAGTACTTCAGCTGTGCCAGCGATGGCAACTTTGAAAGATTACATGTTCCCAACTAGGATCAACCGAGCTTCGTGCATTAAATTGCCATCCACTATGGCTAATTTCGAGATAAAACATATTATTCTTCAGATGATCCCTATATTCTTAGGAAAGGATGATGGGAACCCTTATTTTCATATTAGGGAATTTGAGGAAATTTGTGGGATAATTAGAATAAAAGACCTTACTGATGAAATCTTGAAACTTAAGATGTTTCCCTTTTCCTTGAAACATAAAGCCAAGATATGGCTTAACAACCTACCACCTAAGTCCATTAAAACATGGCATGAACTTGTTGCTGCTTTCTATATGAAATTCTACCCTAAGCATAAAACCTGCAAATGTTGTAGACGAAAATTAGTTCTAGTGTGCAACAAGAGGGAGAGTCTCTTTATAGGTTTTAGAGAGATTTAATGATCTCCTATCCAAAGTGTCCTCACTATGGTTTTGATAATATGAAACTCGTAGAGATTATTTATGATGGTTTAGACTATTCACCAAAGCCATGGTCGAGTCTATATCTTGTTGGTGAGTTTCACTAGTAAAAGTCTTGAGAATGCCTTTACCTTCTTAGGAGTTGTTGCTTGAGAAATCCTAACAAAGTGGGAGTCTTGTGTTGAACCCCTAAAAGACTCTTGGTTAATAGAAGTAGCACCAATATGGTAGATACGAGTTTTACGTCGATGCTAAGTTTGCTTTTGCTTTGTCTAGAAGGTTAGAAGCTTTGGAAATGAGTCGGTCTAAAAATAGGTCCCTTGTTGAACCTAATAGAACCTCTCAAGTCTGTAGTTATGGAATGGAGCCCGATAACTCATTTTGGGAAGGTCGGGTTAGTGAAGAGAAAGCCCATGTTGTCTATAACAATGCTAGATTTGAGAACCGTCAGAAGTCTGACCCATACTCAGAGACCTACAACCCTGGTTGGAGAAACCACCCTAATTTTTCATGGTCTAAAGACCAAAATCAAGGTCAGTCTAGTAATTCTCAGCCTCCCCTAGGTTTTGGTTATACAAAGCACCCTTCAGGTCAACCCCAATTTCAGAACACTTCTGAGAAAAGGATCTCTACCTTAGAAGAAACTCTTACTATGTTAGCAAAGAACCATGATATGTTATCCGCTAACCACCTTAGCTTTCAACAAGAAACCGGGCATAATTTGAAGAATAATTGATAGTTGTTGTAAAACACCTTAATTATTATCTATTGTTTATGCTTTGTTTGCGAGTTTTCATGAAAACTATGTATCTTATATTTGCTTTTGAGTTTATTAGGTGCAATTGAGTCATTGGAGCAAAAAGAAAGTGGAACTGATCAAATCCAGGATTTCTTCTCATCATCTTGAAGACAACGAAAAGACGAAGCCAGTGGCGAAAGAATGAGATCATTCTGACATCGTATGAAGAAGCTGCGAGCGTTTGAAGCGTATCACAGTTGTGGAATATGTTGCATCATTGATGTCATTTTACCCATTTGTTGACAAAGTTCCTCGACCTCGCTCACTTCATTTACTTTCCTAAGAAACATATCCGAACCACGACTCAAGAACTGTTGGGAATTTGCTGCCATGTTTTCAATCAACTCTCTAGCTTGTGCCACCGTCTTGCTCACTAGTGCACCACCACCCGCAGCGTCAAGAAGATTCCTATCACTTGATTGGAGTCCTTCATAGAAGTATTAGATGATCATAGCGTCACTGAATTGGTGGTGAGGGCATCTTGCCACCAATCTCTTGTATCATTCCCAACATTCATATAAGGATTCTCCCACATTTTGCTTCATCCCACAAATCTCCTTTCGAATTTGAGTAGCCTTTGATGCAGGAAAATATCTCTCTAAAAATAGTTTCTTCATCCCATTCCATGTCGTGACACTTCCGGAAGGCAAATAGTACAACCAATCCTTAGCACTATCCATCAAAGAGAAACGAAAAACTTTCAACATTGCACCATCCACCTCAATATCTGCTGGAAGCATGGCCATGAAAATGGTGTGGAAGTCCATAAGATGCTTGTTTGGGTCTTCATTCATCATGCCATGGAACTTTGGTAATTCTCTAAGCAACCCCGGCTTGATCTCAAATGTAGAGTTTGTTTGAATACACCCCTGTTGTGTATCAAGTCTATGAGAAGCCAAGCCCTTGAGTGAACTATTTTCATCACCCATTGCTTCTTCTTCTTCTTCTTCTTCTTCAAAAGGTGGTTCTTGTTCACCCGGAACCTCTTTTTCTAAAAATTCTTCTTCTTGCTGGAAAGTCTCTTCTTCTACTTCCAACTCTTGTTCTTTCGTTGTGTCTTGACTTGATTGGAGTATTGTGCCTCTTCGAGTATCTATCCCGCACCTTGGATAATTCCAATCTTTAGAAGCCAAGGATTAGGTACCTGAAAACAATTCTCGCAAACAAGTGAGAAACAAGACAACAAAACAAGAAGCAAAGATAAAAGCAAAAACAAGAATAAGAAACTAAAAACTTAATAACTAGTTGTATGCCTCCCCGACAACGGCGACAAAATTTGATCGATGTTTTATGCGTCAAAAATAATTTCACTTTCCTAAAGTATATGATAAGAAAGAGTTCGTTTCCACAGAGAGGCAATTTTAGTTATTACGTATTCAATTTCCTAAAAGTACCCAATTGAGGGATTTCTGATTTTTATGTAAGCAATAGAAGTAAATTAAAAGCAAAGTAAATTGTAGAAAGTAATCAATGAGAGAAAGATATTTGTCAAGGAGTTCATCTTCAATCTTAAACATGTGCTTGCATATATGGTTAGAATTACAATTTAATCTCCTTATCATCAAAAGCCTAAAGTATCAAGAGAGCAAGATAATCTATTAATTTCTCAAGTTCATCAACACACACATTAGAGCTGCGTATGTCATAACTACCTAAAGAATAACCTAACGCCTTGCGCTAATTAAGTTCAATTCCTAGGAGCATTAAGTTTCAGAAATAGGCTAATCAATGCAATTTTCATACATTGTGCATAACAATTTGGACAATGGCCAAACTCTACATATGATTACGAGAGTGTATCACTACAAACCATAAACATATTATGCTACTTGTATTCAGGGTTATCGCTTGCTGAAAAACCCTAAAATAGCTATGGACAAGGATGCAAGTTCAATTAATTGGCCACTTAACAAACCAAACATCTAAGTCCTATCACAATACATCAATCATGTGATTATTAAAACAGTAGAGATTTAAACGATAATCAAGAGAGAAAACTAATGCATTAATCAAGCACAACTTTTAGAAATAAAACTACATCCTTAACCAATAATAAAAGATTTAGCTACTCATAGCTATGGAGTTCATCAAAAAAATATTAATTGAATAGAAGAAGATGAACAAAAGCGAACCCTAATAGCGTAAACAAAAGCTGCTCTCCCCAAGTTCCAAGAATAATATGTGATCTTCAAAAGTTGTAGAAAGACTTCTCTTTTATAGCTCCTCTTTTCCAAAACTAGGTCAAATCTCAAAGGTCCAATAGATAGAAGTCTACCAAGCCCATGTGTGAGGAATACCCATGTAGAAACTCTGCTCAAAAGTGGCCGCCATAAAACTGGTAAATTGGCCGAAAGTTGGCCGGAGAAATCACCGGGAAGTAGCTCAGGTGACCGGCAAAGTCCACCCGGTCACCGGTCAACGAGTCAAACCAGGTCAAAGCGGTAGAGTCGGTGATGTCATCTACCAGTCAGATAAGTCAGGTATGAGTTAGGGCTAAGCCAGCTGACTTGTTCTAAGCCACAGCCATTTCGCACAGGCCAGAGCTTTGTTGTACAATGATAACGCATCCGAACTTCCTTCCAGCCAAGATGGCGTTGCATCCTTAACTTATGTTCAGTTGTAACATCAACTCCAGCTCAACCCCTCCCTGCAATGTCAACTGCCACTCTTTCTGTAAGTTCTGTAGCAGCTATGACTCCACTCTTCTGTATGCTCAACTGCATCAGCCATCTGCAACCCTGTTTGTTGTCTTTATCAGCTTCAAGACCACCAATAATAACTCCAACACATTCATACTCCAATTGCGGTGCATATTTTGCCATTTCACCTCAGCTCCCAATCCTTGTTAGATGTAACCCATCTTATTCTATTCAAACACATGACCACCAGAATAGCTTCTTTCAATCATGCAAATGTTATATATTCTCTTCTCTGAAACTGTAATCAACACCAACACACCCTATGTACTTCAATGTTGTAGCTTCTCCAGTCAAACGGCGACAATCGTACAACTTCAATACTTTCACTTGTCTTACGGTATCCACCTGCAATTCCATCAACCTGTACCCATTTACAAATCTCAGGCCAACAGACTTCTACGCAGCTCATACTTCATTATCTATTGCGCCATTATCTTCCATTTCAGCTTCTTGGTTCAACTGTAACCAAGATCAATCGACTCCTGCAGCTGCAAATTTAGCACACTTACTGCACCTGCAATTTCACTAGCACCTAGGCTTCTCTTCTCAGTTCCACCAATTCGACTACACTTACACCTGATTCAACTAGCACCACCAGACTTATCACCACAGTTTCTGCTTCACTCTTTTGCAGCAGTGCAAACTCATCTAACAAATCATGCTGCAACTTCATGCCCAGCACCAATAATTCAACCACTGGTAGGCCCGAAAAGATGTATAAAATGAAGCCTACGGTGATACCGCAAGTGCACGGTGTCTGATTTGCAGCACAGGGCAGGTACGGGTCGAACCACAGAGACTTGTGGTGCCCTTATGTGATCTATGGCTTGCTACTTAACTGAATTCAAGATTGACAATGTGACAGAACAATACAATTGAGTTTGTGTCGGCGACGATGTTTTGTGAGAAAGTGACTCTAAACTAAGGTAAAAGAAATAAAATGTGACAGAGGGAAGTACCCGGTGATGAATCCACCACTTGACTCTATGCTAAGGTTATTCCACTAATGTTGTGTTCTTGTATCTTCCTAAGGATGATTATAATGAATAATGAGTTACTAATCTCATAATTCCCCCTAGTATAGAGTGTCTAATTACAGTACACTCTATCACAGGGTCCTTGGTCAATTAACTAGGCATTATTCATATGTCATTAAGCACATACAATCTTCTCTCGAAAGTTTCACATGGAGCAATGGTTAATCTTTCACTCTAATTCTCCCCTAGTATTGGTTTGTCTTCTTACAAGATCTGACCAATCACAGAGAACGAGTTACCCGCCTAACTAAACTCCTAAGTCTCATTAAGCTCAATGATCACAACAACATCAAGAAGAATTATCAACATATTGTCTAGGGTTTCAACAACACCTAGTCAAGAACTTAAAACATGATTCAAATACAAAGAACTAAAACTACAAATTGAAACTAAGTGACAGGCTCTCCGGCTAATCCAGGCGTGCAAAAATCATCATCTCACTCTTTCTATTTATACATACCAAGCAAACCCTAAAAAAGCAAACCCTAATAATTCAAAAATCGAAATTAATTGAAAAGTAAACTAAACCCATACTCCGATTTTGCCTCTCCTCTTGTCTCATCATGCCTTAACTCCATGCGGTTACTTGGGTGGAAACCCTAGCCCTAGATGTCTCCGATTTAGTTTCTAGGTTGGTAAAAACTAAAAAGGAGAGATCTAGTCCTGGGGTTGTTGGCTGTGGATGGTGCGGGCAGAGATGGTGTGGTTGTTGTTGTCAGTGTATGGAGGTGGTGGTTTTGCGGGCGACCGGTATGGTCGGGCGAGAGGATGGTAAGGTTGCAGAGGTAGGGGGAGAAGAAAGAGAACGATGGAGAGAAAATGGGTAGTCGACTAGGGGTATAGGGTAGGGTCATCTCGCTGTGAGGCATGAACAGCGGGGATGATGAGAACGCTGCACCGAGCGTTGGATGAAATTAATGGAGATCTGACAGTCGAGGATGGTTGGCGGTCTCGGTGTGATCTGGTGTTGCAGGATCATCGAGAGATAGATGTAGCGATGGAGCGACCCGTTGGATGTAGCCGGGCGAGATCTCGACGGCTCGGAGTGAGCGGGCTCGGATCCGGGTCGCGGGTCGGAGTCTCTAGCTCAAGCCCATGTCTTGAGATGAGTTGCTACTTGTTGGGTTGCAAGCTTTGCGCGCGGCTTTGGCTATCTGCTCCATAGATGCTCGACTTCAATTCTTCGCTCTTTTGGCTCCTCGGATTCTCCCGACTTTATTTAGTACCTAAAAATACAAAATTAATTAATACAAATATTTATTCTTGAAAACAAAGAAAACACGAGAATGGGGATAATATCTGATTTCTAAGCGCAAAAGATGAGTAAAATGCCAATAAAAGGTGTATAAATATGCACTATTTGGCACTCATCAAATACCCCCAAACCTGAATTTTACTTGTCCTCAAGTAAAACAAAAATAAGAAATCCTAACTATACCACTGCCATTGGTCTCTCGAATGCATTTAGCGTATGCACTAAGCCTTTAAACCCCTAGGTGTCCCTAGTGGACGAGTTGTAGTCTCGTGAGGGTTTTACAAGAGGTGTACCCACAAAACCTTCTCCAATTTCGAGTGTAAAAGAGTCTCAAGCATCCAAGGAGCTATGAGGACATAGAGTTTCAAGCATGCTAGTAATGAAGTTAGAACTATCGAAGAACGCATTCTCATCCTTAAGTGTTGAGCGAGAAGTAACCATACCATATGAAAGAATTCAGATTCGATTGTGATCATAAGTCTCAACTTCTGCCTCACCATTAGGATTTTATGATAATTGCACTCAAAAAGATCGCTTTTTTAGTCTCTCATGTGTGCGAGTAGGAATAAAGAGAGAAATCCCGCACACGTTGTAGGTAAGAAGGATAACCTTCCGAAATAAAATCGAAGACTCCACAGGTAGTGTGGACAAAAAGAATCTTTCCCCGATGATCTCTAAGAAAGGAAATCAACCATTAGTAAGGGTGTGAGTACTCACTTACCTTCTCACCCGATCGGCAATTAGTATCACTCTCTCGTAAGAACCATAGAAACGTCTTCAATCTTCGGTCTTAACCGTTGATGACGAACTTCGAACTTTACAAAAACTTGATGATGATTTTTTTTTTTTTTTTTTTTTTTTTTTTATTATATATATATATATATATATATTTTTTTTTTTTTTTATATCTAAGTTACAATAAAACGATAAACTCAATTTTTCATAAACTTCATTAATTCTCATTTTTCTTTTCCTTGTTTTGTTGCATATAAACCTTGGACTATATCAATTTTTCTTTCAATATTCTGATTCTCGCTCCCAGGTTCTTTTACGATGATGTGTTTCTATGGGTCTTGTCGATTGAGAGAGAGAGATGCTAACTGCAAATCGATATTTAGAAGGAGTTTTCATCTTTAGACGTCACCCTCATGATTGACGGAATTAGCACTCAAGAGATCAAAAGTAGTCTTTGAAAGTGGTGCGAAGTTGGGTAGCTCACCATTCCTACCCGGAATTGACGTACGGTGACACACACTCTAAAAGCTTTTCTAGAAAGTCACAAAGAGTGAAGGTCGGTACCTCGCTTGATGTAAAATGGGTAGTCTCCACTATGGGTGATCACAATTCTACTACCGAATATCTAAACAAAGACACCTAATTAGCCTCCGGTATGGTTAAATCCAACTTTAACGCTCTAATCAACTAAGAAACCCGATTGGTTCTCCAAAGACTTCCAAGTTCTCATATTTTGGTCAGATTCTCTATGTAAACATAGCTAGAAGCATGCTAGTGACTCTAAAATCTCTAAAAGTTGGAGGTTTTATTTGCAAAAAGTTTTGATTTTTTTTTTTTTTTTTTTTTTTTTTTTAAATGAAAATAAAAGATTAAAAAGACTAAAAACTCTAAATGCAAAAGCACCCCCAAACCTAAATCAAACATTGTCCTCAATGGGTCAACAGATAGGAAAAATTTAAATAAGTCACATACCATGAGAACTATGCTGAAAAGAGAAAAGGGAAGAGATTACTTAAATGTCGGCGGAAGCAAGGTTGAGCTTCATTCGTCAAGGCTAGAATCCAATATTCTCAACGGAGATCATATTGGATTAGCATAATATATGTGCAAGAAGACTCAACCGAATCAAGAAAAGAAAATTTAACAAGTCCTACTGGATTATATACAAAAATTCACCATAAACTAACAATCTAAAGAGTTGAGGATCAACCCAATAGAAAATATATACAAACATCAACAACCTTACACAGATATAACAAGAGAGTGCAAGTAAGACTGCAGATGTGAAGGAGTTCCCCCAAACCTAAATTTGTGAACGGGTGTGTTTGTGAGAACAAAATCTTGCAATTTTAAAGGTACATCATGCAAAAGGTCTAACTCAAAATGAGTTTTGCTAATTACAAAGTGGACATACATATTCCAACTGTGTCTCCTTAAGAGTGTTATACTTTGATGCAAAATAGTCCAAGAGGACTTGGGAAGCACAAAGTTCTAGGCCTAAGTTAGGCATTTTCTTAAAAAGTTGGTATTGCAATTTTGTGACAAACTACACCTAGGTTGGGTGAAGGAGTTTCAATTTGTGACTCGGAGAGAGGTTAGGTACATCTAGGTTGTTTTCATTTTTAAAATCATTTGTACCATCACACACTTTCCTAAAGTCAAAGAGGGTAAATCATGGTCATTTTCACAGGGCAATTCATCAATTTCCATGTCAAATTCATCAGAGGAGGCAACATATTGTGACATGGGCAGGGAATCAGACACGAAATAATATTATGATCCAAAAGAACATTAGTGTCAACGAAGATTCATCCTTTCTTAAGTCACAAACAAGTTGTGAAGCATGCTCACATTCATCAAGAATTTCACAAAACTGAGCTCATAGTTAAGATCACATTTATGAATGTTAGAAGAAGTATCATTCATAGGGTTCACAGAAGAGACGCCTAACGTCTCTGAACCAAAAGATTCCATCATATTTTCAGCATGCACATGCTCTTCTAACATATCATATTCATCATCATCATAGCAAAAATTCATCTCTCCATTCAAAATTGTAGCATTTCTAGTGTACTCATTTACCTCTAGATTAGGTTCATATTCAGTGTATGGTTGTACAAAAGGTTCACTAGAGAAGGGATGCTCAGACATGTTGCTATGTGGATGGTCATGCATTGCATTCATTTCAAGCCTAGCCTTTTCCTCCATGAATGTTTCCATTATTGGTTACAAACTAGGAGTTGGGGGAGTATAAAATTGTTCATCTCCCCACTGTGGTGAATGATGCATGTGTGCGGGTTGATTATGGTCCCAATAGTCACTTCTAGACACTTCGTACATTGGTTTATCATGGTTTCCCCTAGACTGTCTAAAAGCATGCAGAATATAACAAGTACTCAATGGAGGTGGTCTAAGCCACCACATAAGGTGCAAGCATGCATTTCATATTGCCTAGAAAAACTAGATTCGACAGATTGCCTTTCTAAAGCGATTGCCTTTTTAAAGCGAGATAGTCGAGCTTCTAATTGATCTAAAAGTGATGATGGGTATGAGAAAATTGTTCATTTTCAACCTGTGGTGGATGATGTATGTGATCATAATGATTAGGGTATGTGAGATTAGGGCCCTGAGCAGGCCCATAAAATTCCCTAAAGTCACTATGTGTTGATGGGTGAAAACTACTCCTGCTGAATTTGGTAATTTGGGATGTGATGAGGAATGAATTTAAACCTACAACAAATGCACTGCGCGGTGAGTGCTTGTAGATTCGAGAGATCAACTGCAGGCAAGTCCGGCCTAAACCAAGAAATGGCCGTTCCAGACTTGTTTCGGTCACAAAGTGAAGGAGATGGGGTTGATCTTAGGGAGGGGGCGAAGAAGGTGTTGAGATTGTGAAGGTGTTGGCTTGCTATGACTTGTGACAGAAGATGGTTGAATATGACTGGTATCAACACTTGGTTTCTGTCGACTGAACTTGTGTTGTTCTGTCTCCGTTATTCCTTGTTGTTCAAAATAGGGCGGAGAACCTATTTATACAAGTCATTGAGCCTCATTCACGTTTCTCGTGGGAAGTGGAGGTAGTGGAATGATGGAGTAGTGGAGTTGCGTGTCGGTGATGCACGACCAATCTTGCCCACTTTTCCGGTTCATCTCTAACCGTCCATGACCTCCCCGACACGTTCTTGTGATGGCGCGTTGCACGCCGCACGCCGTAAACCGCCAGACCAATACCCCGATAAGTATCCCCGCCTTTGTGACATGATTGATGTCTGAATGTGGATCGTGGGTCCACGAAAGATAGCATGTAATCTTGAATTGAATAACTGCGTTATTCGGAAAGTCGATACTTGTGCGGATCGTGTGTATTTTATGCGTATCTTGCATTACGGTGTGGTAAAGTGATGTGTAATGACCGCTCACTAACCAAATAACTCCCGACCGGGGTTGTATAACCAAGTCGGTGAGGTCGGACGGATGAGATGATGTTTGAGACACTCATCTGCGACCGTTGATGAAATTAGGGTTTTTAAAGAGGTGCGCAAGCATCACTCTTCAGCTTGGTCGAAACCAAGCATGGGAAGGATTTGGAGAAGACCGACCATACATGCGTGTTGACGGCATGATGGTGTAGGCGCCTGTATTCCGTTCCCTCATGAAAGCGCGATCTGGGCCACTCAATTTGACCGGTAAAGAGGAGTGGTCGAGATCGGTTTGCGGCAATCCCTTGCCGCAAAGGAGTTGGAAACCTAAGCGTGATTTCCCTAGTTTGGGCACGCGTTTGAAGCGACCAACATTGGTTGGTTTTGGTCGATCACACTACCGTGTAGGTGGTAGGTTGGTGTTCACACCTATACTTGATTATCCCATGAAAACGTGATCTAAGCCATTCAAATCATCCCAGGAAGTTGAGCGGTCGAGATCGGTTTAGGATTTGGGAGGTGTAACCGCACGAGTTTGGGCGTGCGTTTTGGGTTGGCCGGGAATGATGAGCCTTGGCCGACCAGCGTGAGGAGGTAGATGGGCCCACGGTGGTCATGCTGGGTGTGACCGCCCTTGCTCAATCTAATCAGCTGACCCTCCATTCGTGTTTGAAGATGGACGCGCGTGATGGCTTGAACCCTAATTTTGGCTTTCAAAGCCGCGCGACCATGCTCTTTTGGGCGGATGGTTTTGTTGTAACCAACCACGGTTGGCTTTGACCGATTGGTCAGCGTGTAGGCGGTCACATGGTGATTGTGTCGACATGCTCGGGCCTTTTTGAGTCTACATCTACACCTCCATCTATGCTCTGCGAAGACGGACGGTTGAGACCGTTTTGCGACATATGTAATATGCCGCAAACCTAATTTAGGGTTTTCCGCCCATAATGCTTGGTATGGACGGTTTCTTGGCAAGCAAAGGCCAATGGTCGACCATGCGGGTCGGCCGTGTGTATTCCATACCCGCTGGGGGTGATGGAATTGATCTGGTCATCAATCATGCTTGTGGAGTGGGACGATGCGATTAGATCATATTCGTAAGCTAAGGCCGTGTGTATTCCATACCGCTTGGGGTGATGGAATTGATCTGTGGTCATCCAATCATGCTTGCGGAGTTGGATGACTGTGATCGTATCATATCGCGAGCTAAGGCCGTGTGTATTCCATACCTGCTTGGGGTGATGGAATTGATGCAGGTCATCAATCATGCTTGCGGAGTTGGATGATCTGGATCGAATCATATCCGGAGATCGTTCAAGTCCTGGATGCTCAATCGGACTAGTATAACACACCGAGAGGGGCTCGTCGTTAGTATAACACACCGAGAGGGCTCTGCTAGTATAACACACCGAGAATCAAACAGTACGGGTATTTCGTACATGGATTCATTATAGTGCTTGGAGGTTCGTGTTACTCTGTAAGAGTAACACTCGGTCGTCATGCCACACCGATAATGAGTACAAAATACAAGGCTGATATGAAATTCACGGGGAAGGGATTGTTGCTTTGCATGCTCCAACCTCGAGGAATTTCATGTATTCACGAGAATGGGATTGTTGCTACATGCTCCATTCTTGGTGAGTTAAGTGAGGAGTATCCGTCACTTATAAACGGCTTTATCTTTTACAAGATGTCAGCGCATGCTTTTTCTGGTTTTTTACAAACTCAACCTTGAACGAAAATCCACCATCAACATTAAGTCCCCTGCCTAGCACACAATGGTTACACTATTGTGTGGTAGGCATGAGATGGTGATGAAGTAAAGATAAAACTTATGAGACAATGTTAGATGTTACCGGGAGAGACGGGTCGTCTGTCCTTCGAGCATGTCACGTTCAAGAGACGTCCCGAGAAAAAGTGTTCCCCTAGCATGATGTCGATCTTGCTGCTTGATCGACCTTGCTATGACTGCTTCGGTCGAGGGCTGTTGCGCCTGCTTCGTTCAATCGTGGGGATGTGCCTAATCGGATCGATCATGTTGCCCGCTTTGTTCGTGGGGTTATCATACTGCTTGATCGAACGTGGGCTTGTTGTGTCTGCCTCGCTTGAAAGTGGGTCTATTGGTACATGCTTCAAACGTCTGACCATGTGCTTCACCGGAAACCGGCCCCCTGCTGTGTGCGCCTATTATACCAGCCTTATGTCGTGATTAACACCGGCCTTTGCGACTTGAGCAATACCAGCCTTTTGACTTGAGCAATACGGACTTGAGGCTTGTACCGTTATGAGACTTGAATGATGTTTGGACTGGCCATTGCGTGAGTTGTGTCTTGCCGTGTGTGGCAACACTTCTCATATGCTTTCATACAAGTTCTAACTCCTGTCTTTATTTCATTGCGGTAGAAAGAATCCCTCGTTGAGATGTCTTCCGGAGATAATGCTTGTGCCAAGTCGGGAAGTGTTGACGGCTTCAAAGATATGCCGAACATCGATGATGAATTGTTCACCGCGCCCTTTGAACTATATGAAAACATCCGTTCCACAGGATAACCTTCCTCCTATCGACTCCAGGGTTTTTCATGCTCCGCTGGGTCCTCATGAAGGATGGATGAGACGTATGTTGAGCAATGAGTACATCAAAGATAACTTGACCGGAGCGCAGATTATTGATGCAGCTTGAGTGTTGAAACGTCTCGAGAGGATGTTATAGTGGTTTCTGATGCGACCGCGGAGGTGGGTCCTGGAGAGAGTGTTGAAGAAGGATTCTCGGCGAACGTGGGTCTCGGAGAGAGCGTTCTGCGGCTCTCTTGAATAGACCATTGAAGCAGCTTCTGTGGAGGGGAGCGTTGAAGTGGCTTCCTCTTCAGTTCGATTACCCTTGCGAATCCATGATTCTTGACTGACCATCTTTCTCATGTTGAAGAAGTCCTTGACTGACGGTGAAGGAACTTCATGCCGAGCCTCAGTCCCCAAGCGTGGTTTACATGGTTTGTCCGTAGTGGTTGTTGTCGATCCAGGTATGGAATACCTTGGACGTTGTTTCATCATTGTGATTCATGCACGTGGTACTGGAGTTGGAGTTGATGGACGCGCATGATGTTGTATCTTGGTGGTTTTCCTCTTGTCGCTTCAAGGAACTGCTACGTATACTGAATGTTGTACCGCTTGTTGGTGAGATATATGCCCCTACAAACATTATGAGGCTCTTCCGGGCCTCTGGTTCTTTCTATCGTGGCATATGTTGTTGTAGATGAGCGTTCAACAGCTCCAGAGGATGACCAAAAGCGCGGATTCTCCAATATAGCGTGATAGACATGTACCGCTGTCGATAAAGTGACTCACCCCGATCTTGTTCGACCACTGCTCATGGAGTAACTCGCCCGATCTCTCGATATGACGGTTGGACATCGTTATCTTCTTGAGGTCAGCTCCCTTGAGGTATCGGCTCCATGGAAGATTACCGTCATAGAGGAGTTATACGTTGAACCGGGCACTCTTTAAACCAAATGGCATGGTATAATAAAAATTTCCGAGAGGAGTTCGAAAAGATATCTTACTTGCATCATGTTCGTACATCCTTATCTGTTTGTAGCCGCTACATCCATCCATGGAGGAGAACATGCCGTGTCCGCTGGTTGTATCTGATCTATCCATTTTCCTCATGTATGAACTACAACTGTTTAACCGACTTGGATCTGGTATGACATGTATATGATGGGTGACCAATTTTCATCCTACATTTCTTCATATCTCCAAGAAAATATGTCCCGGTACTCTTTGAGAAGTTGCACGCGCATGATGCGTTTATCCGTACACAAGATTGAGTTGATGGAGATAGGCCTAGGAGATTCCTCAACGATTTCAATTTCATCAGTTGTAGAGTTGGTGCCATCTTGCAGCTGTTGTGGAGCATCTAGCACTTGCTCTTGTGGTTCGTTGCTGTTGTAGCATTCCATTAGGTGGAGAGACCTGGGTAATGTCTCTCGCTGATAATGGCAGTCTTAGCCGGATACCGTTTTCCTTTCTCGGTCACGACTCGCCATAAAAGTTCGTTCCCTCCTCGTGTGAACGTGGGTTGTGGCTTCACAGGATGGAGAAGAATGCTTCGTCAAAAGATGCATCGTGGGTACTAGCCCTCAATGATGCAAGTCGGTCTTCTTCCTGAATTGACGCCCACATGGGGAGTGGGATGCAACGAACTTGTCTGATTCTTTCCACGAGCTTCTCCCGTATGTGCTGGTTTGGTTTCCCTCGAAGTCCGTCATTGTGGTAGGCTTTCGTACGACCTTGCCCGGGAGAGCCTTGGATGTCCTGAGAATCTTGAGAGTAATGAAGACGATCTGTGTAGATAAGGGTCGTCTTGAACTCGAATCCTTGATGCGTGCGGTGACATGTAGGTCACGGTCGTGACCTTCCTCTCGGTTGATAGCAGAAAACGTCTCCGCGCGCGATTCTTCGAGAGATGTGAAAGTTTGCATAAACTTTCCACTAGAGAAACCGCTTCCCGATCCACCGGCCTCTGGTTCATAGTGAAACTATTGACTTGAGGAAGATCGTTGTGAGATCAGTCCCAGTGCGGAGCCTCCATGACAGACCGGGCCCAGAGTGAAATTATTGACTCGAGGAAGATCGTTGTGAGGATCAGTCCCGATGTAGGAGCCTCCATGACAGGACCGGCTGAACCCGCAGAAAAACTATTGACTCGAGGAAGATCGTTGTGAGGATCGGGCCCCAAAGTGTAGGAGCCTCCATGACAGACCGCTCATATCGATGTCGCTTCTTTGATCGGTCCATGTAGGTCCGTGCCATTGAAGTACCTTCTCCTGGTGCGTTGAATTCATTCCTTGTTGGCTCGAGGGGCTGTTGCGGGTCATGTGGAAATCAATCGATTAATGTCTTAAGAAAAGTGAGTACCTCTTTCCGAGTTGCGGCCATATCCGTTTGAGTCTTGACAAGAACTTCCCGCTTTTCCATCAAGTCTCGCAATAATGGGAGATGATCCTCCTCTCGCCCCTCCTGTTCCTCGTCCCGATGAAGGAGTGGAAGTTGTTGCTCCGGTGACTACCGGAGGTGTTACACTTGATGAGATGCCGGACTTGCGGCTGCTGCTGCTCTGGGATGGGAGGTGTTGTAATATCACCGCCGAGCGATCGAATTGAACGTTCCCATCCTCTCGTACTCACGTGTTACTCGATTGATCTCTCCTTCCTCAAGCGTTTCTTCACGGCTTCGACAAGGGTCTTGAGATGTAAATCTTCCGGCAGGATCCGTAAGCTGCCGAGGCTCTATTTCTTTATCCTAGACGTTGTAGTACTCCGGACAAGTCCTCTCCTCTGTGGAGTTGCCTCGGTTCTTCATTGTTGACTGGACCATGTTGTTCATCTTCCCTGGGTCTCCTGCGGTTGCGCGCCCTTTTGCTTCTCCACCGGTAAAGATGTGACTCCTGACTAAGGATTCAGCATTTCTTGCACTGCTTGAGTAGATGCCTGCCGATCCTTCTTGTAATTGTGCTGCTATATCATTCAAAAGGCGAAATGTCTCGCTCTGCCTTCTGGTGATACCGGCTTGATTTGCCAAGACATCCTCCAACATTCCAACTATGCTTCCCATGATACCTGAGCCACCTGCGGACTCCGGATGAAGATATATTGTGACACGAGAACCGAAAATTGAGAATTCGATTTTTGTAACCGAGAGATTAATCTCCCACTGTGGTCGCCAATTGTTGATGGGTGAAAACTACTCCTCGCTGAATTTGGTAATTTGGGGTGTGATGAGGAATGAATTTAAACCTACAACAAATGCATCATGCGTGAGTGCTTGTAGATTCGAGAGATCAATCTGTGCAAGTCCGGCCTAAACCAAGAAATGGCCGTTCCGGACTTGTTTCGGTCACAAAGTGAAGGAGATGGGGTTGATCTTAGGGAGGGAAGCGAAGAAGGTGTTGAGATTGTGAAGGTGTTGGCTTGCTTATGACTTGTGACGAAGATGGTTGAATATGACGGTATCAACACTTGGTTTTAAATCGATGAACTTGTGTTGTTCGTCTCGTTATTCCTTGTTGTTCAAAATAGGGCGGAGAACCTATTTATACAAGTCATTGAGCCTCATTCACGTTTCTCGTGGGAAGTGGAGGTAGTGGAATGATGGAGTAGTGGATTTGCGTGTCGGTGATGCACGACCAATCTTGCCCACTTTTCCAGCTTCATCTCTAACCGTCCATGACCTCCTCGACACGTTCTTGTGATGGCGTTGCTGCACGCCGCACGCCGTAAACCGCCGAGACCAATACCCCAGTAAGTATCCCAGTTTGTGACATGATTGATGTCTGGAATGTGGATCGTGGGTCCACGAAAGATAGCATGTAATGTCAATTGAATAATCTGCGTTATTGTAAAGTCGATACTTGTGCAAGATCGTGTGTATTTTATGCAGTGCTTGCATTACGGTGTGGTAAAGTGATGTGTAATGACTGCTCACTAACCAAATAACTCTCGACCGTGGTTGTATAACCAAGTCGGTGAGGTCGGACGGATGAGATGATGTTTGAGACACTCATCTCATGACCGATTGATGAAATTAGGGTTTTTAAAGAGGTGCGCAAGCATCACTCTTCAGCTTGGTCGAAACCAAGCATGGGAAGGATTTTGAGAAGACCGACCATACATGCGTGTTGACGGCATGATGGTGTAGGCGCTGTATTCGTTCCCTCATGAAAGCGCGATCCGGGCCACTCAATTTGACCTAGAAAGAGGAGTGGTCGAGATCGGTTTGCGGCAAAATCCCTTGCCGCAAAGGAGTTGGAAACCTATTGATTTCCCTAGTTTGGGCACGCGTTTGAGCGACCAACATTGGTTGGTTTTGGTCGATCACACTACCGTGTAGGTGGTAGGTTGGTGTTCACACCTATACCGATTATCCCATGAAAACGTGATCTAAGCCATTCAAATCATCCCAGTGAAGTTGAGCGGTCGAGATCGGTTTAGGATTTGGGAGGTGTAACCGCACGAGTTTGGGCGTGCGTTTTGGGTTGGCGGGAATGATGAGCCTTGGCCGACCGCGTGAGGAGGTAGATGGGCCCACGGTGGTCATGGCCGGTGTGACCGACCCTTGCTCAATCTAATCTGTGACCCTCCATTCGTCTTGAGAAGATGGACGCGCGTGATGGCTTGAACCCTAATTTTGGCTTTCAAAGCCGCGCGACCATGCTCTTTTGGGGCGGATGGTTTTGTTGTAACCAACCACGGTTGGCTTTGACCATTGGTCAAGCGTGTAGGCGGTCACATGGTGATTGTGTCGACATGTTCCGGGCCTTTTGAGTCTACATCTACACCCTCCATCTATGCTCGCGAAGACGGACGGTTGAGACCGTTTTGCGACATATGTAATATGCCGCAAACCCTAATTTAGGGTTTTCCGCCCATAATGCTTGGTATGGACGGTTTCTTGGCAAGCAAAGGCCAATGGTCGACCATGCGGGTCGGCCGTGTGTATTCCATACCGCTTGGGGGTGATGGAATTGATCCGGGTCGTCCAATCATGCTTGTGGAGTGGGACGATCTGCGATTAGATCATATCCTGCAAGCTAAGGCCGTGTGTATTCCATACACAGCTTGGGGGTGATGGAATTGATCTCGTGGTCATCCAATCATGCTTGCGGAGTTGGATGACTCGTGATCGTCATATCCGCAGGCTAAGGCCGTGTGTATTCCATACCGCTTGGGGGTGATGGAATTGATCCGTGGTCATCCAATCATGCTTGCGGAGTTGGATGATCTGCGATCGAATCATATCCGTAGATCGATACAACAAGTCCGGATGCTCAATCGGCTAGTATAACACACCGAGAGGGGCTCAATCGGGCTAGTATAACACACCGAGAGGGCTCGGGCTAGTATAACACACCGAGAATCAGCACATGCGGGTATTTCGTACATGGATTCATTATAGTGCTTGAGGTTCGTGTTACTCTCAGAAGAGTAACACTCGGTCGTCATGCCACACCGATAATGAGTACGAAATACAAGGCCGATATGAAATTCACAGGGAAGGGATTGTTCTTGCATGCTCCAACTTTGTAGGAATTTCATGTATTCACGAAATGGGATTGTTGCTACATGCTCCATTCTTGGTGAATTAAGTGAGGAGTATCCGTCACTTATAAACGGCTTTATCTTTTACAAGATGTCAGCGCATGCTTTTTCTGGTTTTTTACAAACTCAACCTTGAACGAAAATCCACCATCAACACTATGGTATGGGTGTTCATCTTGTGAAAGATGCCCGTAAGCAAGCTCTCTAAGGGATTTGTTTGAATCCCCAGATGCAGACCAAAATCCTGACATGGTCTAGCTCTCAAATTGAACTCACAATCTAAGTTGGTTTTGGTGGGATTGGTTTGGTTTATTGGGTTTAATTTGGTTTTGTTGGGTTTTGGTTTATTGGGATTATGTGTGGTTGCAGCCCCAAAGTGTTTGCAAAACTTAGGTTGAGTTAGCCAAGTGAAAGTGTTCAGCCCAACAGTTAAATGGCCCAGATTGGTTGCACAGCCCAGCTAATAGGTTTAGTTGGGCTCAACTTGGTTTAGAGCCCAGGTTGTGTGATTGTGAGCAGCCCAGGTTAATACACAGCCCAGTAACCTTCTGCGTTCATGTCTGTAATTATGGGTTCAGCCTAGTTTGAGCTCTTGTGGGCTCAGTTTTGCTGCACGGCCCAAATTATGAAATCGATTCAACTCGGTGAATCGCTGAGTTAGGATTGACTCAGCGATTTAGGGAGTCAACTTGACTCGGCCGGTTCAACTCGGTGAACAGTACCAGTTCACTCACTCAGCTCTCCACTCAGACTTTTACTCAGCTGAGTCAAAGTTTTCTATTCAACCCTCACTCAGCTCTCCAGGTTATGCGACCGGTGCTATACACAGGTTGGTAGTAGTTGTTCACAAACAAGGATGCTCAGGCTTACACAACACAAGTTAGCTTATGCTCGGGGTTTGGCTCACGAGGTCTCAAGCAGGTTGACAGTGGTCACAAGATGATGAACAATGTTTCAAAGAATTTTAACAAAGACAGATCACCTTAACACACCAGACTTCAGTGGCTGGAGTTATATTGCACAACAACTTATACAAACAAAGACACGGCTCGATTATCACAACTCACAACTCATTTAAATACCACAGAGCACACACAATTTGCAAAAAGCTGATCCATTCATTCACACAAGCCACGATGAAGTCAACTCGATTCACACACAATTGGCTCACGAGACCACTCAGAGCATGCACAAATTGAAAATTGGCGAGTACCAAGGCTAGTAAGATTCACAAATGCACCGTTTAGTGCTAGTTGGTCTATCCTCCTATGCTAGCAGTTCGTGCGCAATCGTGATGGGTAGTGTTTGTGCACATGAACACAACAGTCAAAGACACGTACATGGCGGGGCCACTCACCTGAAGTGCGAGGAGTTGCTCAAAGATTTTTCAAAACCCAAGTTTTTCTCCTTCCACTCCTTGGGCTTGCTCAATGAGGGTATGAGTACCCGATTACTCAAGGGAGAAGATCGGTTCACGTAAATGTACAGTGAAGCAATTGATTTGAATACTTACACCGGCGCATGCATTTTGGACTGGACAGGGAAGCAAGGGAGCAAGAGAGCTTGATAAACAATGTCAAAGCCAAGGTGCTCTTGAATCCGAGATGCAAGGAAACAAGAAGCTACAAAAACTCGAGATGAATCGAGATGCAAACAATGATGCAAACAATGATGAACGAGATGCAAAACAAGGAGAACAATTAAATTACACTAATGCAGGGGTTAAAAATTAACTATAAAGGTGGTTATATACAGGGAGAGAGGGAAATCAGTTAAGCAAGAACAAAAATCACACAGGGCACACACCAAGTCCCCGGCAGCGGCGCCAAAAACTTGGTAGGCCCGAAAAGATGTATAAAATGAAGCCTACGGTGATACCGCAAGTGCACGGTGTGTTCGATTTGCGGCCGATGGCAGGTGCAGGTCGAACCACGTAGACTTGTGGTGCCCTTATGTGATCTATGGCTTGCTACTTAACCAATTCAAGATTGACAATGTGACAGAACAATACAATTGAGTTTGTGTCGAAGCGACTGATGTTTTGTGAGAAAGTGACTCTAAACTAAGGTAAAAGAAATAAAATGTGACAGAGGGAAGTACCAGGGTGATGAATCCACCACTTGACTCTATGCTAAGGTTATTCCACTAATGTTGTGTTCTTGTATCTTCCTAAGGATGATTATAATGAATAATGAGTCACTAATCTCATAATTCCCCCTAGTATAGAGTGTCTAATTACAGTACACTCTATCACAGGGTCCTTGGTCAATTAACTAGGCATTATTCATATGTCATTAAGCACATACAATCTTCTCTGAAAGTTTCACATGGAGCAATGGTTAATCTTTCACTCTAATTCTCCCCTAGTATTGGCTATCTTCTTACAGTACAGCCAATCACAGGAGAACTGAGTTACCCAGCTAACTAAACTCCTAAGTCTCATTAAGCTCAATGATCACAACAACATCAGTAAGAATTATCAACATATTGTCTAGGGTTTCAACAACACCCTAGTCAAGAACTTAAAACATGATTCAAATACAAAGAACTAAAACTACAAATTGAAACTAAGTGACAGCACTGGCTAATCCAGGCGTGCCAAAAATCATCATCTCACTCTTCTATTTATACATACCAAGCAAACCCTAAAACAGCAAACCCTAATAATTCAAAAATCGAAATTAATTGAAAAGTAAACTAAACCCATACTCTGATTTTGCCTCTCCTCTTGTCTCATCATGCTCAGAACTCCATGCGGTTACTTGGGTGGAAACCCTAGCCCTAGATGTCTCTGATTTAGTTTCTAGGGTTGGTAGAAACTAAAAAGGAGAGATCTAGTCCTGGGTTGTTGGTCTGTGGATGGTGCGGGCGGGAGATGGTGTGGTTGTTGTTGTCGGTGTATGGAGGTGGTGGTTTTGCAGGCGGCGACTGGTATGGTCGGGGCAGAGAGGATGGTAAGGTTGCAGAGGTAGGGGGAGAAGAAAGAGAACGATGGAGAGAAAATGGGTAGTCGACTAGGGGTATAGGGTAGGGTCATCTCGGCGCGAGGCATGAACAATGGGGATGATGAGAACGCCGCACCGAGCGTTGGATGAAATTAATGGAGATCCGACGGTCGAGGATGGTTGGCGGTCTCGGTGTGATCTCCGTGTTGCACGGATCATCGAGAGATAGATGTAAAGCGATGGAGCGACCGTTGGATGTAGCCGGGCGAGATCTCGACGGCTCGAGTGAGCGGGCTCGGATCCGGTCGCGGGTCGAGGTCTAGCTCAAGCCCATGTCTTGAGATGAGTTGCTACTTGTTGGGTTGCAACCTGCTGCGCCCGAGCTTTGGCTATCTCGCTCCATAGATGCTCGACTCCAATTCTTCGCTCTTTTGGCTCCTCGATTCTCCGGACTTTATTTAGTACCTAAAAATACAAAATTAATTAATACAAATATTTATTCTTGAAAACAAAGAAAACACAGAATCTGGGATAATATCTGATTTCTAAGCGCAAAAGATGAGTAAAATGCCAATAAAAAGGTGTATAAATATGCACTATTTGGCACTCATCAACCACCCTGTAGCTTCAAACTCCACTGCATTTCCGGCAGCAGCTGCTTGCAATACCCTTCAACAGCATCAAGCTTAATACCGCCACCAACTGCTCATCTACTTCACTCCAACCCGAGTCTTCTCTATCTGTCTTGTACCACCTGAGCAGCATCACATTTGATATCCTTGCAATGCCGTGCAAGAATAGCAAATATTATGTTCATTTTTTGGTGAGAGTTGATATTCACATTACTTTTGACTAGGTTTCTAATTATTTCGGTTTTGGTTTCGTATAAAATTCCATCTCATAATTTCCAAACTTATATGAGTCACATGTTTATTGTCATACACAATAATTCTCAATATCTTGTTTCCCTAAAATTTATTCTAAGATTGAACAATCAAATTGTTTAATTTAGAATGCCATTATTTGATCACTTCAATTACTACAAATAGTCCATCAACCATACCTCAGTTGCTTTTAAAGCTCAATTGGTTAAAAACCATTGTCCACTCTTTGCACACCAACAAATAAATCAGCAACCCCATTGCTCCACACATTGATTAATCTCCCGCAATTTTTATTTCACTAGGAAATAAAAACTTGCTCAAGTAAGTGAATTTCTACCTGTCACAATCATGTACTTGTGAGAATTTGAAACCAAAAAAATAAGTAAAGTATGCACTTACATAATTACTTGAAAATCAACTAATGTAGTACTCCAAGTTTCTCTTAATTGTAAAACAAAGATTCAAAGTTATATAGTTATAA
The DNA here is from genome assembly GCA_023531295.1 of Papaver armeniacum. Classification (NCBI taxonomy): domain Eukaryota; kingdom Viridiplantae; phylum Streptophyta; class Magnoliopsida; order Ranunculales; family Papaveraceae; genus Papaver; species Papaver armeniacum. Next base: position 36,342 of record JAJJWW010001956.1, on the reverse strand, counting down.
CATCATACATATATTTAAAAATTTCTATTAAACATATTATCAAACATATGGGGTGCATTAGTTTGATTGCTATCAATGATATTCTTTTTCCTTACCAAAACAAGAGTATGAAGTATAAAATCAAAACATGATTTTTAATATAGTTTCTTACATCTCTAATCTTAAGTATAACGTCTCCTATTTTGGACAAACATACACAACGATTAAAATTACCAAATCTCTCAAATTTGAATATCCAAATAGGAAGTTTCAAAATGGGTTTTGAAGATAAGTTCTGATCTACAAGTTTCGTGGTGACACGGATTCAAATTTTCTACACAAAGATAAGGAAAATTTGATTTAATCAGGACTAATTTTCTGCCAGTCAGAATTTTTCAGATACGTTATACAGTTTTCTAAAATACTTTAAAAATAGTTTCTGGACTCCAAAAATTATGAAATTTTATGTGGGTTATCCTCGTGATGTCTGATATACTCGGTTAAAATTTCAAGACCCAATTCATTTTATTTATAGAGATGAACATAAAACTCTATAACATGTCAAAAACGTTCGTGTATGTTCAACAATATTTTTCTACGCTAAAAATTCATGAAAAGCTATCAAACATCTTACAATCCTAGTCCATAAAATAAAATTAACTCTAGGTACCGGATTACCTAAAATCTCAAGCATCATATAAAATTGTTAAAGAAAAATTATACCGTTAATAATTCAATAAACAAAATTATCAATGATACTTATCGCGTTTCAGCAATCGTTTTTCTTTCGATATGTATGGCAGAATAATCGTCTTAAAATTGTTGGAACAATTTCCGAATTATGCCTGCACAAAATAAAATCAAACATGAAACAAATTGTTATGGCTGAGTCGCGGACTACGTCGCTTTCTTTAAGACGTTTCGCGGCTCTGCCCAAGATTGTGCAAGAAGTTCTTCAATGGCGCGTCGTCCCCAGGGTAAAACATCCGAGATCAATGTCTTACACAATTACTCTTGCACGGTGAGAGGACGTGAAACTTCTAAACTTTCATTCTTGCTCAGAATCACTCTAGAAAACAAGTGATGCTCACACATTGTTTCCTTTCACAAAACTCTTTTCTTTTTGAAAACCAAAACATAAAATACATTCAACTCATATTTAATTTTCCAACCAAAATATGATTTATAGTCTAGAAATTCAATATTATTTAGTGAGAAATTATTATGGTGTAGTTAATATTCTTAACTCCCAAAAATAAAATTGTCAAGAGATGGTAAGAAATAATTTTCTTTCATGAAGAACTTTATGAGCATTAAAAATCTTTTCTTATGGAAATTAAATTATGTTTTAAAACATCTATCCCAACAGTCATGTTCCTCATGTTGTTCAGAAAGAAATCAGGGTGCATATGATTTTCTCCATTCAATTAACATAAGTAAGATTGAATCCCAAAATGTTAGAGTATTTAATTTATGCTCACTTTAATCTTCCAAGAAATCGTAGAAAGTAGAACATGAGATATTAGTGGAGATATAATATCTTGTTTTAATATTATAAATAGTATATATCGGATTTTTTTATTTTATGATTTTTAGTAGAATGAATTATCTCTTGTAAAATAGAGAAAGGGAAGAAGACGACACAAAGTAGGGAGAAGAAGAAGGGAGAAATTCCATTATATGTATATATAATACAAATTTTTAAGTCTCTATTTATATAGATAGAGGACTTGGTGCCCAAGGTATGTAAACCCTAATCTTAGACACAAAGGGCATCTTAGTAATTAAACTTTAGGTTTATAACACTCCCCCTGATGACCACTGTGGCTAAGTCATTACAAATATATCAGGAAAACTCAAAAGAGAAAAACTCGAAATTGCATAAGTACGTAAAGACTTGAAAATGCGGTGTTGGACACGCAAATGTTGCCTCGTTAAAACCTTGACAAGGAAAAACCCAAAGGGGCAAAAACCTTGACAAAGGAAAAAGAGTACAACGCGATAACTCGGTAAATGCACCTTTGATAATGACGCTCCCCGATGAGTACTTCGGTTAAATTTTGGCTTGCAAATATTTGAGTCGCAACTTCCCAATTTGATGAACGTATTTCTTGAATGCAGAAGATCCTTGTTCTTTTGTGAAGAAAAATGCTAATTGATTAATTCTTCTTTTGTGTAAGTCTTCTATCAATAATTTTCTCGAGTCTCCATGCTTCTTTAAATACATTGACGACTTGTGTCTTGGGTTGCTAGATTCTCGGAGATGATTTGAAAAAATAATTGATGTAGTTTCTTCATTGAAATGCCAAGATTAATGTAAATGAACAAAACTGTATGGGGTTAATAAGGACATTCAAATTTCTAGGAGATGGTTATGTTGATTTGGTCTGACAAAATGACCTAGTGAATGGTGGGAATCCATCAAATAACAAAAACTGATACAACTCCCCCTTGGATGACCACTATGTTGAAATAAGTTGCCTCACTAAAACCTTGCCAGTAAAACCCAATGGGAGAAAATTTTGACGAAGGAAAAAGAGCACAAATACCAACATTTTGAAAGAAAATTAAACGTCAATGAGATGTTGCCTCGTTAAAAATTGTCAGGTAAACCATATGGGACAAAACCTGAAACGAAGGAAAAAGAGTACAACTTTTGATCATTTATTGATGCTAACTCAACTATATATATGAGTATTACTAGAAAAAAAAATAATCAAAATAATAACTCTAGTCTATCTAAAACACGAGTTTAAGCTAGAATAATTCCAACTGCAGATCTAAGAAAGAAAAATAGAATTACGTTGCTAAAGCGTGGATTTTTGTGTTGTTAAGGACTCTTCAAGAGACTTATAATATTGAAATCATCAACTAATTAATCCGTATTTTTGGTTTTGCACCAAATTTCTAAAACAAATAAAGGATTGTTAATTTTTATGTACGCAAATAAAGTGGCTGCCTAAGTATAATTTGAATCCTCCAAGGATTACAAATTTAGTATGTTCTTCGACCACATTTCTTGCGTGAATGCAATATGAGCCCTTTAAAGACTACCATGCCAAGTGCATTGTATAAAGAGAAAAATTAATAAATCAATCTTAGGGTCTGAAAATAAATAAGACCCTGAAATCGTTTTTACGAACGAACAAATTTGTCGTATAATGACGCATTATGGCTATGACAACCAATAATTAATAGGCTTGGCATGTTTAAGGTGTTAAGTTTTGGATCCAAAATTACGTCAATCGAGAAATTAATCCAACATAATTTGGATTATATGCCTACCAATCACATATTTCGATATTCCTCTGCAGAGGGGTTAACAACCACCATCTTTAATTATTTCAGTAGCTACTGTAAATCAATATTCGACAATATTATCTAACTATGATCCTACACAATTCTCAAGTGTATGCATATCTTGAAAAATTCACATAATTGTTGGTACCAGTGCCCACGGGCATTATAATCTCCTTATCTTCCAGTGAGGAGATATGAATCATGAGAATGTGGATCTTGTTTTGATAGACTCAATTGGAGCACTATCTACAACCCTTATAAAATGCTACAAAGTTCATAGAGGTGACTGGATTTGCCTTTCCAAGAGGCATAAGCTTATCAAAAGCATAATGAAATTTTTTCGCGCCTTATTTGAGATGGCTTCCTTTTTCGATTTGATCATGATGGGAGAGAAATTTATATAACTTTTTAGTTAATGAGCACCAACATATGGTAGTGTATAGTCTCCCCCTGATTATGGCGGAAATATTTTCATCTCAAGTACGAAAACAAGTTTCGTAAAGTATTATCCGATTAATTTGAGACATATACTTGTAATAACATCTGGATTTTAACAATACCAGTTGGACTGTAGATGACTTTAAAAGCCATAAAAAAAATTGTCCTAAAAAATTGTAGTCTACTACTTGACATACGAATTATAATATTAACCATGGATTTTGATGGTTATATGAAAAATATGCAAATAAAATCTCCAATAATTTTGTGACCTATAGGGCCGATGAGATAATTATTGAGAATAAATTTATGGACACATTCTCTGTCAAAGAAAATTATATCAAGATCGATATAGTCACACAAGGACTAATTATATGGCCTAACAAGCCGGGTGCGCACCCTTTGATCTTTAGTGTCCAATTCCAACTGCAAGTTGAACTATTTCAAATTTTGAAGATTATGTAAAGGAAAAAGTAAAATAAACATTGTTCAATATCCCTTGGGAATTCAACAGATTTTAGTTTCATCGGTGTTTGCAATTGAGAATACCATAATAATGATATTTTTTCCCTTTAGGATCGATAGGGAAAAATCAAATCTAGTTGGTTTATATGTTTCTTCTTAAGAAATATAAATTAAAGTAATCATTTTTGTTATTGAATTTAGAAAAATCCATGGTTTCCGGAAAGAAATAAAAACCAACGGTGTTGGTAGAAAGAACCAAGCTATATTGGCATCTCATATAAGCAATAGAAAAAACCAACACCAGTTCTTTTGTACGATCCATGAAAATCATATCGACGAAGAAAGGAAAAAAAAATTATCCGTTAGTCATCGCACATGGATAATCCACTTTGTGGTTGGACAAATGGTTTATTGTAAAAATAAATAAAAATAATAATAATATCGAAACCATTTGGATAAATCACATGATCCTTGTATAGAAAACAAGGATACCAAATTTAATTGGCCGTAGGTTTTTCAACCATGCACGTAATCATTACCGTAAAGGTAATCAAATTGCGACGATACCAATTTTTTTGGTGACTACGGTTTCATTAGTAGGATAGAAACTGTAAACCATCTTATGATGAATTTTTTTTTTCTTTCTTTCTCAATAAAAAAAAAAAAAAAAAAAAAAAAAAAAAAAAATAAATTTAGAAATGAAAGGAGGTCAAACTTTTCGGCAGCTTTTGTGGTTATGACCAATTAAACTTGGGAAAAATACGGTTTAGTCCAAAACCCCATCCAAATATACTAGTTAGTCCTGACCCATTCAACTAGGTACAAATTAGTCCTTTTTCATTGAAAGTACACAAATAACCTTCCTGATTTACAATTTAGTCCAAATATTTACAGTTTAGTCCAAAGTGACTCACAATGATGTCAGCAAATTTAGATAATATAAAAAAAAATTAAAAACAATTTATCTTTCCAACCGTTTGTCCAAAATTCACAAACTTTATATATTCGGAAAGCTCTTTCCAAGAGCTACAAAAAGAGTACCCATATGCCTATATAATTTTCATTTTAAAAAAATGTTAGTTTATATTGGCGTACAAACATGTACATGTCTACAAAAATCCAAAAAATCAAAAGACAAAACAAGGTGCACCAGTTTGTACACCAACATAGCAAAAGTAGACTACAGATGAATCTCATACGTTAACAAGTTAGCTAGGTGATCCATTCCCAAGGGTTTACCGAACGCTCTTCTCATACCAGTTTGAAGCCTGTCAGCTCCGACACATGAAAGCATCTTGTTGATACGCAAGACATGGAAATGATGTATTTATATTGTTCATCTATATACATACAATGACGAAGAGGAAAAAGTGGTCAGCACAAAGATCAAACTATTGTTTCATAAAGTTTTTAACTGACAAGGAATCTAATAAAACAACAAATAATTATACAGTGGGAGCTAGATATTGGTGACTCGTAAGCTAAAATACCGCTGTAGCACCCGTTTCTAACTTAATTTTCACCTAGGCCTATATAATTGAGTAATCACTGATAGCATGAATACTGGGTAACACATTGATAAACCATCCAGTTCTTACAGGCTACAACTCAGAAAAAATGATTATACTAACTTACAAGTATGAGCTTAAATCTATTCATCTCATCTCCAGAGATTATTTTAGTAAAACTGTTTCAAAATGGAACCTAAGTTGCAACAAATATCCTAGAATGTACATTATCTTTGCCTAAGAGATGTTACAAGGATCTAAATTTCTAATGAGAGGACAACTTTTGATGGTATAAGAAAGAGATGCAGTAACTTTTGATTTTTTGTGGTATAAAAATCCAACATTTATACCACAAAAATGCACATATTATTGAGATGACACAATAGTGTACAACTTTGTACACATCTATAAAAAATCCAACACCTGTACAATTAGTGTTTTCCCTAATTTTTGGTTTGTATACATAAATATAGTCCTAAAAGTGTACAACTATTTACACCTAAATAATCAACATTTGGACTACTATGCACACCTAAATAACATAATGTCTGTACATGCACTACTTTGTACACACCTACGAAAAAAATATGCATGAATCGATCATTCATAAACCCACACAAACCTACCTTTTCATGATAATTATACATTAGTGCACCAATATGTTCACTCATGCGAAACATGCCTAAAATCGATCCTCCATAACCACACAAAAACCTACTTTTACATACAAACTACACTGGTGCACCAATGTGTACACCCTTGCAAAACATGCATAAAACTGACCATTCATAACCACACAGAAGCATACTTCATGAGAATTCCACTGGTGCACTAATATGTACACCCTTGTAAAACATGCAGCAAAACGATCATTCTAGACTTAGTAAGTCTAGGTGATTAAAACTATCCATTTAGTTATACAAACAAGTAAAGCAGTGTTTACCCATAAAGATGGCACCTCCATTCTTTTTCATGCAAAACTTTGTCATTCCATTCTTGAGTAGGAGGTAATTGTTAACACATCTCCTGTGCACATACAAAAAAACTACATTAAATGCATCTCTTGGATTGGAGGTTGCAATTTCCCGTACCACCTAATGAATTATCTTAAACTTTGATGACATTCTAAGCACGATTACCTGATTAATCAAAGATGTAACATAATCGTTTGCAGAGTATATATACTATGGGCTCGTATACCTTAATAGTGTATGAAATCATTTTTCATTTCCATGTATGCATATTAGAAGTTATACGAGAAATATAAGAAGACAGTGTTGTGCAATACAAAAAGAGTACAAGAAAGGAAGTGTGAAAGTGGTTCACATCATACTCTTAAATTTTATGGAAGCCCACTTGAGTGGCAAACAAAGAAGTAGAACTGACTCGACTTGACAAAACTAGTAGTTTCTAATGTCCACAATGAAAGTTTCTGATGTCGAATACGATCATATCAGTCCGTATGAAGATCATTCAAATACGTACACATTAAAAAATCGACGTGTACAATTATGTACACATTAAAAAATCAACGTGTACAATTATGTACACATACATAATCGACATGTGTACAACCAAGCATTTTAAAAAATGATAAAAATAAGAATTATTATCATTAGGTAGGTAAGAAGTTAAATTTAACTAAATGCATCGTCTTACCTGAGCTAATATATCCTCCCTTATGGCATGTGGTTGCGTTGTCCTTAAATAATACCTGATGCCGGCCTGGTGTTTTGAATGGGTACTCCAGAGGAAACTTAATCTTTTTATGGTGGAATCCACCTTTGATAAATAAAAAAGAAAACTCAGGAGCGACAGATGAGGGTAAAGATCAAGAGTCATCCATATCAGATGAGTTAGTGACCAACAAGGATCCTTAAGTAGAGTTGAAATTTGATGTATCTTTTATTAAACAGTGGGAAATATTTAATATACCTGCAATGGTGTGCCTTCACTTCCTTCCAGAGCATAATCTGAAGAGAAGAAAAAAGTCAAAAGTAGAAGTAATAAGCATAAAACAACAAGAACAGGAAGAAAAAAGAAGAAAAGAAAATCCATACGGTGGAAACTAGGAGCACATACACATGAAAAATGACAGTCAACTTCATACAAGGTGTACTTCACAAATAGGTACACATGACATTTCTCGGGTTTACCTAGACTAACTAATTAACTCAACTCCATATCCAAAATGGTGTACAACTATGTACACATGAGAATGGTGTACAACTATGTACATATTTACAAAAATCTAACATCCACCCTACAAAACATGCCATATATTGTTGAGATATCACAATGGTGTACAACTCTGTACACACCTATAAACCTAGGGATCCATTCATCACCGAGCATACTAGTGTACAAAAATGTACACATCTATAAAAACCTAACAAAATCTAGAATTCATAATCCAAAATGAAGATTATAATTTGCTTTCTCCGTTCATCACCAAGTGAAATTGCGGTGTACAATAATGTGCACATCCTATATGAATGAACAAGTCATTTTCTCTCTTAAGTCATAACCATGAACAAGTGTACAATCAAGTACACCTTTCGTGTCCTAACAACTTATTAGTCTTTTAGAATAGGAATGTCAATTTCTTGTTGAGAACATGAATATAATCGTGCAAGAAAAAGTGCTGAAGTTTCAATTCCATTTCCTCCTTCAAATGGATTTTTCTCATACTTAAGAAGCATGGTTATAAGAAACCATTGTTTGTAATTGTATTTTTCGGTCTACATTTGAGACCACATTTCATTTCAAAAATTCAAGTTCCATTTCTATGAGAACAATTATTATATATACAAGTATAGTTTCCAAGAATTTCACCCGATGATGGAACCACGACCTCCTTAGTTCTAGCTCAGCAACATAATGCAACTAATAGAAACTAAGAACCGAAAGAAACGAAGCAACTATTAACAAGTATTAGAGAATACAATCTCTAAAATTATAAAGTGGCGCACTTTTCTGAGCACCGATTATATTACAGTGCATCAATAAGGCCATAAAAAAAAAGTATCTAAGTGCGACTGGATCATAAACGTAAAATGGTACATAATCAATTAATGAGAATCAAAACCATGACACTAAGAGAACTTTCCCAGTAGTGAAGTCACAAAATAATATCTCAAATACTTGATCCACATAATAATAATCATAGCTCACATAAATCATTTACTTTATGCATCCAAAAAGTAGAATGGAGTTAAACTAACTTGCTGGTAAACAGACATATTGGTGCTCAGGTCTCGACTTAATCACTCTTCAACCACCTAAATTCAGTATAATTCATTTCTAATTAAAAGAACCCAACATATATATTAGTTATGCAATTGAACCTTATGTATGTCTTCCACTATTTCACCTCCACCTACCTACCACGGATTTAACCACTTGATTTTTCGATTATAAATAACTAAGCTAAACATAAAAAATTGAAAATCAAAATTAGAATTCCTTATACGTGATTTCCTAGTTTTCTCGACATGTTTTCAAACTGATATATTTGAAGTTTAAGATTTAATGGAAAAAAATTGATCAGATCTAGGTAAAAAAACATATAACAAGATGCAAATAATTGAAAAGAGTTACCTCCAATTATTATGTGACAAGGAGTGAATCAATCAACCTCGAATAATTAAAATGAAATCAATTGATTTCAAAAAATCTCTTGTAAAACCCCCAAATCGATGAAATTAAGGCTAAAACCAAACATTAAGGATACGGAAATTGTAGATACAGTTTGATGACTCAAGTTAAAGGAATAAATCTAAATGAAAAATGAAACGAGATGAACAAGTTTCGTCATCTTCGACAACAGCGGATAGAGATTTTTTTCACCATCGGAAACGAAGAAATAAAAGCTGAACTGTGAAGAAATCATTTTGTGGGTATTTTTGTCATCAATTTTTTTTGTTCTGGACTAAATCGTTTACGAAAGGACTGACTCGTTCTAAATTTGGCAAATTCGAACTTTCTAGTACTAGGCTTGAGACGGTAGGACTCTGGGACTAATCGTTAATTCCTACATTAAACTTCGAAAAATAACCATTCATGATTTGTGCAATATTCGAAGATATTAAAGCCCACAGGCATAAGTATACCACGTATCCACAAGGATACTCCGAAATGGTTTAAGACCATATTGGTGGACTCATAAACATGAATCCGGTTATTGTTAGCAAGATGAAACAATAACGTGGCCTCTAGGACAACTTAAATTAAATCAATAACGTGTCCTCTAGGACAACTTAAATTGATTTAATTTTATTTAAGGATCAATTTGATGATCATGTAAAACACGATCTGAAGTTGTCATGCTCATAAAATGTACTGTACAGTAGATAGAGGTTTAAGACTCGGATCAAAGTTTAGACCTGTTGAGTCATCACTTTCTTGGATCATTCATATCCCGGCAACATATAACAACGAGTTAAAACCAAAAATCAAAGTTGCACACGTATTGAGGAGTATTAATTAATGAAGAGAAATACTCCCTCCGTCCCACATATATAGGCGGAATTTTGGTTTTTGTTTGTCCCACTAAATAGGCGGACTTTGTTTTCCAAGATGGATTTTTCCATATATACCCATATTTATTGTACATAGGTAATTGTGTTGGAGATAAGACGAATGGCAAAACAAGAAAAAACATATAAAATTATGAATCCCATGCAATTTTCTTAATCTAAGAGAATTGTCTCTCTCCGCCTATATATGTGGGACGGAGGGAGTAAAATATAATGAAAGTACGGGAAGAGAAGGAAAAAAAAAATCCCTCTTTATGCCGACGGCTATTATCAGATCTCGATGCTTAGTTGGTAGAGAAAGGGACACAAAGTAGGTAGAAGAAGAAGTGAGAAATTTTCATTAGATATATATAGAATACAAAGTTTTAAGTCTTTACTTATAGAGGGAGGATCCATGGACATTCTTAGATGGACAAGGTCGGATAAGATTTGCGCCATTTTCTCCGCCAAACTGAAACGACAATGAATTTAGGTCTAATATTTTAATGATATATTCTTATTATAAGACTTTATATCCCTACAAAAAATGAATGCAATTCGAGATAGCAAACCACCATCCACCCCTTTGAATATCAGTCGTTCAAAATTAACGGTTGAAATTAAGATCGGTAGATGGTCAGGTTTGCTATCTCGAATTGCATTCATTTTTGGTAGGAATATAAAGTCTTATAATAAGAATATATCATTAAAATATTAGACCTAAATTCATTTTTTGTAGGGATATAAAGTCTTATAATAAGAAATAAATTTCTTTCATGAAGAACTTTATGAGCATTAAAAATCTTTTTTTATGGAAATTAAATTATGTTTTAAAACATATATCCCAACAGTTATGTTCCTCATGTTGTGCAGAAAGAAATCAGAGTACATATGATTTTCTCAATCCCAAAATGCTGAGTATTTAATGTTTGCTCACTTTAATCTTCCACGAAATTGTAGAAAGTAGAACATGAGATATTAGTGGAGATATAATATCTTGTTTTAATATTCTAAATGGTATCTATCGGATTTTTTTATTTTATGATTGTTTAGTAGAATGAATTATCATTATATTAAATATTTTTTTAATAAATACATGTATTCCAATTTTTTAAAAAATTGACGAATCCCCCCGTATCCTCATTTTTTTAAAAATTGACGAATCCCCGTATCAGTGTCACCGTATCAGTATCTCGTAAAATTGATGAATCATCGCATGTGGATGGTAGTCTTTCGAGTCTTCGACCTTGATGCTCGAATGAACATTTTGCATCCAGATTTGTTAATTTATCCAACCCATTATGGCTCCATCATAATGGCCAAATTCCCAATCTGAGAACACCGCTGAATTTTCCAAAAGAGAAAATTTACCAACTCCTATAGCCGCTCCAGTTGTCATGCGAATAACATAGTTTCGCGCTTACATCCCACGTGCATCGTCATGAGTAACCCATCCACTTAATTTCTCTATATGTCTAACTTCAGACCTTATTCCTAAAATTCACAACAAACATTCGAATACGATATCCAAAATCAAAACATCATGGAAATCAAATTAGAAGATCAAGAACAAGAAATGAGAAACCAAGGTCATGTATGGAACATAATATGTGGTAGTGTTGATTCATCGGTACTTAAATGCACAATTGAATTAGGCCTTCTTGATACAATTCATAATTCATCCAAACCCATGACACTATCGTCCCTATCATCAGACTCCCATCTTTATCTAAACTCAAAACCGAAAACTTGTATAGATTATTGAGATACTTATCTCATATGAATCTCATTACCATCAATTCCATTGAAGGAAGTGATACATTTTCATTAACAGTTATATCTAAATTACTACTTAATAACCAAGAAAGAAGTTTAAAAGATTGGGTGCTTGGTATCGACGATGAACTTTCAATTAACGGGTGGCATGAATTAGCTGATTATTGTTTATACGCCGATGATGCACCAACTCCTTTTGTGAGGTTCCACGGGAAAACTTTATGGGAATTAGCTGCAGAAGTTCCTGAAATTAATGAGCTTATTAATAATGGAATGGCTAGTGATAGTAGGATGATAATGCCTGCATTTAGTCAAGGCTGTGGTAGTATTTTGAATAGTGTTAATAAATTAGTTGATATTGGTGGTGGTACAGGTGCTACAATGAGTTATGTTGCTAAGGCTTTTCCAGCGATAAATTGTGTGGTTTTGATCTGCCTCATGTTGTTGCTGCTGCACCGGATATTCCAGGTGTTGAAATGGTTGGTGGTGATATGTTTGAATTCATCCCCTCTGCTGATGCTCTTCTATTGAAGGTATGATTTAGGAATTCAATTTTGTGCAGTCTTTTAATTTAATGTCTTTGGTTAATTCTGTGGCGTTTGTTTAATATTTTACTGGTATATTCTGATTGTTTTTATTTTGTTATAACTGTTAATTTGCTTCCTTTGTTTTAATAGTTCATGCTCCATGGTTGGAAAGACGCTGAATGCATAAAACTACTGAAGAGATGTAAGGAAATAATTCCTGCAGATCATGGGAAAGTTATCATAATAGAAATGGTTTTGGATCATGACGAAGATGATGATGATTTGACACAAGCTAGATTGAGTTTTGATTTAGATATGATGTTGAGTTCAGGAGGGAAAGAAAGGACAAAAGAGGAATGGACAATTTTACTTGAAGAGGCTGGTTTCAGTAAGATTGAATTTATTCCTATCTTTGCTATTCAATCAGTTATTGTTGCATATCCTTAGGCAAACATTGGCAAGTTCATTCCCGCAACAAATCAGTTTCATTTAAGCTTTTGCAATTTCTTACTTCAAGGGCATACTATTATAGTCTCTTTCTTTCAATAATATGTCATGTGTACGTGTTGTTACGAAGAAAATAGAATCCAATGTATAATGAAAAAAATAAAATAAATGCGCAACTTTTTCGTCTTTCCAGTTAACTTTTAAAAAAATTTATCTTTTAATTAAAGATGACTCTTAGATGGATCAGACAAGATTTGCGCCATTTTTTCCGGCAAACTCAAACAACAATGAATTTAAGTCTAATATTTTAATAATATTTTCCTATTATAAGATTTTTATATTCCTAAAAATGAATGCGGTCAGAAAAGAAACGACCATCTACTGATCTTAATTTCAACCATTAATTTTGAATGGCTGATATTCAAAGGGGTAGATGGTGGTTTTATACATTTCGAATTGTGCTCATTTTTTGTAGGAATGTAGAGTCTTATAAGAAGAGTATATCATCAAAATATTAGACGTAAATTAATTATCGTTTGGGTTTTGCGGAGAAAATGGCGCAAATCTTGTCCGACCTTGTCCATCTAAGAGCTTCCACGAATCCTCCCTCTTTAATTAAAAGATAAATTTTTTAAAAAGTTAACTGGAAAGACGAAAAAGTTGTGCATGGTGCATATCCTCATCTCAGAGGACTCTAGAATTGCAAATGTACCGCTGTTTTCTGGTTCCAGTGATGAATTTTGCACATAAAAGCCAAACAATGAAAATTATCAAGAGTAAAATTCTTGTATTTTCTATCCTCAAACAAAAAAGGAAACCAGACTACCGAATCCCACAACCCTTATTAGCTTTCTAGTTATTACCGGGAGACTTTTTTTTTTTTTTTTTTTGTAAGTTTATTATCGGGAGACTTGATGGCTTCCATGTCGAATTCTTCCAACATCATGGCCCTTAATAGATGTCGCGGTCACGGAAGGATGGTAATTTTTTTTTTCGAAAAATGGGTCATTTGTCCAAATATTTTTAAAACATGGTTCTAATAGACGAGTAAGAATTAGTATGGATGAAATAGACACCACAAAAATAGCAAGAATGAAACTGGATTCATCCTGTCTTAAACTTAAAAAAGAGCGAGGATGAAACTGGATGCATCCTCATGTAAATTAAAAATAAGAACAAGTATTTGAAAATGGGTGTGATGAAACTGTTTATATCCTGACTATTTTTACATTCTCGTCTATTTGAAAAGTATCAAATTTTACATGTCTTTTTCACCCAGGAATTGTCGTTATTGGATTAATTGACCAATTTTGTATTTTTTTTTTTTTGAAAACTTGGGAGGATGGGTAATTAATTGCCTAAGAATAAGATAACCCGCAAACTTAGTAATCTATCATCAATGGTACGTGAAATCAGAAGATTAACAGACAGAGAGGGATATTGAATTCAGATTAAGGAGAAGGAAGAACTGATAGAATCAGACAACACAACACAGACTAGATAGCACCAATACATTTTCATTCATATCATCTGATTACAACATCCATCAAACACATACCTAAATAATACATAACTGTACCACAGTGAGTGCACACCATATTCAGGACCTATCAAGGTACGATTACAGACGCACGCATATAAGCACACATAAACACAAAACCACAACATTTATGGAAGAGAAAAAAAAAACACAGAAATTCAGAGGATTATGATGCATACATAAACAGCAACCATCACACCTTTGATGCGCTACAGCCTTCTAATGGGTACGTCGAATAACTCTCGCTTCAAGTGGGGTTTTCATCGAGAGAAGGAAACTGTGTTCTTCACTAAGATCAGGCAATTTTCCTTCAACGATGCAATCCCATTTGAACTCATTAATAAAACTGGCAACACCGAAACCTGATTGCAATTTACCTAGCTCCATTCCTGCACACATTCTCATACCAGCGCTAAATGCTAACAAAGAACTTTCCATTTTCTTAATATCACCCAAACTTCCATCACTATTGACGTCCTTCAGGAATCTCTCTGGTATGAACTTATATGGTTCCGGAAAAACATCAGGGTTATGATGAATAGCGTAAAGATTTACTATTACAACTGTACCTTTATTGATTTTCTTACCCATCAGTGAAGTATCTTTTAAGGCTTTGTGAGGAATCGCCGTAGGTGCAATGGGTTTCATTCTCATTGTTTCTTTCATCACTGCTTGCAAATACGGCAACTTGTTTACATCTTCAACTTTCACTGGTCTTTCCCCTCCGGTTACATTTTGTATTTCGCGGTAAAGTTTTTCTTGAATCTTTTGTTCGCGAACTAAAAATGTAAGAGCCCAAACTGTTGTTAATGAAGTGGCATCAACACCCAAATCATAAACTTCATGTATGGCGGAGATTATAACATCTTCACTAAAATCTTGAGATAGAAGAAAATGTAAGTAAGTATTTGTAGGAGGCTTAGAAACAATGTGTGGGCGAATCAAACTGTCGATTCGCTTTTTGATAGCATGAACTGCTCGAATAGTTTTCTTATGGCTTGATAGATTCTCACAAAATTTGAAAACATCAGCTAGACTTGCCTTACTTATAGTTTCGATGTACTCGTCGAGGGCTTGATGCATACCAACAACGAAATCCTCGTCTACGAGATCTTGACCGAATATAAGTCGACTTAGTAACCGAACAGTCTCTTCCTTTACATAATCAAGTGGTTTCAAGGTCCCATTTTGGTGCGACGTTTTTTCTTGAATAGATTTGATCAAATTTTGCATGTCCCTTTCTTGCAAATGATATTGAGACGCAACATTAAAAGGAGTTAGAGCAACACTTTGAAGACCTTTTCTTAAATTATGCCAAAATGGACCAGAATCACAATGAGAAATATTCTTCCAATTTGCTGAAATAATTTTAGTAATATCGGGCATATCTCTCGCTGAATAATCTGAAGATTTATTAACAAGAACTTCCCATGCTTTATCGACATCGTTTATGACTATAAATGGACGCCAACTTCCAAGCCATATGGTAAAAACACTTCCATGAACTTTGGCCAAGTTTGCCATACAAACATGAAACGCTTCACCTCCTAATTGATGAAGGTTCCCAATAATGGGCAACTTCTTTGGACCTGCTGGCCATTCCATTGTAGACAGAGATGATTTCTTGCCAAATAGTAATTTTGCTGAAGCAAAAGCTACCAACACACCACAAGTTATCAGCCAAAAGGTCTCCTCCATTTTACAAAAACAGTACTCTAATTTTTATTTTTCTTTGTGAACAAATATCAAAACAAGATGAATGGAGAGAGAAGAAAATTGAAGGTGTGGGTTGCTTGCTTCTTCATCTTTAGATAACATAAATACTAAACCACAAGAGAGAGCCAGCAAAAATGCTTTTAGATAGAGCACGTGGGATGGTAGTTACCAAAGCTCACGGGAATCATGGCTTCGGCCGAACAAAAGGCTTTCACGTGGGATTTAGTTTTTGGCTTAATCTTGTGAAATTTAGTTTCCAAACACACACATGAGCACTCCTCACATTTAGTGATAATAATTGTCCTTCCACGTATTGTTTAGGTGACTTGAGCAACCCCACATTCTTCCCGTGGACTCTTCATACTATATAGTACTTCAGACTTTGCCAAACTATAATCAAGCTAAACTGGAACCTACTAAAGTGTTTCATACGAACCTGTTTAGCATCTCCTCATCATTAAAAAAAAATAAAACAAACATAATATTAAGAAATTCTTCAGAGAGAGATGGAAATTCAACAGCAAGATCAAGAACAAGAGATGCAGTATCAAGGTCAGATATGGAATCATATTTGTGGAAATGTTGATACTCAAGTTCTTAAATGTGCAATTAAATTAGGTGTTTTTGATACCATTCAGAACTCCGGCAAGTCCAAGTTAGACTTAACCGTGTTAACAAGCTCGTTGTCCTTATCTCCAATCAAACCCGAAAAACTTATATCGACTACTAAGATACTTGGCTCATATGAATCTTGTTACCCTTACTTCAGTTGAAGGAACTGAAAAGTTTTCATTAACCGACTTATCCAAGTTACTACTTGGAAATCAAGAAAGGAGTTTGAAGGATTGGGCAATAGGCATCGGCCACGAAGAGGGGATGGGAGTATGGCATGAACTAAGCAGCTCTTGCTCGATGCTGGCCGGTGGGCCGACGCCTTGGGAGATGGTTTTTGGTGAAGGTTGTTATGAGTATACAGATAAAGAACTGGGTGACACATTCAACAAAGCTATGTCTAGTGATACTAGATTGGCAATGCCTGCAGTAATCCGAGGTTGTGATAAGATTTTGAGTAGACTTAATTCATTAGTTGACGTCGGGGGTGGCAATGGTACCGCTATGAGTTATGTTGTTAAGGCATTTCCTCATATGAAATGCACGGTGTTCGATTTACCCAAAGTCGTTGAGAGGGCTCAGGAACGCCATGGTGTTGAGTTTATTGGTGGTGATATGTTTACTTCAATCCCTCCTGCTGATGCTGTTTTTCTAAAGGTATGCTTTTATCAATACCCAACGTTATGATTTCACATTTTTTTTTCCCTTTGCTTTTCCACAAATTCGCATGTTTATTCTCTTGTGTGTGTTTTTTTGTAGTTCATGCTACACAACTGGGGAGAGGCTGAAAGTATAAATATACTGAGGAAGTGCAAGGAAGCAATTCCGGCAGATAAAGGTATGGTGATCATCATGGACATAGTGCTGGATCAAGATGACGAAGATGATTATGATTTGGTACGAGCGAAATTGAGCCTCGATCTGGATATGATTTGTATTGGAGGTAGGGAAAGGACCAAAGAAGAATGGAAAAATCTACTTGAGATATCTGGCTTTACGAGGCATGAATTCCTTCCAATTGTTGCCATACAGTCGATCATTGTTGCGTATCCTTAATTAAGCAAGCATTAAAAGCTTTTCTTGTGTTTGTTTAGAATAGTCATGCATTGCTTTGATTTTTGAGGTTTCCAGTTAGAAAGTCTTGGACAATCATGTCCTTGAAAGCTGGCTATCAAAGCTAGTTTGGCCAATAGACTTTCTGTTTGTTTCTTTTCTTATTTGTTTGTTAATTTTTTAAGGTTAAAGTCCAATGCGAGTGTTGTTTTTCTTTTTCTCTTCTGATTTCAAGTTTACCAACTTTAAAATCGCCACTGGTAAATGACATTTGGAAGGAAATATCTTGATCCTGTCAAGCTTGATCACTTGGAAAAGCAGTTATGGGACAGTTGGATGATTTATGTGAAGTAGTTTTATGTTTTTAATTGAAGTCCCTGATTTGGTTAATTCCATGAGCTGCTGAAAAGTAACTATATATATGCCAGTGATTACAAAATCTAATGAAACGGATATTCCATATTAGAGATGTAGTTGCTGCCCGGAGCGGTAAGAAGCACTTTGGGGTGAGCCGCAACAATATACATCTTTTATATCGAAAATTATTAACCGCCGTCTTAAAAACCTTAAAAAATCCGCTTCTCTCTCTCCATGCGGGATCCAAAATCTACGCCCTTTTAATCTCTAGGGGGGGGCCACCTGTGTGTGAGGAAGCAGCTTTTCTGGACGGTTTTTAGATGGTTCGTCCACAACTGCTGCTTTTATATTTGGGGGCTTAATCTAATAAATAGTTATCAGGAAAAGTTTAATGGAGTTAATTGTGACTGCAATTTTTTTTACCATTTTTGTTATATTATTTTTTGTTCGAATAACCCTTATTCTCTTGTGGTTTATGTATGTACCATAATATTTGGGTATCAATATGGGCTAACATAAACCACAAGAGAATATTAACGGAAAATATATGTCGGCCCAAGCCTAGCAGACTGTATATTTGGTCCAGTTTGTTGATCCATTTCCAGCGGCCCGTTTCTACCGGCCTATTCCTGAAACCCTAGAGGAAAGTTCCAAAATATTCCAGGTTACCATATAAAGACATGGATCTAAACCTAAAGTGGGAAAAGAGGCTAGGCTAGCTAATACAGAAAAAATCCATTGTAATTCTGATATCAATAAAAGATCACTCCCCAAGGGGATTCATCCGTGGACGTAGGCACATCTTGCCGAACCACGTTAAATCCGTGTCTCTTCTGTTGTTCTTCAATTCGTTTACAAACCCTAACTAAACATCAAATCATCGATTCAATCGTGTTTCGTGCCCAAAAGTAATTTTGGGTACAAACAGTTTATTTTTTTGTTTTTTAATTATAGTTAATTGATTTTAAGAACTCAAAGTTTAATTCATTGGTATTGAATTGAATTTATTTAGAAAATCATATACACAATCATATCTCCTGTCTAGAAAAATATATTGATTTAAGGTGAGTACATATGATGCTTTAGTGAATTTTTCTAAATTAGAATGTTTTTTTTACAATCAGTTAAACTTTTTTGCTTCCGAAATATGACATTACCAAACAATATGTAACTAATACTCGTCGTTAAAAATAATAATAAAAAAAAACAAGTCTAGGTCAGATTTAGTTACCAACCTTGTATAGGAAAAATTATTCTGTGTACCGAAGTTCTAGCTCCATTCGCTTAGAAAAAACTCAGTTTAAATCTCTTGAAAATATGTGATCCCCACCGGAAATGATGTGAATGTAATTCAGTTTGTGCATAATTTTTTTTATGGGTGCAAAAAAGTATTATTCACTTCAGGACAAGAATTTCTCAAGATCAACCCTGCTAGGTAATAAATCCAGTGACTTTTGTATGTAGTTGCTAATATAGGCTATTTGTACTTTGATTATAGGATTTTGACGAGAACCTTATTATGATACATATTTATTTAAAGGGTTTAGTACCTGGACTAATTGTTGACTGCCAAAGCTTTCATGGAAATATTTTTTTTCAAGCACTATTAGATCATATTTGATCTATCAACATCCTGGCCAAGCATTTAGCTGTTGATGCCTAACTAGCTAGAAGACACAGTTAACCTATGGTTTTTAGTTGATTTTCTACATCAGTTTTTTAAGTTGTCGTATATTATATAAGATCCTAAAATCTTTTTCAACAAGGTCCCAATGCACCATGCGATTCATTTTATTGTTTTAAGTCTTAGAGAACTTGACAGTCTAGTCCTATTTAACTTGGTCCTCAATGTTTATTTTGCTTCAATATCTATTCTCACTTGATAGATAGGTGACATGCTAAGCATTTTACAACCTCATGACCAATATCAATATGTATGCCGGTGCATGATCCTATTTAGGATCTCTGATTCCTTATGTTTTTTTTAATGCCTTAACAAAGGATACAAATGATCAAGATTGACTACAAAAAATGTTAAGACAACAAGGCCTATTAATAATAAGCAATCCCACCTAGCATACACTTTAGTAAAAATCTAAGTCATGAAGCACAAGAGAACATTATATGAATGATGGGAATGAAGGCCATGCCTCTTGAAGAAAAATATATAGGAATCAATTTGTTCATCTCAAGGAACAAGCACAAATGTTGTCAGCCTACTATTGATAAGATAAAGGGCAGGCTACCCAAACGGCAAGGAAACCTTTTTCCACAGGCAGGAAGAAGTACACAAATTCAATCGGCAATTGGTACTATGGCTCAGTTCCAAATGGGATGCTTCAATATGCCAAAAAAAGACAATAAATGAGATAAGAGTCCCTTTAAACAAGATATTAGTGGAATAAATCAAATGGAAGAGGATATTACATGATATCTTGGAATTCATTGTGTAAGGAAAAGAGATTTGGAGGTTTAGATTTCAAAAATATCCAAATTTTTAATGAGGCTTTATTAGCTAAATTGGCTTGCAGATTCATAAAAGAGAAGGATGCAAAATGGGTGAAAGTGTTACAAGCAAAATATTTTAAGGATTCAGATCCACTTAAGGATTGGGTTAAAAAAAAAGGCACCTGGATATGGAGGAGCATCTGCATTGGTCTAGAATGGGTGAAAAAATATTGCATTTGGAAAGTTGGAAATGAAAAACAGATAAGAGCTTTTAGAGACAGATGGGTTCCTGGAAATCTCAAGATCACAACATTAGTATTCATAATGATTTGAAGGTGGTTGATTTTATAAATGAAGATACCAACTATTAGAGCATTCAACAGCTTAATAATTACTTATCTGAAGAGCAGCAAAGTAGGATTCTGAATATAAGGCCTTCTGTGGAAAAACGAGATGAGATAAAGTAGTCTTTAACTAGAACAGATCACTTTACTGTGAAATCCTTTAAAATGCAATTATGCTACAACAACAATATGTGAATGATTTTAATCCAGAAGAGAGCAAATATTGGTTGTGATTATGGCATATGAGTGTTCCTCACAAATGTCAGTTATTTCTATGGAAAAAATTTCAAGATATTCTTCCAGTTTATACGAGATTGAGTAGAAATCTACAGATGCAGAGTGTTCTTTGCAAGATATGTCAACAAGATGAAGAAACAACTACCCATCTTCTTATCAGTTACCCATATTCCCAAGAAGTGTGGAGGAAAGTCAATATCAATATTGATGTTACTCTACAGAATGTGCAAAATGTAAAAGACTGGTTGAGGACATGGAATAACATGGATAATGTGATTTCCTTCAGTAATCCTGAGAAGATTAATTTCATTATAGTCACTATGTGGTTTCTATATGAAAGGCAAGATGTGAATTGGTGTCTGAAGATATTTGGAAAAGTTCAGCTGACACATACTATAGAGTTATGCATTTCTGGACTGGAATTACATCACACATTAATATGCACAAGAATGATAGTTATAGTATAAGAAATCACAATGGATTGAAGCACTAGAAACATATATTGGCCCACCTCCAAATAATTGGTTAAAATTGAATATTGATGCTTCTTTTTCTGAAGATACTTACATTGCTGGTTTGGCTCTAATATTGAGAGATGTTTCAGGGAAGCTGGTAGGGGAAAGAGTATTAGTGGACATAAATAGGAATGTTGAGCAAGCAGAATTGTTGGTAATGTTTGAAGCTGCTAAATGGGCTACTCAGTTAAAGTTGGAGAATCTTATAATAGAAGGTGATTGATGTAGTTTTAATTGTGGTAAGTAGAGGGTTTGGTTCTCGGACTTTTATGAAGATTGGTTTTAAGATTAATAAAGAAAATATTTTTAAGGAAAAACTAATTTTGTTGACCAAAGAGAGAGAGACTAGGGTTTCGGATTCCACTACTTCTAACGGTTGTAATAATTAATTTCTTTAATTTACTCTCAAAACTGCACAAGGCAATTTTGAACCCAATCTCATGCCTTGGAAAATTTATCATTAATAAAATATCAATTCGACTCAAGTCGATAATCTAAGGCCTAATTTTCCTTCGCTTATAAAAGATCGGTAGCTAAACTACCCAAAACAGTTATTATGAAACATATAAAGAAGAGAAAATTTCTAGACAATTAAAACTAATTGGAGACTAATAATTAAAAGAAAATTAAATATTAAAACTTACATGCTAGAAGTAGTTTCTTCCTCCACCCTAGCGGAGATATTACTCCATTATTACAAAAGAGAAATTAAAACAATGAAACAAAAATTCTACTCTCCGGACCTCCATTTTTCTTGTATCCACATCGCATTTATAGCATTCAAAGGAATCCACTTTCCTTTTCTATTCACCACTACCACATCATCACCGAATGAGAATATGCCACATGTCAAGACAATGAAAAATCCTCCAATAAGAATGTGCCACGCGTCAAATAATATAATTCTCATGCATTTATAATTTTCCTTATTTGGGAATTATTTATTCTTTATTAACTCCAACCATAAAGAATAATATTCTTTCCATACTCTTTATATATTTAATTCCCATCAATTACTCCATGTAGATTTCTTACTTAACACTTTTATTTTCTTCATTAAAATAAATATCTCCATATATCTTTTCAATATCTTGTAAATGATGTCGACATAATGGGCTCCACACTTTCCACGCTCCCATATGCAAATAGTTGGAAAAATGAAATCTACATCTTCTTCCTTTTGGGCCTAGCCCATTAAATTATAAATCATTTCGTTTCCTCCATTTTACGAGCGGAATTCCACATTTTAGTCCATTGACCTTTATTTCACAAAAACACCTACAAATATAAAAAATAGTAAAATAAGTACAAAAATGAGTACTACCAATATAGAAAATTGAGACAAAGTAGACACATAAATGCGTCCATCGTGATAGCAAAGCTATTGTACTATATAAATAAGGTTTCTTATAGTGTCAGATGGGAAGATGAATTTCTCTTGAAAGAGATTAAAAGTATTCTTAGTTGTATAAATGTTTGCAGAGTCTGTTTTAGCCATAGAAGTGCAAATTAGGTAGCTGACAAGCTAAATTTGCTGGAATACATGGCAATGTTCAGGTTAGGTGGGATGAGATTCCTCCAGCTATATCTCGTCAGATAAACTGGGATATCTCCCATTCAACCTTTTATGAGTGCTAGTTTGAGTAGTATATGTTTGTTGATGGGTGATGTGTCTGTAGGTTGAGTACTAGTTTGGGTTGTTTCTAGTCGTTGTGTGTTGTGTAGTTGTTTTGAGTCTGTATGTTGTCTCTGAGATTTAATGAATATCTAATATCTTTTCTTTTAAAAAAAAAAAAACAAATGTTGTAAAGAGAAAATTATCTCCTTTCAAGTTGTTAAATATTTCGAAACTTCATACTTATTTCTGATTTCAATTATATACAGGTTTCCACCAAGTAAAAGAAGAAATTTTTGATTTATATTGAAGAGAGAACATATCCCGATGCCATTATAACCCGAACCAGTAGAATAAATCTTAAGAATTAAAAAAATCTAAAAAATATTAAGATTTCACCAAATATATATATACATATATATAATGCAATATGTTTGTGCTACAAGGCATCTTAAAAAACGACTAGAAAAAATCTATCATGGGTTATCCTTTCAGTTAGATGACATCATTAAAAGTTAAATGATATTCTCTTCGTCCTATTTTACTTGTCAAAATAGAGTTTACAAAAATTGGAAAGAAATTAAAATTACCTCCATATACACCCTCAATCATCCAAATTACTTGTTTAATATACTAGTTTTCACATCCTAATTTTTATTTCTTTCTTGATAAAAGAAAATTTTTGTGGGAAATATCGAAATTTTTTGGTACACTTTTGCTAGAAAAAAATCTATTTTGACAAATACATCGGCTGGATGGAGTATAATTTTTATTCTATCTCTCTTGGAATGGCTATTTGTTGAGCGTTAAAAGTTGCATTATTCTGGTTCAACCTCAACTATAATCCTCCTGTTGCGGATGAAACTGAAGCTGAAGATAACCCTATACAAATCCTTCCTGAAGTGACTCAATGCTGGAAGACATCTGCTGCACCTTTCATTAAATTCAATGTCGATGCAACTTGGAAAAATGGTGCTTATGCTTGCACAGCTATTGCAAGGGATCATAATGGTGTTTGATGGGGGTGCAAATACTATAATTGGCTGGGCTTATACGCCTCTCTTTGCATAAGCAGATGGACTCTACCTGGCAACTGAACTCGCAGTGTGGCTGAATTTCAAAGACATTGTTATTGAAGGAGATTGTCAAGTTATGGTTATATGTATTACTGGTGCCATAACAAGACCCCCTTGATGGTTCTAGAAGATAAGAGATGACACTAAGGAGCTTACACTACGGGAAAAATATATATCTACAACTGGAGATTTACAAATCTTCGCTAAACATCGTAGAAAGTCTTATGTTTTACAACTGGTTTCAAAGGAAGAGTTGTCGTATATCATCACTGTCAACACATAGGAAACAAGGGGTTGTGCTAAGAAAACAAATGACAACTCCTTAAGCAAAAGAGTTGTGACGAAATTTAGCTATAACAACTCTGTTCCATAAAGGTAGTGACTAAGCTATCACAATTTTCACAAGAGGTTTTAAAGAACACCAAAATATGATGATGAAAAATAGTGTTAGAGGAGAGATTCGAACATGAACCTACCGCATGGAAGTCTAGCTCATCAACCATCCTTACGATTCACAAGTTTTTTTTTTTTTTTTTTTTTTTTTTTAATAAAAAGTATAACAACACTTATAAGTGTTGTTGAAGTAAAAATATAGAATGTTGGAAAAAATGAGGTTAGAAGGGAGATCCGAATATGAATCTACTGCATGGAAGTCTAGCTCATCAACATCCTTACCGTTCACAAGTTTTGGTTTTTTTTTTTTTTTTAATAAAAATGTATAACAATACATATCCTCGATGATTACCCATCGATCTGGGTAATAGACCTTTGAGAAATCGGTGGAGGTGGTAAGTCTTCAACTCTATGTAAGATTACTCGTTGGTGATGATGAAGTTGGTGAAGAAATCTCCCTGAGATGACGGCTTTAGATCGATGTAGTTGAAGACGATATTAATTAATGAGAGTAGTTGGAGTTGGAGACGATGGAGGGGGGGGGGGGGTGATTTCAGTGAAGAGGACGAAGGGGGAGATGAATTTGCAGCTCTGTGAAGGAAAAAAAATGTTTTAAATGGAAAAGGAAAGAATAGACATGATAGTAATATGAAAAATAGAAAGAAATAAAAAATTAACGGACGGCTTTATATGGAAATGGATGGTTGTGATGAAAGTTTTTCTACATCCCCTTCCACAACTATTAAGAAAAGTCGTCGTAAGGATACGACGATTTTTTATCACTTATGTAGAATTTTTCTTACTTCTGCAAAAAAATTCTCACTTCAGCAAAAAAATATTTTGTTATCCAGTTCTGCAAAAATTTTCTCACTTCTGCAAAAAAAATAAAAAAAAATGGGTTAAATCACTAACTTAGGGTTATTGAGATTGGGTAGAAATATCCGAAAATTTTTCCAGGACCAAAATCGCGAACCCGGAAGTTCGAAGTTATTGAGAATATTCTCATGGAATCTTACCAAGTTTCGATCTCGGAGGTTTATTAAGATTGGGTTATAGTAGTCCGCTCCTGACCAAGTTTCTTTCTCGAAGTTGACGAATTTGTGTGTGTTTAAGGTTTCTGAGAATATTCATATGAAATCTTACCCGTGAATGGTTGGATTCATCATTTTTGCGAACTATCATAGTTATATAATAGTCCACTCCTTGCCAGGTTTCGATATCGGAGCCATGGTATGCATAAAATATGCCAGAATAGGGTTTGTTTAAGGTTTCAGGAAATATTTTGAGGAATCTTACTCAAATGGATGGATTCATCGTTCTTACAAAGTTTCGACTTATAATAGTCCACTCACGTCCAGTTTACAACTTACAGCTGTGGTATGCGTACAATTTGCCATAATTGGGTTTGTTTACGGTTTCGGGGAATACTCCAAATGAATCTTACCTGTAAATGAATGGATTCATCGCTCTTACGAAGTTTCCGACTTATAATAGTCCACTCACGGCCAAAAAGGCTACGATCTCTGGGGCAGTGTATGCATACAATATGCCAATATGGTTTGTTTAAGATTTCGTAGAATATTCCGAAGGAATCTTACCTGTAAATGGATGGATTCATCATTCTTACCAAGTTTATGACTTATAGTAGTCCACTCCCGGCCAGGTTTCACCTCGGAGCCTAGTATTTATACAATATGCAAAAATAGGGTTTGTTTAAGGTTTCGTAGAATATTTCGAAGGAATCTTACCTGTAAATTGATGGATTCATTGTTCTTACCAAGTTTTGTGTGTGTTTAAGGTTTCGTAGAATATTTCCATGGAATCTTAGCACTAAATAGTTGGATTCATCTTTTTTGTGAACTTTCAGACTTCTTGGTTCATAGTTTGTAAGTCATTATACCGAACTTGAAGTTTGAATCGACACTGAGCTTCATATTCATCAATTTCGATGATGTATCATGCTAATTTTGAAGTCAGAACCCTCTCAGAGCTTTTTGGTTCATAGTTTGTATGTTGTTACACCACATTTGAAGTTTGAATCGATACCGAGCTTCATATTTATCGATTTCGGTGATGTATCATGCTATGTTTGAAGTTAGAACCCTTTCAGATCTTCTTGGTTCATAGTTTGTATGTGGTTATACCACATTTGAAGTTCGAATCGACACTAAGCTTCATATTCATCAATTTCGATGATGTATCATGCTATGTTTGAAGTCAGAACCCTCTCAGAGCTTCGTGGTTCATAGATTATATGCCATTATACCAAGTTTGAAGTTCGAATCGATATTGAGCTTCATATTTATCGATTTTGATGATGTATCATGCTAAGTTTGAAGTTAGAACCCTCTCAGAGCTTCTTGGTTCATAGTTTGTATGTCAGTATACCACATTTGAAGTTAGAATCGACACTAAGCTTCATATTCATCAATTTCGATGACGTATCATGGTAAGTTTGAAGTCAGAACCCTCCCGGAGCTTCTTTTTTCATATTTTGTATACCTTTATACCATGTTTGAAGTTCAAATCATCACTTGAGTTTCATATTTGTCGATTTCGCTGATGTATCCTGCTAAGTTTGAAGTTACTTCATGACCTGTATGACTAGACGAAATTACTTCATGACCTATGTAACTAGTCGAAATTCAACCAGAAGCATAAAGAGAAAGCACAAAAGCACAAAAAAACACAACAATTATCGAATTCATTTTTCATTTTCCCGATTCATTTTTTATGTATTTTTTGGATTTTTTTTATATAAGAATGTCGATAACAATGTCCTAAATTTATTAATATTTTTTTTGAAATTTTTTTTCGTGTCGAAAGTTCATAATTAAACCCAATACATGAGTGCGTACACTAGTACAGAAATGGCCTTTAGCCACGCCAGATATATATTTCCCTGTCACGCCTTTTTGGTTTTGGCGTGTCTATAGGGTATACTTCTACCCTATAGACATGCCATGTTCAATGGGCGTGTTCATATAAGTGCTTTCAGCCACGCCAGGGCTACTAGCGTGTCAAAATTTCAGCCATTTAGTCACGTTAACTTCAAATTTTTGATTGAGCGTGTTTATAGACCAGTCTATGTCCACATTAGGTAGTTGTGGTGTGTCCAAAAGGTTAGTCACGCTATTTAAAGTGCGTGTACCTAGTGTACGATTGATTGACACACCAAATTCAAAGTGTGGCCAAAAAGTTCTTCTTTGGACACGCTTATACTAGCGTGTCCATAGTGTACGATTTATAGACACGTCAGTATATGCGTGTCCATAGTGTAGGACATATAGACACGGCAAGTTGAAAGTGTGTCCAAAAAGTTCTTCTTTGGACACGCTAGTATATGTGTGTCCATAGTGTGCGTTCTATAGACACGCCGGTTTTATAGCGTGGCGAAAAAGTTCGTTTTTAAAAAATTAATAAAAATCTTTCGACAATATTCGAACACACGACCTCGAAGGATTTAAATAACGTACCAATCCACCAAGCTGCACATCTTTAGATGTTTAAGATTAGTGTTTTCAAAATACTAGACTGGTTGAACTAATCAACATTTAAATAAACATGCCAAGTTGAAAGTGTGGCCAAAAAGTTCTTCTTTGGACACGCTAGTATATGTGTGTCCATAGTGTGCGTTCTATAGACACGCCGGTTTTATAGCGTAGAGAAAAAGTTCGTTTTTAAAAAATTAATAAAAATCTTTCGCCCATATTCGAACGCATGACCTCGAAGGATTTAGATAACATACCAATCCAACAAGCTTCCCATCTTTAGATGTTTATGATTAGTGTTTTGAAAATACTAGACTAGTTGAACTACTCAACATTCAAATAAACACGCCAAGTTGAAAAAAGGCCAAAAAGTTCTTCTTTGGACACGCTTAGTATATGTGTGTCCATAGTGTATGTTCTTCTTTGGGAGTCTCGCAATTTGGTTTCTAAAAGATTATACTCCTGGACTATGTGTGCTATCAAAATTTCCTCTCAGCTACCACACCGCATTTCGGTAAGATTTTTCATTGCTCTCTGCATTCATGTACTAATATGTTATTCTATCTCTATAACTTCAAAGATGCCTATGCTACCACTGAGTAGTTCATATGAATTCCCAGATAAAACTATTAATCCCATAAAACAATTTCAAACCTTCATGATAACCCCTTTCAAGTTCCCCACCGCTATTTACTATAGTCACCATATCAAGCTCAAAACCAAAATTAAACACAACAAATGACTCAACCAAGCATAATACAATAACCCAAACCACATATACATTCGATTGAACATCATTGTCTTTAAAACTAACACTATCAAATCCAAAATCAGCACCACTAGCATTAACTGTTTATCCATGATAAACATATGCAATATTCAGCCAAAAAAACATTTACGGGAATACTTACTTTACCATATGGAAGGGGATGGTTGAATACGTCAAGCTCCCGATCAACCCCGAGGTCCCCACACCACTTCCAACAACCTTCTTGTTAGCTCCACTCCTTCTCTCAGTGCCCTCCTCCTTGGCACGTAATAGTTTCCCTAGGAGGAGGCATATGCACTAATACATCCTCAGAATCTCATTAGAATCAGTTATCTCCCCTGGTCCGAAGATTGCAATATCATAATCATCCTCTCGCCAACTGTCGCATCACCGGGTGCCAAAGATTTAAGATATTGTGGAAGACTACCACATCATTGGGGAGACCATGAGTGTAATTCTCCTTAATCTTAGCTTTGCATGCAAATCGGAATCTGTGCAGAATTAGAACCCCCGTGTAGCACCACCACAAACCACCTCCTCCTCCCTTACAAGCACCACACCTTCATTAATCACAAACCGGCCTTTGTCGATGAACGACATACACCACCCACCCTTCATCAGCCCCTTGGAGCTGAGGAAGTTGAGGATCCAACGATAAGCACCGGCACTATCATGCATAACAACCCTATCCTCTTTGACTTCTCCAACACCTCCAGCACTAACTTGCATGTTTGGCTTTGGTTCCTCACCCGCCGCCATCGCTATCTCTACTACCTATCAAATTGGATAAATGGGGAATCCCAATTAATACACCATCACAAAATTTACTAATAAAGCCAATTAAAACTATGAAATTCACTTTCAACACCTTTTTTTTGATAAAGAGACAATTTTATGGCAATTAGCCAGATTGTGATCTTTGCCGAAGCTCACAAAAGACAAGTTAAAGTTTTCAACAGATAATATTGGCATTGTCGTCACCTCGACATGTTTGGCAACATCGTATTCCACTTGATTATCATTACTACCTTACATGAATAAACTCACAAACCAAAAACTAGAGATTAAGTGCTTTATCTCCTTTATTAACTTCAACACCTTGAACCCAACAATTCTTCCATGATTATCAAAAATCAATACTTCGATTTTTCTTGCATATTCATCTTAGCCTTCTTTCCTCCTCGGTCTACCCATGGATTCCCGATTTGTAGACATGGTCAAGGCGATCATTCGATTTAGATATGAATTATAACATCGCTTAGACATAGCTTCAACAATTGGAACACTGAAGGGATTTTGCGGAGATGGAATGTGGAAGTTACAGAGTTACAGAATTGGAAATTATAACTGATCTCTTCCGGAAATTATAACTAATCTCTTCCAAACAGGCCTTATGGACGAGAAGACCAACAGTTAACACATCTCACCCATCCTTTTTCAATCCTCGAGATCAATTAGTTGAGATATCTGGGAGGCACATGCCTACTAAGTGCATGCAAAAACCTATTGAACGCCACCCCAACTTATTGGCCGCTCAGAGGCGACAACAAACACTTGGCAGCTATTTGGCAAGCTTGACTCTCTAAGCTGGCTACCAAGTGACCAAGTCGAAACCCAGATCGAACCGCAGCTGCCCTCAACTATTTTCGTCGAGACGGGCTTAAGTGGCAAGTGGAAGCCCAATTACCTAAAAACTTCTATAAGAAGACGTTGTCATCCTTCTGAAGGAGCCCATCCTTATGAAAAATTAATAAAAAGCTTTCGAACGCAATATTCGAACGCATGACCTCAAAGAAGTTAGGTAACGTATCAATCCACCAAGCTGCCCATCTTTAGACGTGTCTATATAGTGTTTGGAAAACACTAAACTGATTCAGCTACTTAACATTTTAATAAACACGCCAAATCAAAGTATGTCCCGTTATAATATGCATGGGATATGGTGGCTATCCACTTAGCACCATTAGTTACACCAAGCACCTTGCATAAGCACCTTGTTACACCAAGCACCTTATATAAGATACTTAAGCAATAGTAAGCTTAAGATGAGATTAACACCTAAAGCTAGTGGGTGTTGAATTGCATGGTGTGCAAGCTAGAGGTTTTATTGCTACATAACATCCTATATGTAGTGTGACATGTAATACTAGGTGGTGTATACAAGCTAACACCTAAGACATGTAGCAACTTGCAATGAAGCCTCCCAACTCGGTGCTGCCATCACCTAGTATGCATAAACATAAAGAGTTAATTAGTCCCCAAAGATAAACATCAAAGTTTGGTGACCCACCGAATCCTACGCCTAAATGGCAGCTTCCAAAGAGGGTAAAAGTCTTAATGGGAATTAGGTGTTGAAAATAGGTCTTCATAGGGTAATGATGGTTATTAGAGTGAAGGGGACACGGATGGCTTTGAATGGGCGTAGTTAACAAAGTGACATGACGGCTAAATAAGTGCCATAAATGGACTTGAATTGGCACAGCGGGGTATTTGAGGGGTTAATTAGAAGAGACATTACCATTTTCAGAGAGATCTTTAACAGGAGAGGAAAGGTTTAGGTTTAGCAAACTAAATTGAGAGTATGGCTAATCCTTCCTAGAATTCAACCAATTCCATCGGAAATATTCCAAATGCACCACTAGTAACAGCTGAATTTTCACAAGCCAAGTCAATTCTCCCTTCTTTCAGCATAGAGGAATTATAGCAGTTAAGAGAAGATGCACAAAATTGAAATTGATCATCGATTCAAGAGCAAACTCACTCATAGAAAGGCGAAGAGGCTATTCGTGGAGTGGAAGAAAAGGAGATTTGAGGCTCTCTACAATGCATGGCTACCCAAGTTCTTAGAATGGCAAGAACGGAAGGATGAGGAAAAGGCTGAGAAGCAGGCCAAGACCCCAAAGTATGGAAGTTCAACAGAAAGTGATTCTGATGCCTCAGCAGGGTATGAGTATGAAGTGGAGGAAGTGGATACCAGTGACCTAGATTCGGATGCTGCGGAGGACAAGCAAAGGATGAATTCTTATCATGATGATAAGGAGAGAAGGCGATTTGAATATGAACTTGCCAATCCCAAGATTTTTGCTCGAACCATGAGTGAGGGTGAACCCTTCTGCGGTGAAGGTGAGCCATCGAATCGCTAATCTCGATGATGAGTCAAGTGAGGAAGAAAGGGAAGAAGGGGATGAGGATAGTGATGATGAATCATCATCCGATTGGGACTTCTCCCCGCACCATCCGGTAGCGAGGGACTACGGGGAAGAGGGTCCTGATACTGATGAGGATGAAGTGTGGTAAGCTCATCAGAGTTACCTGGAAAGGCTAGATTTTCAGGCATTGCATAAATCCTGAAAACGATCAACAAGTTTTTTGCAAAACAACTCATAAGTTTTAATACAATCTTGGAATTGTTTTAATGCTCTCGGTATTGTTCTTATTGGAACTCATTTTCTTAAGCCTAATATATCAATCTATCTTTTATGCTAGTGTGTTTGTACGACTTCTAATATATATATATATATATATATATTAGAAAAACCCTAATTTTTTTTTAGGTTAGGAGCATTATCTCCAATTACCTAATTTAGTTGTATTCCGCATATCACTCCCAAACAAACAAAATATACAGTTTCCATATTGATAAATATATGCTCATATACGCGTACAACACCACATTGATTTTAGTATATAGTATGATTTATCTAAATACGGAAAAATAGCACGAAAAAATTACGTAAACACAACCATGTTGATCGAGTACATGGAGTATATGCTTTATCTTACAAAGAGATCATAATCATGTAATCTTCGATAATGTGCATGCCTTGGCTACACTCTTGCACAAACTGTAGGTATCCGTATCTCTCCATTTTCCAACGCCACAAATTAGTTGGGATCCACGATTCGTCGAGGGGGTTTCGCCTGTTGTGAACATACCTGAATACAAAGTAGTTCGAATTCAAGTGGACTAAAGTGGACATAGACACTCACGACGAATTTAGAGGGGATTTTCTTTTATGGTGGTCAATTTGGTAAATAGGGAGGCATTTACGTATTCCGATTGTATTTATGGTTATAAATTTTTCGAATTATAGGGAGACTTTTATGTGTTCATTATAATAAAATCCGAGAGGGGGAAAAGAAAAATGTAAAAAGAAGTGAGAATTTGAGATGCCACTCTCTTTTCTAGGTCATGCCTTTTGATGGTTTGGAACCACTCTCTTTTCTCAAGTTATTTGGAGACATTTATCTTTGAAATTTCAATTGGAGAAGTTTTTTTCTTAAAACAAAAAATCCTATGTGGCCTAAAATATAGGAACTCTCCAATGTCTCATTGGATAACTACTTCATGACGTAATGGTTATCCTTTAGATTTTGTTTGCTTTTAAATAAAAATTCGTTATAGGTTTAAGCTATAAAACGGGCAAATATGCTTTACTTGCCTCGCTCATTAAAGGACGCGACCTTTCAAAGATAAAACATGCAAATATGTGTTACTTGTCCCGCATGCTCATTAAAGGCGCGACCTTTCAAATAATGCCTCAACTCATCAAGGACGCAACCATTCGCCAACAGGTGTATTGGATGTCTATATAAGCATTACTCATATCTGCTTGTAGCATTCTACAATATTAAGAAAATCTTAAATGCTTTAATTTTTTTATTTATTTTTTTTGATAATATTTCATCGATAATAGTGATGGATATGTTGTAGGAATTCACTAATGAGATACTACAACACCTCCAAACTGCAGAAAGCATTTTAGCAAGCAAATGTGTTTCCAAAGAGTGGAATACTATCCTATTGGACAAAATAATTGGACTCCTTTTTGGTGTCACACCAAGAATAGGGAAAGAAGTTACTCAACTCTTTTATAGAGAGGAAGATTTCAACCCGATCGTAATAGCCAACAATCACGATGCCCGGGAATGATGGAACCCATGAAGATTTGACTAAGTTGCACCCAATAGTTGGATCTTGCAATGGTCTGTGCTTTTTATGTTTCACACCACGCATACAAGATCCTCGTATATGTTATGAATCCAGTAAACTGGTGACCACCTACATTTTCCACAACTATGCATCCCAATTATTGCACGAGATCAAGTACTTTCTTGGTATCCTCGTAATTGGGGTTTCGGATACCGTCAACGCATCAAGTGAGTACAAGGTAGTTCGAATTCACATGGATGGTAAAGTTGAAATACACACTCTAGGAGACAAGAAGGGATGGAGGAACATAGCATGGGAGATTACTTATATTTTTCGAGTTCGGTGTGACGCATGGTTGTATTTTTTGGAAGGATTGTTGTCGAGGTGGGATAGTGGCATAGTTTCTTTTTCAATTTGGACACTGAGACATTTCACCAACATTCGCGACCCACATCATATTCTTAGGAGTGAATTCCCTTCGGTTGGGATGGTTATGTTCGGAGTTCGCTTTATTTTACTACATCCATGAGGCTCTGTGATGAGGGGATTAATCATCCCGGATAGATTGGCAGCCATTTCCAAAAAAATATTCATACATGGAACACAGCCGTGGAATGGAATTGGAATTATGAGATAAGCATTAACTTGGAAAAGGATGAGGATGAAAGGTGGCCGACCTATTACCCGATAGCTTTTTTGAAAAAACAAGGACCTCATATTGTGGCAGAATGGGCATTTATCATGTTACAATGCACTCACCAGAACTTGACGGAAATTTGGGGACACGACTGTGGGAAACAAGCAAGGTTGCAATTATTCCTCATATGAGAGCGCTGTCTCAATAAGAATTTTGGTGGACAATCAAACATGTACTCATGATGTCCATGCCACTAACACATTCCTTGGGTTATCTATGTAGCTTTTTTTTCTTGTAGTTGTGTTGTTTTCCTGCTTTTTTTTTTTTTTTTTTTTCTAATGTATTTTTTCTATGTAAAATTTATTCCTTGGGTATGTAGATTTTTTTCTCTTGTAGTTTTTTTTTTTTTTTTTGGATTATTTTCTATGTTGAAATGTACAATTTAGTTTGGGTCATTGTTTAACTAGCCAACCTTTGGTTTTTTTCCTTTTCTTTGCGTTACACCTATGGTCCAAATATCGGGTCACCCCGACCCACATAGGTAATGGTCGAAAAGTAGAAAAATTATTTGGGTATTTCCTAAGAGATCATGATTTATTTTAGTTTGTTATATTTGGAATGTATATATTAGATTAAAAAGGAAATTAGATAAACATAAAAATATTCATTCCATATCTCATTATACTGCTACAATATCTCATTTTTTAGTAATATGTAAATTGAAATATTCGGTGTAAATACCAAAGAATCGTGATTTAAGATAATGATGGAAAACCTAAAAAATTAGAGTTTTCAATTACACCAAGCATAGAAAAAACTAACATAGAGTATTAAGAGGGATTGTTGATATGAAATTGACGAGAGGATCCAACAACGTCCTAGACTGACGCGACCATTCGCCAACAGGTATATTGGATGTCTATATATATATAAGCATTATACTCGTATTTGCTTGTAGCATTCAAAATATTAAGAAAATCCTAAATACTTGTAAAATTTTTTTTTTTTTTTTTGATAATCTTTAATCAGTATAATAGTGATGGATATGTTGCCGGAATTAACTACCGAGATACTTCAAATATAAAGAAATGTGTATGCAAAGAATGGAATACTATCCTTGGGGACAAAAGAATTGGATTCCTTTTGGTGTCACACCAAGAATGGGGAAAGAAAAAGTTACCCAACTCTTTTATAGAGAGGAAGATTCCAGCCCGATCGCAACAGCCAACAATCATGATGCCCAATGTCGGAACCCATGATGATTGGACTATGTTGCACCCAATAGTTGGATCTTGCAATGGTCTGGTTTGTTTTTATGTTTCACATCACGGCATACAAGATCATGTATATATTATGAATCCGAGAACCGGTGACCACCTCCATCTGCCAAGCAACTATGCCTCCCAATTGCACGGGATCAAGTACTTTGTGGGTATCACGATACAACATAATTGTGGGTTTTGGATACCGTCAACGTACCAATGAGTACGAGTAGTTCGAATTCACATGGATGGTAAAGTCCAAATACACACTTTAGGAGATGAGAGGATGGAGGAACATAGCATGGGAAATTCCTTATACTTTTCGGAGTTCGGAGTGTTGTAGTACGGGATTTCCCACACTTCTTTTTCGATTTTACTTAATTAACC
>JAJJWW010001955.1:22500-65756 GCA_023531295.1 Papaver armeniacum | reverse complement strand
GAGATGGAATAACTTATCCTTGTTACAATAATTTTCATAAGGTTCAAAATCATCATCGTAACCCATATAATAACGTTTTCACGCTCCATTCTTAAAGCTCTTTTAGCTTCAAAAATTTCTTCATCTGATGCTAGGCCTTCATCTGATCAATTTATAGAACCTTCTCTCAAGTTCCCTCAAACTAGGTTGCCTTACACGGAGATCTCGCATAGATTTAGAAGCATAACTATCCTCCCCCTATTGATTGTTCACTTACATACCCGTCAACAAGGTTGTTGATATGTATGAGAATATCCATAAAGTATGTATCCTAAGGAAGGTTGGAAGTTTCCATAATGTTGAGGTTGAAAACCGTATTGATTGTTAGCCAATATGCTTGCTCTTGTCCGCCATACATGGAAAAACTGGTACCGAAATAAGATTAGAAAAACTAAGTTAGATACGGTATAGAATCTAACAAAGCAAGAATAAAGCAAAAATAAAAAAATAAAAACAACTAAAATCGTCCATAAAGCCCAGAAACGGCGCCAAAATTTGATGCGTGTCGTAACCACAAAAAATTAATTAATATTTTTCCACCTAATTAACAAGTAATATAGTGTAGTTAAGTTCGTTCCCACGAGGAGCAAGAGATTCTTAGTTGTAAAAATTGTCACAAAAGGGGGGTGTAAAGCAAAAAAAAAGTAAACAAAGCAATTAAAAGATAAAGTTGAAATCAATAAGAGAAACAAGATCAAGGAATCCTTTTTCGTTTGCAAAACAATGAATCAAGTTATGTTGTTTTCTACTTGTTATTAGTCACAGATTATCACCAACCGTAGGTAAAGCGGCTAGATCGGTGCTAAACCCCTAAATCCCTTGTATCACCTGGATCGGAAGTTCTCGACTCTGGATTCTGTTTACCATACCACCTAGTAGTAGATCACTCAAGATGTAATTTAAATAAACGCATTAAGATTTATGAACTTATTAGGTTGATATTAGTAGTTAGAATCTTAGATCAAGGTCTACTTGCTAACGTTGTTTTCACACACAATTGCTCACGGAATCCCTCCGAAGGTCTCAGTGTTTCTACTTATGTAAAGAGTCAGAAAAGATTACTTATCCCCTAACTTTCACTAGCTTTAGATCAAATTAAAAATCAATTTAGCGTGCACTCTAAACAATCTATCAATCAACCATGAATGTATAAACATTCCTATTAGTAAAAACAAACGATAATCATGTGAAAAACTTCAAGATATAATTGAAACAAAACTCAAAACATGTTAAGAACTAGGAATTCATCCTTAATCAATAATAAAATTAGCTACTCATGTTAAGGTTCACACAAAGAATAAAGAAAGAGAAGTGTTGTGTGTGTAAAAGGTGCGTAAAGATATCTAAAAGTGTGTAGAGAACTTCTCTACTTATAGGCTTCAATGTTCTCCAAATCTTCCAAGAAATAGAACCCCTTTCCTTTAGCAATTCAATTTCCAAGTCCAAGCCTTTCTCAAATCTTCCATCTTCTCTTTCCAAATTTGAACCCAATTCCACGAACCCATGAGTTTAGATGATTCTAGAGAATTCTTCACAAATTTTCATCCAATTTCCAAATCTAAGTCTTCACACCCAAGAGAGAAATCACACAAAATTCTGCAATTTTGGTCGTGAGGAAAAAGCTTGGCTAAAGTTCACCTAATCCAACACGAAATGGCACCGCCGGCCATCTAAATTTGTTTGATGCCCAATATTCCGTCAGATTCGTTCTGATTAACACTGACCTAACGGTCTTGTTGAGTCCCAGCTAGGTCAAGGCGGATGGTGAGTTAGCTACAGTCGACTCTTGAGTCGGTGATTCGGCTTACTCGTTGAGTTGGATCGGAGAATCACTGAGTTATCTCGCCGGTGAGAAAATGCTGCTAAGTCCCGCCATTTTTCAGGCCTTTCTTTCTTTCCTGTAACAAGCCTAACATTCATCTAATAAGTTCAAACATCTCAAGCTTCAGCTGCAGAACTGGCATAGATAACCCAGTCTTCATACCTCCATCATATTCAATTACACAGACCCATTTGATTTCGTCTCAACAATAGTTGCGACTTCTTCCATATCGATTAGCATCGCATCTACCTGATATTCAACTCAACAACCACCAACAGATGCACATCGTAGCACCAGCAGAACTGATCAAATCTCTCCGTATGCTCATCTTCAGAACCAAACCCATCTCTATTTTATTATTCACCAGCTCAGAACCCATCTTTGTATCTCGAGCTTCTCTCTCGATTAAACAAACCCATCACCGTACTTGAACCAAAGAAACAAATCAACTTTGAGAGCAACCCAATTTCTCGATCAACATCATCACCACTTTGTTCTATCGCTTGCGAGAGATCGAAACCTAATTTCTCCAATTCAATTCTATTACGAGAATCGATCTCTGGTCTCGGTTCAAACACCCATTAACCACGATTGCCACCTTCATCGGTTCTCAAATTACTCACCAATTTCTTCCAATCTCGAACTCATCTTTGTTTCATCAATTACAACGACCAACAATTCCATTTTCAACACCCTCACCTCTCATTGCCCAGATTCAATCTTGAATCAACCCCTAATTCCATTTCTTCTTTATCAACATATTCGATCCAATCTTCTCTGTCTGTTCTCAGTTTAGTGCAGCATCAACTTCCTCCAATCTTCTCTATTTCTCTATCAGCGTCTGGATCTGGTCTGTTGAATTTAATAGCAGCGGCTGCTGCTTTTTATTTCTTCTCAATGTTTACAAATGATTGGAATGAATGAGAGATGACTCTCAAATTTAGGGTTATAAGAGTAGGGTTTGTTATTCGATGTCAGGTTTACTTGCTAAGGGCTAACCATCTGCGTATTAACCTTGACTGGGTGTCTTTTAATATTTCTCCAAAAGAGTTGCCCCTTAACCTTGACTGGGCTCCAGATAGTGTTCGCCCATAAATGACTATTATGCCCTTTTGCTCAAATTGGATAATTTCTTCTTCTTTTCCTCCGTGCGACTCCAAAGTAGCTACAAAACTCAAAACAAGCGTAAAATACATAATTTACAAGAAAAATACCAAAGAAAGCATAAATAATAGATAGTAAATAGGATGTATTCTACACCCTATCACCGGACCAAATCTAATTGATATCCCCCATTGGCGTGATTAATATCTCACGAACGTGGAGTCTGCCGTTACGTGTATTTGATTAGTCAGTCGTTGACTTGACTAGACAGTGAGTCTAGGTTTTGTTGAATTGAGCATGATTGTCGAATGCTCAATGATTCATGGATTAAACTATGTTGATATTGCTCGTCAGAGCAAATCTTGTAAATTTGACGAATTGTTGAATATTGAGTAATATTCGGCGGAATATTGATAGTTAGATCAATATTCGAAGCAACAGAAACAAGTATTGATCAATTCGACAAATTCTTGAATATTGATAGTTGGATCAATATTAGAACAATAGAAAAGTATTGCTCAATTCGATAAATTATTGAATATTGATAGTTGGATCAATATTCCGAACAACTGAATGCAAGTATTGCTCAATTCGATAAATTACCGAATATTGATAGTTGGATCAATATTCGAGCAATGAGCAAGTATTGCTCAATTAAATAATTATTTATTGGTAACATGACCCAATAAAATATTAATTAAAATATTGGTAGCCTACCAAATATTATATAATTAATTGGATGTTGATTCTTTAAATTCAATCATAAATTCATTAGTGTTTGAAATTGCTCAAACCGTGATTTGCAGCATTTTGTTGAAACCTAATTTTGATCAATTGTTCATCAATTGACGATTTAGGCCACTGAGTGAAGGAGTGGACGGCTACATGGGATGATGGACGACCATGTAATGCCCAAGTGTTCGAGTGAGCGTGCACCAAAGTCCTTTGTTGACCAGTTGGTGAAAGGATGATTAAATGCTAGTTTAATCATTTATTAGAATAGTACTCGTCTGAGCATAAGGTGATGAAACCTTATTATGGAAAAGTGAGGGACCGGCCAAGAGAGCATGAAACCGGACCTTGATGGTCGTGGGACCAGCTGATGGTCGTTTGATCAAATTCCAAGTTTGTTGGAAAAAGTTTGAACCCAATATGAGCAATTGAGCAAATTAGGTCAAAATTATAAAGATGTGTGGGACCGGCTCCTTGCAAGCCTTAGGGCCGGCCTTGGTCGGTCAAGGAGGCATGCCCGTGTCACCATAACGTCCGTGTCTCGATCCCGAGAGTTTTGGTATTTTTCAGGTGTGCGTTTGAGCGATATCTTGGATTTTCGGAAAGAGTTTGATCTTTGGTTTGAAATTCTTGATTTTGCTCGAATGAGCAAGTAGGACTTTGCCCGTTCGATCACTATTTTGAGAATATTAAAATAATAATAATATTTTAATATTTTTTTTGTGAATAGCCTAGTGGGTCATGTGACCATTTGACTTTTTGGCTTTTTCATGGTTTGAGCAATATTTGAGAAAATATGAAGAAACCGGGTTTTTGGTCAAAATGAGGAGTTTCATGAGATGAGGGAAATAATACATAATGAAAACAAGCGATTGCAAGGTGTGGGACCGGCCACGGCTAGGGAATGGACGGCCGGCTAGGTAGCCCGGTCCCGCAACACCTTTCCCTATTTTTATTATTTTTCATGAAACCGTGAAAATATGGAGAAACCGTGAGTTTTGCTCAAACAAGGAAACTTGCTTGAATGAAGGAGTTTTCATGAGTTCATGAAAAATAAATAAAATAAGAAAAAAATAAAGGAAGAGGCGTGGGGGAGCGGCCACGGCGGCATGGCCGGCCGGCCGGTGGGCCCGGTCCCTAAGCGCCTCTTTTCTATTTTTTTTATTATTATTTTCTCTCTCCTGTTTTGTGTAGGATTCCTCGTTTGTCCATATTTTCGAATGCTCGTTCGTGCATCATCGTTGAGTACACTTGCACCATTTTATCGGGGCTTACTCGGTGATAGTCCAGATTCTCGATTGTTGGATATTTATTACCAATTCATGAAATTTAGCGGAGAATGATTCATGAAACGGAGTAATAAAATGAATTGTGTATCCATTACTAATCCATGAATCCGGGGAATTCAGGAACGGAGTAATAAGATAACATGGTTATCTATTACTAATCCATGGAATCGGTAGGGATCAGCCATGAAATGGAGTAATGAGATAAAATATATTATTTTCTAGGAATTCAGTCGGTGAATGTCACAGTAGAATTAATCTATTGTAGAATCGAGATATGAGACAGTTGAAGCATCATACTCGTTCTGAAGAGTGCATAGTCGGGAAAACAACTTGCGAGGCGTTGGTGTCTAAAGGCGTTTAGCCCTCCGAAGCAAACAATTATGTCCGAGAGAGCCTCCACGAATCTATACACGATCTCTCTACATAGTCGAGGAACAACGAGTATCGCCCACGTCTAAAGGCGTTAAGCCCTCCAGACAAACAATTATGTCAGAGAACCACCTAATCGTTCTTACCATGTAGAGGTGGGTCTCTCTATGTAGTCGAGGAACAACGTGTATCGCCAACGTCCCCTAAAGGCGTTAAGCCCTCGAGAAACAATTATGTCTAGAGGACCGCCCAATCGCGTTATTCTACATAGGGCATGATGAAATGTCTGACATCGAACGCTCATCCTGGAGGCCTTTCGAGAAACATGTTCATCATGGATGCGAGAAGGAATACTCACTCGGTCGAGTTCTTGGAGCAGTTCACGGATCGTAAATCATGAATCGTCACATGCGTTCCTGGCGGGTCGGGAAACATGCAGTATCATGATTTTACGATTTTGACCTTTGTCGAAAATCCCTCATCAACATTAAGTCCCCGCTTGGTGGGGGTGCAGTCATGTTCCGCAATAAGCACTAGATGGTGATTTTCCGAGTTGATGAGACAAGCAGTCGGATTCAGTCGTACAAAGGTATTTTCAGAATCCCTGATTTGCTCCAATGGTGTCATGTACGAGCAAATGCCCAGGTAAGGACCCTGGCAGTATGATAAAGTGTCATCTCGTGAGCACGGAGAGATGAAGCATTGCTGATTTGGACGGTCGGACGTCCAGTTTTGGTCGGTTTAGCGTTTACGGGCCCTACCCAAAAAAAAAGGAAATCCTTGTTTTAGGAACAAACGTTCGTTCGTTCATTAGGTTAAGAAACAAACAAAATAGGCCTGAGTCTAATGATACAAATTTTGTCTATAAGCTTTCACGAATACCAAAATTTTATTTTTTAAATATGTGAGATTTCACAAAGTGGAATAAGCTCTCGTTTCAAAGGTGGATGCTCGTACGAGAGAAAAGTTTTTTTTTTTTGAATAAACGTGCGTCTGTTAGTAATAAAATTTTGTTTATGAGGTTTCATGAGATTTTTTTATCTTCGATCTTTCAGAAATCCTTTGAAAATATACTCTCATTTCAAAGACAGATGCTCGTGCGAGGGAGCAAATTTATATTTTCAAACTTACGTGAGTTTCACGTTAAATATATATATTTTGTAAAACCAATGTTTTCATTTTGAACAATGGTGAAAGTATACAATTATACATGGTGAAATAATGTATGTATGTAAGTTTTCACAATTGTAGAATGGATGTCTGTCCAATTTTTGAAAAACCAGTGGATGTTAAAATTCACGTGGGTTGTTCACGGTTTTATGAAAATCAAGTCCTGATTTTTAATAATGAATTTTGCTCATCTTTGCAGGTTTGAAGGAACGAGCAAGTCTTCCCGAAATTCGACGTTATAATCACTACGACTCTTTTGAAATTGTAAATAGGTAAGAGTTGGATTATTCCGTTTTTGTTGCGTGTTTGTTATTGGTATATCCATGACTCCATGTCTTTCGCCTCGGATAATGGTGACTTCCATTTACAACCACCCTTACCTGCTCTTAGGGAATGCTCCAGAAATATCAAGTCAGAGATGAAGACTTCTGCAGATGTTCATGCCAAGGTGAATCAACCTTTCAGGGATGTTGGAAATCTGATACATGGTGTCTCTTGATCATCTTAGAGTGGTTGTTTGATCTTCGTCCTACTTTTATGCTCTTCGTAGGTATGGCTGATCGTCATCGGATTCCTTATCAGACTCCACTATCGAGTCCTTACAAGTCTCCTCCTTCCAGGAGTCCTGATGTATCTCCACTGAAGGGCGGCCCATCTAGACCTTCTCAGCTGGATCCTCGTGATCATAAGACTTTATCTTTATCTGGTCCCAAAGTTTCATCTACGAAGAGGGGGGATCCACCGAAGGGCTCTCAGGGTTTTCTATATGCCGTTAACCGTCCTTCTGCTTCTCAACGTGTTGAACCAGCAAATGCGCCACCTCCTTCTCGTCGTGCCAAACCACTAGATGTACAACCTCTTTGTTCCGTTGACCCTACTACGACGCCTTCTCAGAAGTCTAGAGTCCCATCATCTACTGCTCCATTGAGGCGGAAATCTACTAAGGGTGCCGTGCCGAGGGCCGACCCATCGAGGAATCCTTCAACCAAAAGGAAAGCTTCAGATACGAGTCCCCTGAAGAGATCGTCGTCGGGTAAAGCTGTTGATTCTGATATTGCCCCAGTTATACAAAGCATCTCGGTTGGTAAGAAGAAAGTCACTTTTAAGCACATAGATCTCGAAGCGTTCAAAGTAAAGCATGGTCTCGAAGCTTTCGACGTTAAGTTTTATGCTCCCGATGATGATCTTACTTATGATCTGATTTCAAACTACAAGTACGATGATTTTCATTTGCTGACAACTGTGGGGGACTTCGAAGCTGGCCTCATGTTTCCCTTGTATAAGTGCTAAGATATATGCTTTCTTGGTCTTAGCAGATGCGGAGAGAAAGCATGATGAAATATCACATACGAAAAGAGTTTGAAGATGAAAAGCTCGTATCTCATCAACTGTGAAGTACCGCCGACTTCAGCAAGTGAGACTATCGGCTGAAGATGAAGTTCGGCTTTGCGTTGATGGTGTAGCTCTGATTCAGATGTGGATGAATGAAGAATTTCG
This sequence comes from Papaver armeniacum, assembly GCA_023531295.1. Lineage (NCBI taxonomy): Eukaryota > Viridiplantae > Streptophyta > Magnoliopsida > Ranunculales > Papaveraceae > Papaver > Papaver armeniacum. Next base: position 57,734 of record JAJJWW010001955.1, on the reverse strand, counting down.
TCATAATTCGTCATTAGAAATTCAGAAGTTAGGTCTTCATTGAAATTGTTGTAGAATCTTCGTCCGATGTCGGATTTTTGTGATCTACCCATGTTTCTTCATCCTCAGAAAAATTTCCAAGCTTTTGGCAAAAAAGCTTTTCAGATTTTGAGCACGTTTAAGGGCCGAAATTGACGAAACAGTAAATTTCTAGTAGGTTTTCAGAAAATTTTCAGTTGTCATGTAGTCCAAGGTTTTGGCCACGTCTTTTTGCTCGTTCATCCAATTGTTATGAATTTTGGATATATTATAAAGGACATTGATACGAAGAGAATGACAAATGACTCAACCTTATATTCTTCACCAGTTGCTCTCAGCTCGCTTCTTTATGCTGGACAGTGTAAAATCGTCTCAGACGAGCTTGTTGTAAAACGCCCTTGTTGTGTCTTAGACCATTTGCTTGTGTCTTGAACGCTCGATGAAGAATTTCAATTCCATTGATTAATTTGAAATCTGAAACCATTGGTTGATACATGAGCACTGGTGCCTGGTACCATTTTTTGACTTTGTCGATCATAGAAACATCACTTACAAACCCTGGTCACGGGACCATAACTTGAGTTGCTCTCAAGAGGGGATGATGTAATGACCATGGTTGTATGTCTCGTTTGTAGCATTCATTTTATGATGAATGATTATCATAAGCAAGCTTGGTGTCGGTCACGAGTCTTGGGTATGGCGAACCGACCGTCGTGATCGATGGATTGTCGGTCCCGTATTTAGTTAAATCTCCTTTTTCGTTTTCCCTTCTTCTGGCAGGACCTAGATAGAGGACCCAGGTACAAAAACTTGATGTAAAGACCTAGGTGGTCGAAGTTGGAGGTACCTTGATGAAGGACTTAGTGGAAGGACACGGAGGACACCGATCATTTGTGGAGGTTATGAATCCCGTCTAAGAGTTGCTTTGCTTGCATGTTGTATGCTCTGGAAGGCTGTAGGAACCTCATACGACGTCGGGAATCGGTGCTTGACCCCAACTTTTGAAGCTAAGAGACTGAGTCATCATATGAGAAAATAATAACTCAATTTGGAGTTGCATAGGTCAGCGAACGAAACGTGCACATTTTTAATTTGTAATCTCGTACAAGACTTTTTCATATTTCATAGACCTGGCGGTAAAGGCCATATCTTTCAGCTCGTATGTCCGATTGATGCGCCCTTTTGGTATGTTGTAGAAGAGACATAGAAAAACATTTTTCGTTGAGGAAGCATTGTCCCATTCCTCACCCATTAGTACTTTTTTGTAAACCCATGGCCTGAAGTGTGTTGTATCTCATTCGTAGAGGTAATGAGAACATCTTGTAGAAGACTTTGGCTTGTGCCTGTCGTGCAAGCTTTGGGAAGACTTTCATGTGAACATGTTTTCATGTCTACACAACTTGATGTGAATCATTAGTGCTTGGAGAAGTCTTGCTTCATCGAGTAACACTTGAGAGAATGGTTAGTTGATGAAGCCCTACATCATGAAGATGTTGCTCTGAGGCCAGATTTATTGATCTTGAGATCACGATTGAATTTTCTCCATAAATTCTTGTTGATCTTTGAAAACATGGAAGGATTTCACCAGATACCCTTGTTGATGTCGATACTATGGTCAGAGTTGCTCCAGAGATTGAAAAGGCTAGAACCATGATTATCGACATAGTTGTTGCTCCTCCATCCAGTGAGCTTTTACATTCACGAACTAGTTGGTGGGTTGAGAATCCCTAAGATGAAGGTGTACTAGTAGTTCAACCCAAATTCTCTGGAAGCAGTATGACTTTCTTTATCGTGGAACTGTCTTAAATCGATGAATCGACGTTCTTTGCGGCGGAACGGGGTCTTCATTCGGGATGTGATGGGTGAGGAGAAGAAGTTCCTCGATCGTGCGAGTTTGTGATGTAGAGGTCTGTTCGATGACGTTTCATGGAATCACATCGAGGTTGCAATGACTTGTGGATAACATTTATTGAAATATATTGAATTGATCTTTCCAATAAGATCAAGTCCCCGGTGTTTCTCTATTTCCTCATTCACTTAGCGAGTTGAAGAAGTTTGTAGCATCCATTGATGAATGATGTTGCATCTGCTTCAAAAGTCTTATCATGGGATAGTGAAGACTTATCGATTGTAGTTCGATTACACTTTGATCGTCTTGGTGTTGAATCATTGTCGAGATATTTGTCTTTGGCAGACGTTATCGAAGGTGTACTCTTTGATTGGGAGTACAATTTGAAGGCTTCTTAGATGTTTGAGCGTTGAGCGTCATGTCCCTTATCGTCGAATGTCTTAGGTTTGATCGTTTCGGCCCCAGAGTATCTTCTGTTGATTCAACATCCCTTTTGTTGCGGTAGTGGGATTCAACACTTGTGCAGACATCAGAGCTTTCTGATTTTGTGGAACACATGGACACTCCTATAAGGCTATGGAGAAATGCCCAAAGTGTTCTTTTCCATGCTTGGACATTATCTTAGTAATGAATGTCTCAGTGCTCGATTCGGAGAAATGTCAGAGTCAACCACTTGGTAAAATACTAATGCGGTGAAGCTACCATTCATAACGTCTTGCGAGTTGCTAGTAGAAGTCCCCATGTTAGGATAACATGTGAGGAAATAAATGACATAGACATGGAAGGAATGAGACTTGCCTGAGTGTGGAACCTCTTGATGAATGTTTATGCATCTTTTGCAGGTTCTTGGTTCAACCTCTTCAAAGTTCGAAATTCCTCCAAGTGCTCTGATGATGGGATGTCCGCCAAATTCTCTGGATCAGAACTTTCTTCGTTGGAGAGTTGTGCAACCAAAGGCGCTTTGAGTAGCCATATTTTAGGTGTGGATCCCGCGCTTGTGAAGAACATGTCATATCCTGGATCTTCCCGATTATGTGAAACTTGGTTTTACGTCTGTGTTGAACTTATGTTCACTTTGAGAGTGATGTAGCCATAAGTATTTCCGAGCGTTCCTTCAAGGTCTCTGATTCAGATGGGATCACGAGTAGCTTCTTGTCGAGTGATGTCTGCGTCTCCGAGGGTTTTCAGTGGAATGATGTTGATGGCGGTGTCAGCATCGATGAACATTCTTAGAATTCATTTCCTCGAGATGGACTGTGGTGGCAGTCCCCGGTCGAGCATCTCCTTGCAGTGGATGAAGGTTCAAGGAGTATTTCCGGGATGGACAGACGTCTGACACAATGTAATTCGGTGTTGTGAACATGTCTTTCCTTTGTGCCTTAGACAGATAGAACAATTTCACAGATATACTCGATCAACAATTGAACTGCTTCTTTGACTGGTTGTCAAGAGTGTAAAGGTTTACGGGAGAGAGAATTCTTGTGTACTCTTGTCCCAGTTGAAGCTATTATGGATCAACCTTCTCTTTGAAGATGTGCTTGAAAAATATTGTAGTTCTGAAGAGAAACTCTACTAAATTAATGTTTGTCGGGACCATCAAAATTTATTAATTAAGCGAGATATTAATTAACCGATAAATTAATAATTAATAATTTATATATTAATTAATACTTTATTAACTTATAGATACATTTCATATCAAATAATTAGCTTCTATGCAAACAAAATACCATATCATATCTTTTATATTTCCTATATAGATACAATATCAGTATGAAATCATATTTTTATAAACACAATATCCAATCATATTTTTTATTTCCTATCCAAATACAAGTTTAGACAATTTGGATGAACATACAAACTGTAAAATCATTCAAGACTTGCAAAATTTTATCGAGAAGTTGGGATATCACAATTCAATAAATGTCGAAGATGTCCTAAATTATCCGGAATAAAATGAAGTTACACAGTTGTTAACCGATGAAGAAATAATCGAGAACGTTAGGGGAACTGATAAAGATGTGGAAGAAGATGATAAAAGTTCTACGATAGTCACCCCTTCATGAAACGAGGCCATTAAAGTGACAATCACATTGAATAAGTTCTTGCTGAGCTATGAGAAAACAACACCAAAAATTCTTACAATGATAAGAAAAATTAGAAATGAAATTCAATGCGATATTGATTTTAGGAAAAAAACAGAAGACAACTAAATCATTTTTCAAAAGTATTCGTAAATCATTAATATAGATATATATAATGCATTATTAATTTATATTTCATATGGGGCCTATATAGGTAATCAAAAAAGTATTATCTTATAATTTTAGCAAATTATTAATTTGGCACGTTGTCCCCGACTCGGGACCGGCCAAAAATATTATTTAAGAGAGTTTATTAAATAATCGAGTATTAATTAAAAGAGTTTCTACTGTACTTGTTGGATGAACGATGAACCTATGAAGGCGACAATACCTGGAATTCTCCATTTCTTATTCAGTTGGCTCTCTCCTGATGAACGATAATTTGATTGCACCATCTTGAACCCAGACTTCCAAAGAACTCGATCACTTCTTCATGAAAGAGAATTTTGAGTCTGTCCCCGATCATTTCCCCGTTCGTTAATGCCGGGTCGAGGTTTGTGCATTTCAAGATTGGTTATCTTTTCTTTGCGACTTCAGAGGAGCTTGGGATGTTGGAGAAGCGCTCTGATGCTGCGTCTCGGCTTTCCTTTCATTCCTTTCAGCAACAACGTTTGTTGAAGGCTGGAGATTGTACAGATTGTTGACTAGGCGTCGGATGCTTCAAGGTTCCTCGACCTTGCAGACTTTGCTCTTTCCAGTAAAGCAGGTGCACTAGTCGTTGATCGTTTGGTTGCTTCATGAAGCTCTGAGAAAGTCTGGAATCAGAGATTTTCCAGCAAAGCTCTGTAGACCGGGATCATTCCATTGACGCACAAGTCCACCAGTTGTTGTTCAGTGACATTCGGGTTATGACAATCCAAAACTTGGACTATGAACCTCTTCACATAACCGTTCGGATGTTCATTGTTCTTCTGAGACATTCTTCCTAAGTCGAGAGAGTAATATGCTCGAGACGAAGAAGTATTTTCGGTGACGGCATTAACCATTTCTCCTCGGCCATGATGCTCCCCAGTGCAATGTTTTTGTACCATGTGTATGCTCGGCATGTCGGGGATTTCGAGAATTACTTGAACGGACGACATGGTTGTGTTTGTGTTCACCTAGAGCCTCCAGGAATCGAGAGACATGCTCTCGAGAATTCCCCGCTCCGTTGTATAGTGTAAACGGCGGAGAGGTGTAGCCCTTTGGGAGAGGGATTCTTTGCGTGGCGCCGGGATACAAAGGTTGATGACGATGAGCCGATGGTGTCTTGTATTTTCCTCAATCCTCCATAAAGCGTTCCGGAGTCTTCACGGGGTGATGAAGCCTGCGGTTCCTTTGTTGGTGAGTTATCTCGCAGCCTTGTGGACTTCATCATCATCTACTACATGGATCGGAGTGACTTCAGGATTTGCAGCCGAAGATATTTCTTTGGATTTTCCCTTCTCCCGAGTTTTCTCTAACATCTTGTCAGTGAGAGTTTTGAGATAATTGCACAGCTCCTTCTGAGTGTTAGCCATGTCAATTTGATTTTTGGCAAGAGTTTCTTGCACCTTCATGAGATCACCTATGGTAGGTGAATTTTCTATGATTTCTTCGGAGGCCGTAGAAGAGAGATTGTCTCCAATGTTGGTTTGCGGTGGAGCGGTATCGCCAGTGTTGTTGTTGGAAACAAGAGTTATTTCTGGAGTACCACCATTGTTGATAGTGCTAGCGTTGTTTGGGTTAGGATTTGTAATTGAACCTGACCTAATATCAACCATTTTGTGAATGTTTGAGATTGCAACCGAGAGATTAATCTCCCACTGTGGTCGCCAATCTGTTGATGGGGGGAAACGATTTGTTGGTTTTTTAGGAAAGTGAAAAGACGACGGTTGGCAAGACTCCTCAGCCGATCAAACTGCTTAACCTCACACAGATGCAACGCACGAGTGCTTTGAGTTCGAGAGATCAATCTATATGACTCATGCCTAAACCAAGTCAATGGCCATTCCAGAGTCAATTCGGTCACAAAAGGAGATGGGTTGATCTGTAGGAGGGAAGGCGAGAATTGTGTGGGATCAATGATGATCAAGAATTGTGGTTGTGGGTTTCTGCAAATTGAAGAACTGCTAAGTTCTGGAAATAAGTTTCAATCGAGAATTCTTGTGTAGACCAATGTTGTCCCTTCAGTCATCTATTCAGAACTTATTTATATTGTCAGAATAGTAAACACATTGATCCCGATAAGTGTGACGGTTTCTTGAGTGAAAGAATGAGAAAGTGGGAGATCGTGGTAAAACCAGTTCCGTGTCATGTGGAGACTTGGTTGATCGTCCATCCACTACTTTGCTAACTCCCTCAACCGCTTGCACGACTTACTCACATTTCTCATCGTGGATGAACACACGTGTTGTAGGCCGCCGATCAAAACCCTAATTGATATCCCCCATGTGACGTGATTGATGTCTCATGAACGTGGAGTCCTAAAGTAGGCGTGTATTTGATTAGTCGATCGTTGACTTGACTAGACAGGTGAGTCTAGGTTTTGTTGAATTGAGCATGATTGACAGATGCTCAAAGGTGATTCATGAATTAAACGATGTAGATATTGCTCAAATGCGAGCAAATCTTGTAAATATGACGAATTGTTGAATATTGAGTAATATTGCTTTTAATATTGATAGTTAGATCAATATTCGAGCAACCGAGCAAGTATTGCTCAATTCGACAAATTATCAATATTGATAGTTGGATCAATATTCGAGCAACCGAGCAAGTATTGCTCAATTACAAATTACTCGAATATTGATTGTTGGATCAATATTCGAGCAACCGAGCAAGTATTGCTCAATTCGATAAATTACCGAAAATTGATAGTTGGATCAATATTCGAAACCTAGCAATTATTGCTCAATTAGGCGAATTATTTATTGGTAACGTGACCCGATAAAACATTAATTAAAATATTGGTAGCCTACCAAATATTATATAATTAATTCGGATGTTGATTATCAATCAATCATAAATTCATTAGTGTTTGAAATTTCTCAAACCGTGATTTGCGAGCATTTGTTGAAACCCTAACTTTGATCAATTGTTCATCAATTGACGATTTATTGAAAATAGGCCACTGAGTGAAGGAGTGTGTAGCGCCCCCAAAGCTAGCAGCTGACTAATCCAAGAGATTAGCTAAATAAAGAGGCACCAAGAATCTAAATCATTTACTTCAACATTCAATTAAGAAATGCGCTACAAAACTTAACCCAAAAACTAGCCACCTTTCTTGAAATAAATACAAGAACTCCTCTCATGTGATACATAATAATAATCATTTGGTTTAGAAGTAAAATATACAACATAATAAACATAGCAGAAGTAAATCAACTAGCGAACTCAACCCTTGAAGCTTCCGCTGCGCAACTCTGATCTGTCTTTGAAACTGAAAGTGAGAATGGGTGTGCACATCATCCCTAAAAGGGGTGCCCAGTAGGAATAACATTTAACTTTCAAGTAATCATTTAAATGATTTGAAAACAATTCATGTTTTCCCTAACATTAAAACACAACCAACTCACAGAAGTAAACAATCATGTATATGGAACTAACTCCTTCCAAACAATGTACTAATATGGTGATTCAGCCTCCACCTAGTTATTGCAATAAAAGAAAGTAGGTATAAATGAAGGAGCAGGATCCTATATACCACAGATGGAAATTCTCATTTCCAAACAATCAATGGAAATTCTTATTTCCCAAACAATTCATAAAGACGAACAAAGAATTACGATTCCTTTCCAAGCAATGGAAAAATTAAAAGAAATAACAGAACTTTCATAACTCTAAATTAAACAATGCATGGAATACACAACCAGACAATGCATGAATTTGTTAAACATAAACTTTTGTAAAAGAAAACAACAATAATCACAAAAGAGTTAAATATAAATATAAATTCCACCTCTTTTGATGACAGGCCACGCCTACCTCGAGATCCATGATCCACTGGTTCATCCTTTGAATCGATCGTTGTTAATATAGACTAACTCTTTATCACAGAAGAACCCTAAGAATCCGACAAAATGGCTCACACAAGAATCATAACATAAACCCATATAATTCTCTAGTTTTAAGCTAAGTGAACTATCTAATGGTTCTAAGCCCGTTATGGTATCTCATTCTCTACCTCTAACATAACTAAGAGTTTACTATTCTAATTAGGTTGATTCTATAGTCTAGCTAAGTCTTATGAATATCTACAACCTTGTAGAATAAGCCAAAGCTAATTTACAAGAGGTCCAATTCATCAAAATAGGAATACTAAACCTAAGCCAAGTCCACTAAACAAACCCATTACACAAGGCCTCGGCCCAACCGGGTCAATCTAGCAAAGGGATCAATTAGTCCACGTCCATCAAAGGTCAAGTCCAGGGTAATCAACACGGTCAAGGTCCACCGAGTCAACTCGGGTAACAAATCGGGATCAAAACCAAATACCGAGTTAACTCAACTCGATCACCAAGAACAAACCAAGGCCCGATCGAATAAGCTCGATCCCAGGACATGCTAAGGTTCAAGCTCGAGCCATTGCATAGGACAAAGGTTCTTCACATAGCTACAACTAGAGGTGTAAATTGGGGTGCCGGCCGGCAGAAACCTTAACCCAAAGACGCTAAAATTTGAGCCCAAGATACCCGGCCACGTGACTTAGCCCGGACACGACAAAGACGTTAGTTAAATGGGACGTCTTTGGTTTGACAATTAAGATGAAGACAAAGACAAAGACGCGTGCACGGATAAGCACGCGGCACGGATAAGCACAACACGTTAAGAGAGCACGTCATAACATGTACAAATACACCATATAACAAGGCATAATACATCACATTTTTTCTATATTTCACAAAAGAGTCACTATTCTAACTAGTTTTTAACATTTTATGTTGGCTTATTTATAACAACACATATAATACCTTAATATTTGGAAAATATATTTCAATATCGTTGTTATAATGTCAATACCTATATTTAACTAGAACATTAATTTACATGACAAGAATCCAATTTTATATTTGATGAGCTATTTCTTTTTATTCAATAAACTTGTTAATTTTATTGGAAATAATTTCAAATGATATGTTGTCTAATTAAATTCTTGTGATAATGTCCGACTTAATGTATACATTAAGTGATTTCAAATTGTTTATAGCATGTGTGCAAGACACGGCAAAGACGACGACGTTTATTCGTGTGATGTGCCCATGGGTTGTCTTGTGCCTAGCTTTTGACTAGTAAAGCGCAAGACGGCACAACACGTTTAAATCGTTGGCACAAAGACAGCACGGCACATGGCACGCGAAGCACGCAACCGTGTCGGGTCAGGCTTCGGGCCGGGCACGTTTTACACCTCTAGCTACAACTCTAATCTCAGTTTAATCTCAATTTATTCATCCATTCCAATTTATAACTCAAAATTGATCTAAAACTATTTAACTCATCGATATACAATTCTTCCCTTTAAGATAACTCTATAATTCACTTTAAATTACATAAAACAGGTTACCTTAATCTGCAGATACAGGCTTTCACTAAGACCATTGCTATAGCAACATTACAATCAACTTCAGCTCATACATCTTGTCAGCACAAACAAACTCCAAGAGTCTCAACCAATCATAAACTACTTCAGTTGAGTCCAGTTCAACACATTCACCACTATGATCTCTTCTTCATCCTCGACTACACTCTCACAACATTAATACCAATCTCATACCTTGTAATTATTATTTATCCCATAAAATCTACAATTTAACTCCCTTAACAACTCCAAGGCCCTGCATTCACCAAACCAATACCACCTGCAACTTCAGTTCCGTTCGGTGTACTCAATCATCACCTGCATCTTCATATCTCAGCTTAACTATTTCAGAATACCATATTTACATCTATAACTTCGTGTCTTCCATATCAGCGTCACCTCCCACTGCTACACTTAAACCCATTTTGCTTCAATACTCCCAATTACAGATCAAACCCAAACTGCAACCTTCTCCTACTACAGCTTACCAGCCACATAAGCTACCCATAACATATTGTTATCTTCATCCCATTTCATCAACAACCTCTCAACAACAAACCCATTTTCTGACTACTTCAGCAACAACCACTTACACAAGCCATCTCACCTCAGTCTCTTCCTGCACAAGAAATTTTATCACAATTCTTCTCATTCACCACCTGTTACATCTTCTGACACAGCTACACATCTTCATCTCAGTTCACCTGCACCTTTACACAACATTTACCCAGCCCATACTTCATACAACACCTTCATCTCCAAGCTGTTCAGCTCTATCTTAATCAATTCTTCATCAATACATACACTCCATATCCAGTACTACAAATCTTCATAACCACAATCTTCACAGCTGCAACAACATTCATCTAATCCAATCACACAACTTCAATCAACATCAAATTACAACAACACGGTCACTAGAAACTCATACAATCCATTTCAAATTCAATCTAACTAAACCCATCTGGGATTCATCATCTCATAAATCATCATATAGAATCAACAATGAATAATTTCACTAATTAACTGAAACACAATTACCTTTAGAAGATTTCACGTAAACAAACCATTACAATCTCCTCCCTTATCTGTCAGTTCACCACAGCCAACATCCAACAACCTTCATTAAAACATTATCAAATCCTAACTCATGATTCTTAACTAACACAACTCTGCTGAATCAATCAGACAACAACCCTCTCGATCTCCATCTAACAACAACCCGAATCAGTTATCAATTTCAACATGCACTCAACATCAATCTTAAAACCCTAATTCCTCGATTCTTTCCTAAAACAGCTTCATAACTCCAATTAAACCTAAACCCATTCAATTCCTTCTCTTAAAACACTAATTCCATCTCTTAATTCATCTTTGAATTCTTCTAGAAACCCTAACTTCGATTTACAGTAACATCAATTTTCTTCTCCCGGTTCAATCAACCACAGTTCATCACTTCCCTTTGATTCATCAAGTTAACCAACTTCTACGAATCACTCACGTCGAAACACGTTCATTTCTTTGGTTAGAAATCGATAGGAAGAAAGAAAGAAGAGAAGATCGAAAGAAAGAAACAGAAGAAGAGATAAGAAGAAAGATGAAGAAGAAAAAGAAAAGAAGAGAATAAACTCTTCTCGAATCGAGTAAGGATAAGGCCAACCAAAAATTCTAAAGGCACCCGAAAAAGAATAAGGGCTGCCAAGTAGGTTTGTCTAAAAAAAATTACTAATCTTCCTTTCATGCAAATCTGATGATATCTTCTTTGTCCGATGCTCCCGAATGACACGTTCGAGTAGTCTATTCTGCATAACTTTTCGAGATCTATCTAAGGATACTAGTTTCATATCTAAATCATTGTTAGATTAATTCCTATTAATTAACGTTCATGTTAAACTAATCGGGATATTATTGGCTAAAACGTCACTTGGCCCAGGCCCTAATGTTGGCGAGCTTGAGGGTCTTTACAGAGTGGACGGCTACATGGGATGATAGACGACCATGTAACGCCCAAGTGTTCGAGTGAGCGTGCACCAAAGTCCTTTGTTGACCAGTTGGTGAAAGGATGATTAAATGCTAGTTTAATCATTTATTAGAATAGTGCTCGTCTGAGCATTAGGTGATGAAACCTAATTATGGAGAAGTGAGGTACCGTCCAAGAGATCATGAAACCGTCCCTTGGTGGTCGTGGGACCCAGCTATGGTTGTTTGAGAAAATTCCAAGTTGGTTGGAAAAGTTTGAACCCACATGAAAGCAATTGAGCAAATTAGGTCAAAATTATAAAGATGTGTGGGACCGTATCCTTGCAAGGCCTTGGTCGGTCAAGGAGGCATGCTCGTGTCATCATAACGCCCGTGTCTCGTCCCGAGAGTTTTGGTATTTTACTTGTGCGTTTGAGCAATATCTTGGATTTTTTTGGAAGAGTTTGATCTTTGATAAAAATTCTTGATTTTGCTCGAATGAGCAAGTAGACTTTGCCCCGTTCGATCAATATTTTGAGAATATTAAAATAATAATAATAATATTTTAATATTTTTCGTGAATAGCCTAGTCGGTCATGTGACCATTTGACTTTTTGGCTTTTTCATGGTTTGAGCAATATTTGAGAAAATATGAAGAAACCGGGTTTTTGCTCAAACGGAGGAGTTTCATGAGATGAGGAAATAATAATTATGAAAACAAGGGATTGCGAGGTGTGGGACCGTCCACGGCTAGGGAATGGCCGTCGGCTAGTCAGCTCGGAGTCATGAACACCTTTCCCTATTTTTATTATTTTTCATGAAACCGTGAAAATATGGAGAAACCGTAGGTTTTGCTCAAACAAGGAAAGTTGCTTGAATGAAGGAGTTTTCATGAGTTCATGAAAAATAAATAAAATAAGAAAAAAAATAAAGGAAGAGGCGTGGGGGACCAGGCCAGCGGCATGGCACCCGGTGGGCCCGGTCCCCTGGCGCCTCTTTTCTATTTTTTTTTATTATTTTCTCTCTCCTGTTTTGTGTAGGATTCCTCGTTTGTCCATATTTTCGAATGCTCGTTCGTGCATTTGGGTGCTCGTTCGTGCATCATCGTTGAGTACACTTGCACCATTTTATCGGGGCTTACTCGGTGATAGTCCAGATTCTCGATTGTTGGATATTTATTACCAATTCATGAAATTTAGAGAGAATGATTCATGAAACGGAGTAATAAAATGAATTCTAATCCATGAATCCGGGGAATTCAGGAACGGAGTAATAAGATAAGATGGTTATATGTTACTAATCCATGGAATCAGCCGGGGATCAGCAATGAAACGGAGTAATGAGATAAAATATATTATTTTCTAGGAATTCAGTCGGTGAATGTCACAGTAGAATTAATCTATTGTAGAATCGAGATATGAGATAGTTGAAGCATCATACTCGTTCTTAAGAGTGCATAGTCAGGAAACAACGTGCAGCGTTGGTGTCCTGAAGGCGTTTAGCCCTCCAGCAAACAATTATGTCCAGAGAGCCGCCTGAATCCATATACGGTCTCTCTACATAGTCAGGGAACATCGAGTATCGCCAACGTCCTGTAGGCGTTAAGCCCTCCGACAAACAATTATGTCCCGGAGAACCGCCCAATCGTTCTTCATGTAGAGGGGGTCTCTCATGTAGTCGGGAACATCGAGTATCGCCGACGTCTGAAGGCGTTAAGCCCTCGATAAACGATTATGTCCAGGAGGACCGCCCAATCACGTTATTCTACATAGAGGGCATGATGAAATGTGCGGCATCGAACGCTCGCCGGCGAGGAGGCCTTTCGAGAAACATGTTCATCATGGATTCTGAGAGGAATACTCACTCGATCGAGTTCGTGAAACGGTTCACGGATCGTAAATCATGAATCGCCACATGCGTTCCTGAAGCGGGTCGAAACATGCAGTATCATGATTTTACGATTTTGACCTTTGTCGAAAATCCACCATCAAGACTAATAAATAATTGCCGGAAACGATATAAGATAATAGGAAAAAGTATACGAAAAGGCATCGATAAAAATATCAAAGAAAGGAGATTTAAGAAAATCATAATGAATCTTTCCTTGAACGAAAAGAACGTAAGGGAAAAGATTAATCACACAGTCCCTTTACTATCGCCCATGTCGCATCTCTACCCCTTATCGCCTTCCTCGCCTCTCCTATTATAATAATAAGATAATACCGGAGTATTTTAACCCCTACCATAAATATATGAATAAGGGGTTTTCTTTTTTACGTCACAATGACCGAATTAAAATTTAAAGAATGGCTCCCCCAATAACCTTAGCCTTCGCCTTCGCCTTCTACCACTCTCGAAGTAGAGTGCTTTACCGCATCTCAAACAAACAGCTGACAACGGAATCAAGAAGAAGCCGGATGTGTCATACAACTAGGCAGTCGCATATCACCAACAAGCTAGAGAAGTTCCTAATCACGTTGTCTAATATGTTTTTCTATGTAGGTTATATAAGCTAAGCGTGGAAAAACCGAGAAAGACTTCTAAACAAAAAGCCAATATAACCGGACCTCGGTCTTTACCTCTTAAGCTTTTAGGAGATGAGAGGTGTTATGATATTCCAAATATGTAAGTACGATTGCTCAATTAATAAATTCCAACTTTCAGAAGAAAAAAAAAAAATGATATTGGGTCCAAGTACTAAACCATATTTTGATAAACCACCCAAACCCATTATCAAGGTAAAACCCATGTCGCTGCTTCATCTCTAGGTAAGTCGGAATTCCAAACTCCTACAGTGAAAAAAACAATGGCGGAAGGTTTCGTCGGTCTCCATGGACGAGCTACAATCCAATACCTAAAGAAAACAGCACTAGCTTCTAGAATCTGTACTTCTCTATACTTCCCTGAACAGGCTGTTGCTTCCTATGCCACTGCCGCCGTGAAAAGCGAGGAAGAAGAAGAAGAAAAGAGCTGTAGTAGCAGCAGTAATAATAATAAGAAGAAGAATGATGGGAAATGGTTAACTTTGCCTCCTTTCACTTCAAATGCCAATGATGCTGCTTCAGTATCCAAAGAATTTTCAAGATTTAATAGAAGAAGAATAGGAGAAGAAGCATCTGTATCTGAACCTAAATCAACTATGACTGCTTTAAAATGGGTCACTCGTTCTTGCCCACAAATCCCAAGAACTCTTATTCAAAAGCTCTTTCGGCTCAGACAGGTCTGTATCTTAAACCCTTTTACTGAATTTGTGATGAATGCTCCCTTTATAAAGATATCAAGTTCTTAACCTGGTGTGTGGTTTTGATAGGTTCGAAGAAAATCCGTGGACTCAACAAGTGCTGACAATTCGGGAACTCAGGACCAAGAATCTCGGCTTAGAAGGGTAACCCTCTCATTTATCACAATGATTTAATTCTAAATAGTGGCCATGGTAAAGAAAATTTGGTTAGTAGTACTGCTGCACTTCTCATTTTACCTTATGCCTGTAATGTCATTGATAGGTTGCAGCCAAAGATGCGATGAATTTGGGAGATACGATCCATCTTCCTGTCAGTGTTCATTCGCCTGCTGAAAGAATAAATAGCAGAGATGGTCATCGTTTGACTCCAGACAAGCAAGAATGTAGAATTGATGACAAAAGAACGAACCTACATTCGTAGTCTCGAGTTATACAAGGTTCATGTTTTGCCTCTTTATTTGGTTACATGTTGTAATTGTTTGAGCATTTGAGTTTTGACATACATGTCATTCTTATATATTTTCAGGATCCATCTATAATTGTTATTAACAAGCCTCCAGGCCTGCCTGTTCAGGTAATATGACAGTGTCCGATTGCCTGGCAATCTTTCTTTTTTGTTTCTTTTTTGTGTCTCATGAATGATACTGGTCCTGGAACAGGGTGGCATTGGCATCAAGCAAAGTTTAGATGTGCTTGCTTCAACTTACTTGAGATATGACTACTCTGAACCCCCTCGACTGGTGAGTTCTTGCAAACTGACAAGTAAAAGGGTTCTTTAATGAATTTACGGCTGCAATATGTCATGAGAGAAAGGAAAGATAGATAATGTGGCTGCAGCTGCAGCTGCACTTGTATTCTTTTTCCTAATTACGTACCATCTTCTTCAGTTCACGAATAAAGCTACAAGGTTGGCTTGGCACTTTTTAATGTTGATTCACTTAAGGATTGATGCTGTTTTTATGCAATCTCTTGTACAAATTTAGACCTGCTATCAACTGAGCCCATTAATTTTATTAGGTACACCGACTGGATAGAGATAGTAGTGGTGTTCTAGTGTTGGGAAGGAGACAAACAAGTGCTACCATCCTGCACTCCATCTTCCGTGAAAAAACCTTTGAAGCATCAGCTGATGTGAGTAAATCTTCTCCCCTTTACATGTCTGTGCATATGGTTGTCAAAGCTCAAAACTATCAAGTGAGATATTCAAATATAGTCTTGGTGTCTTTCGGAGTGACACCATCATTGGTCGGAGTTCAAGCTGATTTTTTCGTCATTTGTTAAGGCTACAGACAACAGCAAAAGAATCTTGCAAAGGAAATACTGGGCACTTGTGATTGGAACTCCAAGACGTGCAAGTGGACTAATTTCTGCTCCATTGGGAAAGGTTAGTTTGATCTTGAATTCTCGACGAATACTTTTATTTGCTTAATATGATTAGAAATTTAACCCACAGTACTCTTTGTCTTTTGAGGAGTAGAACTCATCTAATAACCTCTTCTCTCACATTTATAAATTGTCTTCATGTTTTTCGAATACTACAATCACGATATTGCATAGTCTTCCATTTCCTTTTCATTTTTTCCATTTTCATTTCAATTTCTAATGTCACACTTTTCGCTCCTTCAAGTTGGTCCACGAGTTCCGATGTTGACTGTGAAGTCCTAACCTTGAACAGCAGAAAGACCTACTGCAATTAAGTTAGAGATATTTAATCTTCAATTTACTGCTTGAGCAATTTTTTTTTCTGCCACCTGTTTATTTTGATTCTAAATGACCCCATACCGTTGATTTTCTTCAGGTGATTATGGATAACGGGAAATCTGAAAGAATTACCGTTGATGGTACCCACAATATGCCATCTCAGCATGCTATCACGGAGTATCGCCTCGTTCAATCTCCAATTCAAGGTTAGTGAAGAACATGGTATTATCTATACATAGCACATCTACATAGCTGTGGAATGACTATTTTCCTCCCCTTGCTTTAGCATTTTTGTTTTTTTTATTGGCAACTGAATTAATTTTAAACTTATAATCAAAAGTATCGCACTATTTTGATAACTGTATTGTGTTTCCTATATATTCTATAGGTCTAACATGGATAGAATTGTCCCCGCTCACCGGTAGAAAGCACCAGGTTTGGCTCTTTTTTGGACCTGAATGTTGTGATCGTGAAATGCATCTCAATTTCTTAATCCTCTCATTCTACTTTTTGGTAATGCAGCTTCGCGTTCACTGTGCCGAGGTCTTGGGGACACCAATAGTTGGAGATTACAAGTACGGTTGGCAAGCTCACAAGAATTGGAAAGGTCTTCCTTGGACCAACCCAACGGAGAGATCTTCTGAGAAGCTTCCCAAGATGCCTTCCTTCGTTCTTGATTCAAAGAGTGGAAGCATCTCAGAGAAGGAACCTCATTTACACCTTCACTGCAGGCAGATGATTTTTCCGGATGTGCATATGGCCCTGCAACATGTTCACTCGGACTCTGATCTTGATCTGTCTAAGCTGGAGAGCCTCGATTTCGTTGCTCCTTTGCCTGCACACATGCAAAGAAGCTGGGACATCTTGAACTCATAGGGCCAATACGGGGCTTGGGCTTGTAAGTATACTTGTGAAATAAGAGTGTAGTGTAGATTCATTATTGCAAAAGTTTGCTGCAGAATTTTAAACTGAATATAGTACAAAATTATCATTTCAAAACATTACATCCAGATTACGGTTCCCAGTTAAAAATAACACCCTCAAAGCCATGTGCTTGAAAATGTCATTCTGGGAACACTACAACAGGAATCTAGCTTTTATGTCCATGAATTCTATTCTCAGAAGTTTTGGATTTACTGGTAAAAATATGAGAATTTAGGTTGCGTAAATTACCATCAGCCAGATATTTTTGACCCTGCCTTTAAACTGACAATGCGACCTGGCCATTATCAGATTATCTTTGGAAGATAATTATTGTTTGACAACTAAGTTAACAACTTTTTGAAGAAATAATCTCATTTGAAAACGTAAATCACCGTGTGTGGTGATGATTGGGCAGATGATAGCTTCTGGTAGGACAAATGTAGAATCTGTTGAAAACTAGGATTATATTTTCATTATTATTCTAAGATATGATTTAGAAATAAGTTTTTGTTGTTCTTTATTGTTTTTTGTCTGAGAAATGGTCTTTGCTTTCTTTATTCAGTTTGGTAATGAGATAAGCATCTTAAGCTCTTGTCATTTTCTATGTAGCATTTTTTTTTACTTTCTTTTGATAGAAATTTTCTTTGTAGCATCACCAATTGTTTATAAAATGAACCAAAGATGAATAAACATGATCAGTAGATTGGACACCATGAGACTCTTCAGCAGTTGTTTTTCTATGTAGTGCTATCTCTTCAGACTTTTTATAGCTCCTGTACCTCGTGACCAAGACAAAAATGAACTCATGAGTGACCAAGGAAAAAAACGCCTTTCTAGAACAAGACTGAAAAACCACTGCATACTTTCTACTCCTCAGCTCTGTAGCAAGATTTACCTTTTGCTCTTGGTCATGTTTGAACTGATCAAAGTAATTCTTAAAAATATACTGTCATGTTGCATACTAGCTGCAGAGCCTCTATATTTAACTCTTTTACTATTTCCTTAACTTTTTTACACCCCTGTAAGCTGTAGCTCATTCTTGGTTTGATTGGGGTTTGGTACTGACAACTACCCGCTTGTTTGCATAAAAATAGTGTGATATAGATAGCAGTTGATTAGAGTAACAATAAATAAGATTGGTTGTGTTTGGTTGAGAATATGTACAAACTTTTCCATTTTGCTAATCAAGAAAAGAAACAAAAATTTATCAATTTTAAAGGATTTAGGCCATCCATTTGTGAAATAAGTGACCTTCAAGGAGACTCTTAACCTGTTGTGTTTGGTGGAACTTAATTTTCCCCACCTAAAAATGTACATCAATACTGGATTCGAATTGCACTTCAGGAAGGGGAAAAAAAAATCACCTTTCCTGAAGTTTCCCTTCGTATTATTGTCACGAGCAAAACTTGTGTAGAACGTAGTTGTGTATGTGTATCATAAGCCGTGAGTCTCGAGTATCGAACCTTCGACGTAGTTCAAGAACTCGCGAATAAGTTCAGTAGACTTAAGTTTGGGCTCATGGTTAGTCCCACATCGGTTGGTTAACAATGCATAAATCAGTATATATACAGTTAGCTGTGCAGTGAGTTTGTCCCTTTGCGAACATCCAAAAACAAAAAAATTGAAACAATCGAGAAATGCTCCAAATTTTCCTTGATAAGGGAAAAATTTGGAAATAGTAATTAAGCCGCTTCATTCTTAATAATCAAGATTAATAATGATAATCAGATTAGTGTTGATAATTAATTTTCACTTATTATAACTCAAATCAGATTTTTAGAGTTATAAAAAAAAATTAGAGGAAAGAAAAAAACTTATGTGATATTTGTGAAGCTTACCCTAGATTTGAAAAAAACATGTGATATTTGTGAAACCCAGATTTTGATTCATTCAACAAAATGAGTGATTTTAGTGATTCGATATCTTACAAATTAGTTAACTTAGCTTTTTCTCGCTCAAAATTATCTATATTACATAACAAAATCAAAACTTTTGAATTTTTGGAAGAACTTACGGTTGCAATTTTGCTCGTGACCAATAGTAACTCTTGAGTTCACGGTTCGTAAGTTATCGAATACTGGTAATAGCTGGTTAAATTTGGGGAAGATCCACGTCGTAAAACCCACGATTACTGATTGGTAATTTTCATCTTTCGTCTGACAGTAACTCGGATTCACGGTTGGTAATAAAATGCTCGAAACCAACCGTGGCGAAAAAATTCTCGAGATATAAGAACATACGGTTGGTAATTGAACTATTACCAACCGTATGTTCTTCAAATCTCCGATTACGGTTCGTAATTGAGTTATTACCAACCGTAACTCATAAACTTGTAAATTTCAATTTCAATTTTCATACAAAACCCTAATTTTTGATACAAAATTAACTTAAATCCAACACGATAAACTAAACCCTAACGGGTTTTTCCAAACATTTTTCAAATCGCCGATTAATCGAAGACGATGAAATTTTCGGTTTTAATTGAGGTTAGGGTTGATGGAGGAGAAGAGAAGATGAAGAAGAAGATGAAAAAAAAAATTGATTTGATTTTCTCTGATTCATTAGGTTTAAAAAAAAATGATTTGATTTTGGTTAATTTAAGGTGAAAAGGGTAATCTAGTCAATCTACACCCCCTATAGGACATCCCCTAACCAATAAGAGGACATTCTTTATCGTCCTTACGCCCTTCTACCATTTCATGCCGCCCCTTTACCAAGCTTGGAAATTTATAGCGAGCGTTTCTACACTAGTTTGCGAATTAGAAGACCTCACAGAATTTAGCTTGTCTAATGCTGTCAAGGTCAATCGGCCTTAACTTGTCTGATTCGGCTTTAAAGTCGATTTAACTGTTTTCCATATCCCTCTAATGCTCTAATAAAGTTCTGAATTTTTACTCACACAATAGACATCTATAGGTTTCTACCACTAATCCTCCTAGATTCTTATCTTATGACAGCCAAACGGTAGATGATGTTGATGTGGTGCTTCTCACCTACAACGGTAGTAGGTAAGTGAAAATGATGTAGATATGACGTTACCTCTAATTTCCAAGTCTTACTGCCAAACTAGGCATTTTTGGTCCCTATAAATTCCCTACTCGAATCTATATTCTTTCATCGGACTATTCTCTCCTTTATTTGCTAAACACCCCATCTCTCCACTTTTTTTCTCTCAGGACTCAGCAACTAAAACTTTAAACTCCACAAAGATAATGGGAAGTGTAGGAAGCGAGAGAAAAACTACAGGATGGGCAGCAACAGACCCATCTGGGATACTCTCTCCTTATACTTTCTCTCTTCGGGAAACAGGTCCAGAAGATGTGTACATCAAGGTTACATACTGTGGAGTCTGCCACACTGATATTCACCAAGTCAAGAATGATCTTGGCATGTCTAACTACCCCATGGTCCCTGGGTACGCAACAAAAACATCATTAGTTCTTGATTATGTTGTGTGTGTTTTTCTGTTTTTTAACTAAATGTTATTTTGATTTTGTATAGGCATGAAACAGTAGGAGAAGTAATTGAGGTAGGCAAAGATGTAACAAAATTCAAAGCTGGAGACAGTGTTGGAGTTGGACTGATTATTGGAAGTTGTAGAGAATGTTCATCATGTACCTCAAATATTGAACAATACTGTAACAAGAAAATTTGGAATTACAATGATGTTTATACTGATGGTAAACCAACTCAAGGAGGTTTTGCTTCTACAATGGTTATTGATCAAAAGTAAGTTCACCACTTACAACATGAAACCACCATGAACAATCATTTTCAGATTCTGTTTCAAATATTAATGGGTTTGTTTTTGTTTTTTGTTTTGAAGATTTGTAGTGAAGATACCAGAAGGACTAGCACCAGAACAAGCAGCACCACTCTTATGTGCAGGGTTGACAGTTTATAGTCCACTAAGAAAATTTGATTTGACAAGAAGTGGATTAAGAGCTGGAATTTTAGGACTTGGTGGTGTTGGACATATGGGTGTGAAAATTGCAAAAGCAATGGGTCATCATGTGACTGTAATAAGTTCATCTAACAAGAAGCAAGAAGAAGCTATGGATCATCTTGGTGCTGATGATTATATCGTTAGCTCCGAGCCTGAACAAATGGGAAGAGCAGTTGACACTCTAGATTACATTATGGATACCATTCCTGTTGTTCATCCACTTGAACCTTACCTTCCTTTATTGAAAGTTGATGGTAGATTTATTATCATGGGTGTCATTGCTCAACCTCTCCAATTTATCACTCCCATGATCATGCTCGGTACGTCGTATGTCCCGGCTTTATACTCTCAACTTACCTTGTATTTTTGTTTGTTCTCAATTTTTGTCTTGGAATTTTGTATAGGGAGGAAATCGATCACGGGGACGTTTATCGGAAGCGTGGAAGAATCGGCGGAAATGCTCGAGTTCTGTAAAGAAAAAGGTGTAACCTCTTCTATTGAATTGGTGAAAATGGATTACATTAACAAAGCTATGGAAAGGTTGGAGAAGAATGATGTTAGATACAGGTTTGTTGTTGATGTGGCCGGCAGCAAAATCGATCTTTGAGAACTGAAATCATTCCAGATCCTATGATAGCGCGTGGGGATTGAACTAGTGGAGGAAAAATTGGTGGAGAACAAAAATTGGTGGGAAAATTACATCATCTTTGTGTTGCAATATTATAATAAGAAAGATACTTTCTGTGAGATATTTAAATCTGCTTCTTTCTTGTTTTATTTTCTCTTCTTCCAATAATTGGATTGTTGGTAGTTTTTGTTTTGTGCAATTTTATAGTGAAAATATGCTTCAAACTTGAGTGTAAAATGCATGTCCTCAGTTTCATTCTTCTCTTAAGATACAAACAGGGTTCGACTCAACTGCTAAACTGTTAAGAGTGCTAAAGTTACCTGCAAAATTATGTTCTAAATAAAAATATAACAGATAGACTAAACTAATAATTCCAACACCAAAAGAGTTCCCTAGGTTTTGAGTAGTAAGAGTGAAGCGTTTGTCTTTGTAAAAGTGAACACAAGAAAAGTTGGCAAGCTTGCTTTGAAACGCAACAAAGTGTAGCTGCCCCATCTCTTGGTGTTCCATCTTCCATCATTCACATCCAAACGTCATTATAGTACCCAACTGACTCTACAGTTTGCACTTGCAGGCACTTTGGTGGTCCTGATGATTCTTGTTACGGGAAGGAAACAAATAATTTTTGCAACAATTCTCAATAATGTGGTTAAGACTTGTTGGTTGCTGAAATACTTTTCTACAAGTAGTTGGTAATTTGGTACTATCCCCACTGTGTCCCTACCTACGAATTGAGTGGTGAAAATTCGTGGGGAATGGGCATGTTTTTAAGAGTAAAAAATTGAGGGATGAAAAATGGGTATGTTTTTACAAAAGAAAAAAAATATATTTGTCAGATGTGGGATTTGAACCCACGCCCTCGTTAGAGGACCAGAACTTGAGTCTGGCGCCTTAGACCACTCGGCCAACCTGACTGTTTTGATACATTTGGTCAACGAACCTTATTATATCTTAAGTCTCACAATAGGCACTTCTCTAGCGTTGGCCAATTGGAGTAATTCAAACAAGGGTTTTTATTCACAATGAAATTTAAGGAAAAATCGTCATAGAAATCCAGATTTTGGGTTTTGCTTGACATACGGACTACTTTTCATTCAACCTAAATTGACGGACAAAGTCGGTTGTCCGTCAATATATCTTAAGTTTTGTTTTTTATTTTCCATGTTTACCCCTCAATCATAGTTAACAGAAACCAATCATAGTTACTTCTTAAATAGGTTTTGGAATATGGATAGAGTATTAGACCCAAATGTATACGGATACTACATATGGAGAACCAAAAATATCTCTCCCACAAGAGCCTGTTTACCCTAGGTTTCTTCATCTCCTCATGAGTCTGGGTTCTCTCTGTTAGCCAACCTAGACCACCATCCCTCTCTTATCAACCCCTTTCATCTCCTTCTTTCTCTACTTCAGTATTTTCAGTCATGAATGCACTTAGAATTGTAGCATTTGCCTTCAGAGGCCATAACCTCGCTTTGGAAATTCCGATATAAACTCTTATTGAATTAGGACTACATCAAATTTCCAATGTCTCTGGTAGTAGAATAAACTGTTATTTTCTATTTTTTTACTGATATATTGGCCATACTTTGCACTTATTCTTCTGTTTTCCTTGTTGGGAGAGTAGTGATAAATTCTATGCTGAATTTTTGGCCATTGGAGAGGCTTTAACGAAGTTATGTTGGTTTTTCAGTCAACAATGCCATCTACTTTTAAGGTTATGCCATATATGTGTGCATTATGCTCTTCTTCTCTAGCAATAGGTATATTTTACAATCTACTGGCTAAGTAATCGTAGAATCCCTTTATCTTATCTTGTTGAACTGATAATTATGAATATAGAAGTATATACCAAGTTCATCTTTATCAATCATGTTAACAATGGTAGTCCATGTATGTGTACTCATATAATAGCAGAAAGCGACTTGTAACTTTATCAGTTCAAGATGTGAGTCGATTGAGGATCTCCGCGTCTTCTTACTTGAGTTTGATCCCTTCGAAATGGACACATTGGGATACGGTGAAGGGCTTAATTGCTGTCTCATGTTGCTGCTACAATTTCACTACGTCCTTTTCTTCTGCTAATTAATAGAAAATGTTTTACCGCTCGTTTCTGTGGTACAAAATTGCCCAGGATTCACCAAATTCCTCCTATGCATTATGACTCTACATGAGCCCGAGATTGTGGAACCTATGGATGAGGCCTATTGTTCAGGGGTCAAGACCTTCTCCAAGCCACGGATGCTTTGGTACATTAGAATGTACGCCAATAACTTGGAGACTCTCTGTTGCATTTGCAGGCAGCAGTGACTTGGGTATGCAGTGTGCATCGGAACTTGGAAGGATGCCCTAAGTTGCGCAAGTTATATATGAGATTGTCTATTTGGGAATATGGCACTACTCTTAAGCGTTGGAGAAATGAGTGCATGAGGTCCCTTTGGATGTCAGACTACAATGTCACAATGCATGGTTGTAGGCTTCTTGGAAAGGAGATGCCAGTGATGAATGTAGATATGTTTAAACAACATTGTCTCTCTTAGCGCTTGAATTTCTCTCTTTGGAAGTGAATTTAGATAATTCCATAATTTAATTGAGTGATGGGTTTGATCTTTACTGAATGTTTGTGCTTGTTACTGTATTCCAATTGTTGCTCCAGTTGTGTCAATTGTTATACTTTGCAGCGTGATAGAATCTCTTTCGTAAAACAGTACATTATTGAATGAAAAATTAAACATATATTGTTCCCAACACTGTCCAGCGAAATAAATTGGGTAACCTCCACAAATGTCGTACATGATAAATTAGATATGAAATAAAACGATCTCATAAAATTAATTAGGTTTGAAACAAAAAGATCTTATAATAAAAATTGGGTAGCTGATTGTGCAAACAGAAGATGAGTAACATAATGTTGCCTACACACTGGAGAACGTGTAGGCATATAACCGTTATTACTTCCAGACTCTTCCCAACTTGAGGAACCACTGTCCACTTCTCCATACGTCATTTCTTCAAGTTGTTGAACTCTAATAGGTCTTCAAAGATTTATTCGAAGCTTAAGAAAACAAGCGACCACATTACCTGTAGTTTTCCTTCCTCTACCCATCTGCGCACAAATAAACATTTTTTACATGGCGGTTTCACGGTAAAAGTTTTCTAGTTATGCCGGTTAATTACAACATTATATTCATCGTGAGAGCGACTAAATCAACATCGGTCACGAGCATACAACTTAAATAATAATCTAAATACATGGCAATGAAAACAAAAGCGAGACCTTCAAAGATGATTAAGTATTCGTCGCCAATGTTTCAATATAGTGCAGTTTATACTATATACAAAACGAATGGGTCTTCACAATGATGGAGTACATTGCTCAATCGGTAACATACCATTTCCGAAAACGTGTTTAGTTAGCAAATAAAACTACTAAAATAACATAATGTATAAACTGTCTCACCCCATCCGTAAGATTGGATCAACTCTAACTTTTGTCACCCCATAATTTGATATTAAGCGTGGCACATTTTGAAATAGTAGTTCATCTCACCAAGGATCAGACTAATAGTAATGTACTCGTTAACTTAATTTCATGTAGCCAAATATAAAAGACTTGATTTAACTGTTTGATTTATTATAACCAAATATGTGTATGATTAGTGGAAAGATGGAAAAAAGAATTTTTTGGAGTAATTTCTGAGTCACAAATTAATCCAAGGAGATCGAATCCTGGGAAAGAGATTAGTTTCTGCACAGGGGACTTATGTCCATCAGAGGAAATGGTGTCCCTGTATACCAAGGCATACATTTGGTACTTGAAGATGATAATTATTGAACATATTTATGCATATAATAACATTTTTGACTACCTGGTTATAGGAAGGGAACTTCCTTTGGTGGATTAGACTCACATGTACCCTGGGACATCGCTTGTTGAAAACTACATGAACAAGTTATCCTACATGAACAACCATCTAGGATAACTTGTTCAACGAACGGAATTTGAGTCAAGAGATGTCATGGCTCGGCAACCAACAAGAGAAGGAGAAACTAGAGAAAAACTGCTAAGACTTACATCCATTGGGGTTTGTAAGAAGTTACCAAAACTAAACCGGTAAGCATGTTAGGATCAATATCTAGGAAGCTGATGTCTACTTCTAATCACACGCATTCATAAAATAAACCAACATAAAAATACCAATAATCTCAAAATAAGAAATGGGTTCTCATCAAAACCTCAAAATATACAATTTACCTGCACATGTATGTGAACTAATTCAAGCACTGGTAGTACAAATGGAAACAAACACTAAGACAATAAATCTTTTAAATAGACAAACAAAAATGTTTCTGAGAAGGAGTACCTCAGTTCCAATCAATTTCCCATCTTCGTGAGCAACAAGACCATTTGCTGAAAACACGTAACCATAATTCTTAATCACTGGAATCGATGAGAACTCTTCTAGTGAAGAATAAGCACATCTCTAATAGTCTCATAAACAAAAATCGTGTTGCAAAACGATAAACAAGCAAACAAGCTTATACAACCATCAATATATAAAGCAGTGGCAATTAGATAAACCCCATACCCGAATTCCCAAGCTGCTCAGTAATCTTACAAGGTCAAATCCCCCAACAATTAGTAATTTCCTGATATCACAACCATGGGTTATTATCCAAACCAATACTAACACTAAAAACAAATACGAAATTTTTAAAAAAAAAAAAAAATCTCAAAATCGATTACCTTTCTAAGATTTCTCATGAACTTTAACATCTTTGAAATCACTTCACATAGTATAGAACAAATTAGTAAAAAGAAAAGATTAAACTACTAGAAATTCCAAATGTATATAAACATATATACCTTTGTTGAAGCTGTAAGTGTACCAACAACATCAAACAAACATAGCAATCAAACCCGGCCTCCTTGAATCCATTGTAAAACAAAAGTTTTTGCAATCCAAAATTGAGCTCTATTATTTCGATTAACAAAAATAAACATAAAACCCAAATTTTAAGATAACAATTAACACTTAAAACAATGATTAACTAAAAACAGAAAAAGGTGTATAATCACATGATTAAATTTAGCTCACCTGCATTCGGAGAAGGAAAGAAAATAAGGGAAATCGAAGAAGAAGAAGAAAGGCGTTAGATTAGGAATTTGGGATAGGGGAAGTTGGGTATGGGTTTAGATAAACAGATATCTTACTCATGCCGAGGTTTGGTTAAGTTATGATTGACTCTATCCGTCAACTATGATTGACTGAAACGTTATCCTCCTGCGAGGCTTGACACAATTCTTTGGATGTCTATGACGATTGGCCAAATTTAAGTGATGTGCTATTGAGTATTGACTACGATTGCGCTGGTGTAGATAGTTTTAAGACTTTCCCCTTCTCCTGTATCATTGGTCATTATATCTACTACCAAAGAGAGTGTTTGATTTTACTGAGTAAGGGCATTATCGAAGATAATACGTCGTTTATTTCGAACGTTAAGAAGGCCGGCTCTTAAATTGGCACCTCTCAGGATATGTTCACACACAGACACCAACAACCATTGAAAACGTGAAGTCTCTCGGAGAAAGGGACAAAATAGGTGAATTACAGGGAGCGGGCGGAGCTTACCGAGGCCGGTGAAGGATTACGTAATCAACGATTATTTTTTTTCGAGGCGGGTTAACCTAACCAAACTCGCACCCACACCCTTAACCAACCCACTTTCCACAACGGGCGGGTATGGACAAAAACCCATGGATTTAGCGGGTACGGGCGGGTATGGGTATCGTGGGTGGGTCTTGTGCAGCCCTAGTTACCTCTAAAAGTTGAGCAATCACTAGTCATTACAAGGGATAATCATTATTTCTCTCTGATACTGGCTATCTTATCGAAAGAGTTGTATTGTAAAGAAAAAGAAAGACAGGATCGGCAAAATTGACAAATTTGATGTAGAAAGTTTAAATTTTTACTCTAAATACAAACATCAATCGACCATTCATATAGCGTTCTCCATGTTACATGATGTTGGACTAAGAATCATTCTATTTCTCCATATGTTTTCCCCTCGAACTGTTAGCCTCGGTAAAATACATCTACTAGCTGAAATACATGCTCATCATGTATCTTGTTGGGTTGAAGCCACTCAAAATCACTGCAAAGGAAGAAAAGCAAATAAATACCTGCTACATAAGGAGAAAAAGATGACAAAAATATGAAATCAGAAGTTAGGTGTATACTTACTGAGGGGTGAAAGGATGATGACAATACCGATCGGGTACAAAAAGAATGTGGTTCTTTCTAGGAAGGGTAATACTGCAGCAAGTAATCCAAAAAAATCTAATCAGGAAATTAACATACGGAAGTAAATCAAATAATCTAGAAATTCATATCATGGTTCTTTTTAAAGTGCTTGAAGCTTGAATCTGAATCAAGTATGTGAGATAGGAGGGTGAATGGTGGACCTGCCTTAATTGAATGCAAGCAAACCCAACACTTAATGCTTGAAGAAAATTTTCTAAGGCAGTGTATGAGAAATCTATGTTCCTTCTCATCATATCCTAGAATCTTATTTAATGAAATTTGACTTACCATCATATCCTAGAAAGTTGAGATAGTGGTAGTAAGAGACCGCAACCATGAAAAGCAAGTTTGATAGCAGAACTGGAATGAAACCGTGTGCAATCAAGAGGGGTGATAAAAAGTAGTGAATCACTGGCATAACATAAAAAGGTATCAGTCACACAATTATTCTTGTTCATATACAACGAAAACTTTTAGTCACATGGGAGTTCAAATGTAAAAAAGCAATTACCATATAGCAGAACGAACATTGGGAAGAAAGAGTTGCAGTGAACATCAAATGCATAAAGCCTTCATGAAAAAGAGAAAAGCACAGTTAGCAGAGACCAGGTTTCACGCTGATTTCAGTCAGATGGAAATGGTAAAAGTAGGGTGGTATGAATATTTAATGGGTTCAATTCACAATTTTTAGCGAAATAGGAAAGGGTTAATGCACAGCAGGAACTACTACAAGATAAACAAGGTTGCTACTTTCCATCTGCTGAAACGCATTCGCATTGGATGATAACAAGATTCTAAGACCAACTTCAAATACAGTTTCTACCAAATTTATCATATTAAAAATTGCTCATGCATCATGAGCGCTTTGGTAAATTTTTAAGGTTTCAAAATTAAGTGAGGTCTGACATAAATATAGCTCAATACCAAGTTAGATGAAGTTGGAAACATGATGCTGATACTAATACAGGATCCTAGCATAGAAGACAATGATGGTCCAGAAGTCTACATTGGATAATGAGAAAAAAATGTACGCCACTGAACTAAAACAAAGCAGTAACATTCTGATACAGAACAAAGTAGAGTTTCATGATTTACCATTCCACTCGTTGTTCAACCACATGACTGTTAGGAGACTCTTCGAAGATATGAATTCGTAAGAAACCTGCACAGCCAATACAAATAGCATCAACAGAAATTCATAGAAAAATCAGTCCCCTTATCTGCTATAGTCATGGGACTAAATGTGCAAATTGAATCATAGTTCATTGGTATTACAGCTTACCAGCAACATGTTGCCAGAATCGCTCCAGTTATTAAGAAATGAAAACTCAATACTGAAAGAACTGTGTAAATAGCATGTCCCACGCTATGGCTGAACCTGAAATAATGAAACAACAAGGTGGAACAAAATAAGCGCCAGCAGCAGAGTAACCATTCGGAGAAATAAAATAAACGTAAGAAAAGGAAATGAAAAATGACAAATATCTATATAGATCACTGCAGTCATTGGCTTAATGTTACACAAAGAGCTTAAAACTAGCATAGCCTAAGGACTCTAAATTATGCTTCAGTAAACCTTTCATAGTTTCCCATAGGTTCTATAGGAAACACTGACATCTACAGATGAACATATCATTCACAAAAATTTGCATTTTTCTCTCAACCAACGTCCCTTCCCTATATATGTCTTATTTGCATTTCTACAAATTAGACTAGGGGAGGAAAAATCATTCACCAACTCCCAAAGCCGCATCTTGCAAAGGCCCTGCCCAAATGAGGCTTCATCTTGTCAAATGAAGCTTCATCATGAGAGGTGATGCAATATGGGTCTCAGGCATTGGACTTACTCACGTGGTTGTTAGCCAGTGATGCCAAAAATTTTCGATAAATCGCATTTAGCATGCATAAATGCATGCCAAAAGCATCGCGACTTCGCTTCCCACAGGAATGCAAGGCAAACTTGCATTTTGCTCTCAACCAACGTCCCTTCCCTATAGATGTCTTATTTGCATTTCTACAAATTAGACTAGGGGAGGAAAAATCATTCACCAACTCCCAAAGCCGCATCTTGCAAAGACCCTGCCCAAATGAAGCTTCATCTTGTCAAATGAAGCTTCATCATGAGAGGTGATGCAAAATGGGTCTCAGGCATTGGACTTACTCACGTGGTTGTTAGCCAGTGATGCCAAAAATTTTCGATAAATCGCATTTAGCATGCATAAATGCATGCCAAAAGCATCGCGACTTCGCTTCCCACAGAAATGCAAGGCAAACTTGCATTTTTCTCTCAACCAACGTCCCTTCCCTATATATGTCTTATTTGCATTTCTACAAATTAGACTAGGGAGGAAAAATCATTCACCAACTCCCAAAGCCGCATCTTGCAAAGGCCCTGCCCAAATGAAGCTTCATCTTGTCAAATGAAGCTTCATCATGAGAGGTGATGCAATATGGGTCTCAGGCATTGGACTTACTCACGTGGTTGTTAGCCAGTGATGCCAAAAATTTCGATAAATCGCATTTAGCATGCATAAATGCATGCCAAAAGCATCGCGACTTCGCTTCCCACAGGAAATGCAAGGCAAACTTGCATTTTTCTCTCAACCAACGTCCCTTCCCTATATATGTCTTATTTGCATTTCTACAAATTAGACTAGGGGAGGAAAAATCATTCACCAACTCCCAAAGCCGCATCTTGCAAAGGCCCTGCCCAATGAGGCTTCATCTTGTCAAATGAAGCTTCATCATGAGAGGTGATGCAATATGGGTCTCAGGCATTGGACTTACTCACGTGGTTGTTAGCCAGTGATGCCAAAATTTTCGATAAATCGCATTTAGCATGCATAAATGCATGCCAAAAGCATCGCGACTTCGCTTCCCACAGGAAATGCAAGGCAAACTTGCATTTTGCTCTCAACCAACGTCCCTTCCCTATATATGTCTTATTTGCATTTCTACAAATTAGACTAGGGGAGGAAAAATCATTCACCAACTCCCAAAGCCGCATCTTGCAAAGACCCTGCCCAAATGAAGCTTCATCTTGTCAAATGAAGCTTCATCATGAGAGGTGATGCAATATGGGTCTCAGGCATTGGACTTACTCACGTGGTTGTTAGCCAGTGATGCCAAAAAATTTCGATAAATCGCATTTAGCATGCATAAATGCATGCCAAAAGCATCGCGACTTCGCTTCCCACAGGAAATGCAAGGCAAACTTGCATTTTTCTCTCAACCAACGTCCCTTCCCTATATATGTCTTATTTGCATTTCTACAAATTAGACTAGGGGAGGAAAAATCATTCACCAACTCCCAAAGCCGCATCTTGCAAAGGCCCTGCCCAAATGAGGCTTCATCTTGTCAAATGAAGCTTCATCATGAGAGGTGATGCAATATGGGTCTCAGGCATTGGACTTACTCACGTGGTTGTTAGCCAGTGATGCCAAAAATTTTCGATAAATCGCATTTAGCATGCATAAATGCATGCCAAAAGCATCGCGACTTCGCTTCCCACAGGAAATGCAAGGCAAACTTGCATTTTGCTCTCAACCAACGTCCCTTCCCTATATATGTCTTATTTGCATTTCTACAAATTAGACTAGGGGAGGAAAAATCATTCACCAACTCCCAAAGCCGCATCTTGCAAAGACCCTGCCCATGAAGCTTCATCTTGTCAAATGAAGCTTCATCATGAGAGGTGATGCAAAATGGGTCTCAGGCATTGGACTTACTCACGTGGTTGTTAGCCAGTGATGCCAAAAAATTTCGATAAATCGCATTTAGCATGCATAAATGCATGCCAAAAGCATCGCGACTTCGCTTCCCACAGGAAATGCAAGGCAAACTTGCATTTTTCTCTCAACCAACGTCCCTTCCCTATATATGTCTTATTTGCATTTCTACAAATTAGACTAGGGGGGAAAAATCATTCACCAACTCCCAAAGCCGCATCTTGCAAAGGCCCTGCCCAAATGAAGCTTCATCTTGTCAAATGAAGCTTCATCATGAGAGGTGATGCAATATGGGTCTCAGGCATTGGACTTACTCACGTGGTTGTTAGCCAGTGATGCCAAAAATTTTCGATAAATCGCATTTAGCATGCATAAATGCATGCCAAAAGCATCGCGACTTCGCTTCCCACAGGAAATGCAAGGCAAACTTGCATTTTTCTCTCAACCAACGTCCCTTCCCTATATATGTCTTATTTGCATTTCTACAAATTAGACTAGGGGAGGAAAAATCATTCACCAACTCCCAAAGCCGCATCTTGCAAAGGCCCTGCCCAAATGAAGCTTCATCTTGTCAAATGAAGCTTCATCATGAGAGGTGATGCAATATGGGTCTCAGGCATTGGACTTACTCACGTGGTTGTTAGCCAGTGATGCCAAAAAATTTCGATAAATCGCATTTAGCATGCATAAATGCATGCCAAAAGCATCGCGACTTCGCTTCCCACAGAAATGCAAAACAAACTTGCATTTTTCTCTCAACCAACGTCCCTTCCCTATATATGTCTTATTTGCATTTCTACAAATTAGACTAGGGAGGAAAAATCATTCACCAACTCCCAAAGCCGCATCTTGCAAAGGCCCTGCCCAAATGAAGCTTCATCTTGTCAAATGAAGCTTCATCATGAGAGGTGATGCAATATGGGTCTCAGGCATTGGACTTACTCACGTGGTTGTTAGCCAGTGATGCCAAAAATTTCGATAAATCGCATTTAGCATGCATAAATGCATGCCAAAAGCATCGCGACTTCGCTTCCCACAGGAATGCAAGGCAAACTTGCATTTTTCTCTCAACCAACGTCCCTTCCCTATATATGTCTTATTTGCATTTCTACAAATTAGACTAGGGGAGGAAAAATCATTCACCAACTCCCAAAGCCGCATCTTGCAAAGGCCTCTCATGATGAAGCTTCATCTTGTCAAATGAAGCTTCATCATGAGAGGTGATGCAATATGGGTCTCAGGCATGGACTTACTCACGTGGTTGTTAGCCAGTGATGCCAAAAAATTTCGATAAATCGCATTTAGCATGCATAAATGCATGCCAAAAGCATCGCGACTTCGCTTCCCACAGGAAATGCAAGGCAAACTTGCATTTTTCTCTCAACCAACGTCCCTTCCCTATATATGTCTTATTTGCATTTCTACAAATTAGACTAGGGGAGGAAAAATCATTCACCAACTCCCAAAGCCGCATCTTGCAAAGGCCCTGCCCAAATGAAGCTTCATCTTGTCAAATGAAGCTTCATCATGAGAGGTGATGCAATATGGGTCTCTCAGGCATTGGACTTACTCACGTGGTTGTTAGCCAGTGATGCCAAAAAATTTCGATAAATCGCATTTAGCATGCATAAATGCATGCCAAAAGCATCGCGACTTCGCTTCCCACAGGAAATGCAAGGCAAACTTGCATTTTGCTCTCAACCAACGTCCCTTCCCTATATATGTCTTATTTGCATTTCTACAAATAGACTAGGGGAGGAAAAATCATTCACCAACTCCCAAAGCCGCATCTTGCAAAGGCCCTGCCCAAATGAAGCTTCATCTTGTCAAATGAAGCTTCATCATGAGAGGTGATGCAATATGGGTCTCTCAGGCATTGGACTTACTCACGTGGTTGTTAGCCAGTGATGACAAAAAATTTCGATAAATCGCATTTAGCATGCATAAATGCATGCCAAAAGCATCGCTACTTCGCTTCCCACAGGAAATGCAAGGCAAACTTGCATTTTGCTCTCAACCAACGTCCCTTCCCTATATATGTCTTATTTGCATTTCTACAAATTAGACTAGGGGAGGAAAAATCATTCACCAACTCCCAAAGCCGCATCTTGCAAAGACCCTGCCCAAATAAAGCTTCATCTTGTCAAATGAAGCTTCATCATGAGAGGTGATGCAAAATGGGTCTCAGGCATTGGACTTACTCACGTGGTTGTTAGCCAGTGATGCCAAAAAATTTCGATAAATCGCATTTAGCATGCATAAATGCATGCCAAAAGCATCGCTACTTCGCTTCCCACAGGAAATGCAAGGCAAACTTGCATTTTGCTCTCAACCAACGTCCCTTCCCTATATATGTCTTATTTGCATTTCTACAAATCATTTTAGGGGAGGACTTTTCATTCACCAACTCCCAAAGCCGCAAGTTGCAGCGGCCTTCCCAAAGTCGCGCAATGATCGTGCACCACCGTCAAAGCCGCAAGCCATTCTGCACAATCATTGTGCTTCACCGTCAAAGCCGCATGTCATGTTGCATAATGATCGTGCAACACCGTCAAAGCCGAATGCCATGCCTTACAATGATCGTGCACCACCGTCAAATCCGCATGTCATGCCGCACAATGATCGTGCACCACCGTTTCTGCCAACGTCCCTTCCCTATATATGTCTTATTTGCATTTCTTCAAATCATTTTAGGGGAGGACTTTTCATTCACCAACTCCCAAAGCCGCAAGTTGCAGCGGCCTTCCCAAAGTCGCGCAATGATCGTGCACCACCGTCAAAGCCGCAAGCCATTCTGCACAATCATTGTGCTTCACCGTCATAGCCGCATGTCATGTTGCCTAATGATCGTGCAACACCGTCAAAGCCGAATGCCATGCCTTACAATGATCGTGCACCACCGTCAAATCCGCATGTCATGCCGCACAATGATCGTGCACCACCGTTTCTGCCAACGTCCCTTCCCTATATATGTCTTATTTGCATTTCTTCAAATCATTTTAGGGGAGGACTTTTCATTCACCAACTCCCAAAGCCGCAAGTTGCAGCGGCCTTCCCAAAGTCGCGCAATGATCGTGCACCACCGTCAAAGCCGCAAGCCATTCTGCACAATCATTGTGCTTCACCGTCATAGCCGCATGTCATGTTGCATAATGATCGTGCAACACCGTCAAAGCCGAATGCCATGCCTTACAATGATCGTGCACCACCGTCAAATCCGCATGTCATGCCGCACAATGATCGTGCAC
>JAJJWW010001955.1:10000-12500 GCA_023531295.1 Papaver armeniacum | reverse complement strand
CCTGCCCAAATGAAGCTTCATCTTGTCAAATGAAGCTTCATCATGAGAGGTGATGCAAAATGGGTCTCAGGCATTGGACTTACTCACGTGGTTGTTAGCCAGTGATGCCAAAAATTTCGATAAATCGCATTTAGCATGCATAAATGCATGCCAAAAGCATCGCGACTTCGCTTCCCACAGGAAATGCAAGGCAAACTTGCATTTTTCTCTCAACCAACGTCCCTTCCCTATATATGTCTTATTTGCATTTCTACAAATTAGACTAGGGGGGAAAAATCATTCACCAACTCCCAAAGCCGCATCTTGCAAAGGCCCTGCCCAAATGAAGCTTCATCTTGTCAAATGAAGCTTCATCATGAGAGGTGATGCAATATGGGTCTCAGGCATTGGACTTACTCACGTGGTTGTTAGCCAGTGATGCCAAAAATTTTCGATAAATCGCATTTAGCATGCATAAATGCATGCCAAAAGCATCGCGACTTCGCTTCCCACAAGGAAATGCAAGGCAAACTTGCATTTTTCTCTCAACCAACGTCCCTTCCCTATATATGTCTTATTTGCATTTCTACAAATTAGACTAGGGAGGAAAAATCATTCACCAACTCCCAAAGCCGCATCTTGCAAAG
The DNA here is from genome assembly GCA_023531295.1 of Papaver armeniacum. Taxonomy (NCBI): domain Eukaryota; kingdom Viridiplantae; phylum Streptophyta; class Magnoliopsida; order Ranunculales; family Papaveraceae; genus Papaver; species Papaver armeniacum. The sequence goes on along the minus strand of JAJJWW010001955.1, from coordinate 11,874 downwards.
GCCCTGCCCAAATGAAGCTTCATCTTGTCAAATGAAGCTTCATCATGAGAGGTGATGCAATATGGGTCTCAGGCATTGGACTTACTCACGTGGTTGTTAGCCAGTGATGCCAAAAATTTTCGATAAATCGCATTTAGCATGCATAAATGCATGCCAAAAGCATCGCGACTTCGCTTCCCACAGGAAATGCAAGGCAAACTTGCATTTTTCTCTCAACCAACGTCCCTTCCCTATATATGTCTTATTTGCATTTCTACAAATTAGACTAGGGGGGAAAAATCATTCACCAACTCCCAAAGCCGCATCTTGCAAAGGCCCTGCCCAAATGAAGCTTCATCTTGTCAAATGAAGCTTCATCATGAGAGGTGATGCAATATGGGTCTCAGGCATTGGACTTACTCACGTGGTTGTTAGCCAGTGATGCCAAAAAAATTTCGATAAATCGCATTTAGCATGCATAAATGCATGCCAAAAGCATCGCGACTTCGCTTCCCACAGAAATGCAAGGCAAACTTGCATTTTTCTCTCAACCAACGTCCCTTCCCTATATATGTCTTATTTGCATTTCTACAAATTAGACTAGGGGAGGAAAAATCATTCACCAACTCCCAAAGCCGCATCTTGCAAAGGCCCTGCCCAAATGAAGCTTCATCTTGTCAAATGAAGCTTCATCATGAGAGGTGATGCAATATGGGTCTCAGGCATTGGACTTACTCACGTGGTTGTTAGCCAGTGATGCCAAAAATTTCGATAAATCGCATTTAGCATGCATAAATGCATGCCAAAAGCATCGCGACTTCGCTTCCCACAGGAATGCAAGGCAAACTTGCATTTTTCTCTCAACCAACGTCCCTTCCCTATATATGTCTTATTTGCATTTCTACAAATTAGACTAGGGAGAGAAAAATCATTCACCAACTCCCAAAGCCGCATCTTGCAAAGGCCTCGCCCAAATGAAGCTTCATCTTGTCAAATGAAGCTTCATCATGAGAGGTGATGCAATATGGGTCTCAGGCATTGGACTTACTCACGTGGTTGTTAGCCAGTGATGCCAAAAAAAATTTCGATAAATCGCATTTAGCATGCATAAATGCATGCCAAAAGCATCGCGACTTCGCTTCCCACAGGAAATGCAAGGCAAACTTGCATTTTGCTCTCAACCAACGTCCCTTCCCTATATATGTCTTATTTGCATTTCTACAAATTAGACTAGGGGAGGAAAAATCATTCACCAACTCCCAAAGCCGCATCTTGCAAAGGCCCTGCCCAAATGAAGCTTCATCTTGTCAAATGAAGCTTCATCATGAGAGGTGATGCAATATGGGTCTCTCAGGCATTGGACTTACTCACGTGGTTGTTAGCCAGTGATGCCAAAAAATTTCGATAAATCGCATTTAGCATGCATAAATGCATGCCAAAAGCATCGCTACTTCGCTTCCCACAGGAAATGCAAGGCAAACTTGCATTTTGCTCTCAACCAACGTCCCTTCCCTATATATGTCTTATTTGCATTTCTACAAATTAGACTAGGGAGGAAAAATCATTCACCAACTCCCAAAGCCGCATCTTGCAAAGACCCTGCCCAAATAAAGCTTCATCTTGTCAAATGAAGCTTCATCATGAGAGGTGATGCAATATGGGTCTCCGGCATTGGACTTACTCACGTGGTTGTTAGCCAGTGATGCCAAAAAATTTCGATAAATCGCATTTAGCATGCATAAATGCATGCCAAAAGCATCGCTACTTCGCTTCCCACAGGAATGCAAGGCAAACTTGCATTTTGCTCTCAACCAACGTCCCTTCCCTATATATGTCTTATTTGCATTTCTACAAATCATTTTAGGGGAGGACTTTTCATTCACCAACTCCCAAAG